>JBBPDJ010000019.1:2347902-2509832 GCA_037974625.1 Cucumis cinereus | reverse complement strand
TATAAATCTTATGATTTTCGTTTTCTGCTATAAATTAAAATGACCCTCCAAATTTTGCCATTTACTCCAATTCCCCTAACTTCAAGTAAAGAGTAAATTGACACTATTTTTTAAAAAGCAGTAATTTATGATTTTGGGCCCAAGATTTTGGTCTATCTTACCCATTGAATTGGAGTTGAAAAAAAGTAAAGTTAACTTCACTAGTTGTTGGGCCAAAATAGTCTTAGCTTAAAAAAAAGGTAATATAATACTTTTAGGACTAATAATTAACTGTATATTACAATATATTTTAAACAATTGTAAATCTAGCAAAAATTATCAAAAATAGACTTTAATGTTAATAGCCTCATATAAGCGATAAAATTTTACATATATTGACAGTCTTTGACTGCTGCTAGACCTACATTTTGCTATCAATACATATTGTTTTGTATTGTACTATATATCTACTAGTACTAACTTGTGTCTGATTGCTATATTTTGTAACTGCTATTAGCATAAATCCACGGGGTCCCATGAGTAAAACTTAGTTCGTCAACCTTACAACTATACACCCATCCAAACTTAACAACTACTTAGAATAAACAACTTAGCTTCCTCCCTTCTCCAAAATACTCGTTAATAAAATTGTTGTCTAGTTGGTACTAGGGGGGACATGACATTTAGTAACTTAAGTACCCCCCCCCCCCACCACCACCACCACCACCACCACCACCACCACATTTCCACGTACAACCCGGTAGTTAAAACATATTAATTAGTTTCACTAAATAATTGGACATGTGAAAGATATTCATATCGCTACTATAAATTTATAGAATTTTGAGTCATTGAAATCCTCATATTCCCATGGAAGAAAAAGGATATAATATGTCACTCAATTGCTGCATTACAACATTGAGTGATAGTACTAATCGTGACACTAGTGAGTGTGTATGTATTCTTCCTCATTCATTTAATATAATAATCATAAACTATAGTTTCTTTATGTTCTCTCTCTTTAAATCTAATCTCATTTTCATCTCTTAATTATACTTTTCTGCATCCCTTTCTATTATCTTGTTTTTAATTTTTTTTAATGATTAGTCAAAATAAATGTCGAGAATTTGATTATAGGTAAATATCATAAATATGATTTACAAAAGTTTCTATTATCTTGTTTGTAATTTTATCATTATTATTTAAAAAAAAAAAAAAGATGATGACGCAAAAAACGCGTCACGTATTTTCGAAAATCCAAAAAAATCTGTCACTTCTAGCCAAAAACGGAAAAATTGGAATAAACGACACTTTTTTTCTTCCCTTTTGATTTGCATTATTCAAAAGTGTCATTATATGTGTTTTTTCTTGTAGTGCACAAACACATACTATTATAACTCAACCTAAAATAATCTACACCCCAAATACAAACTATTATAACTCAACTATAATAACTTAGGAGGGACTATAATAACTCACTTCTCACCCCAAACATATACTTAATGGTTTGAAACTTGGAAGTAAACCCTAACAGAAAGGAGAGAGTCCGACACATTTTAAGGAAAGGGGAGGAATGGTCTCTTTCTTGGGCATGGGAGGGACAGTGGACAGTTCAGTAACACATAACAGCTAATAACTTAATGGTGTTTTCTTTCTCTCCACCCCCAAACCCATCCCTTCCTTCTCAACTTCCCCTATCAAACATAAATGCCTTCCAATGGTTGTGAATTTTAAATACCCTACCATTATTTTCTCCATAATACTTTTGTCTTTCGGGTAGCTTTTCAATTTAGTCCCTTACGTTTTAACCTATTTTTAATTTAGTTTCTCCAAATTGGAGAATATTAAAATAAGTCGGTGATAGATTTATCACCTCATATACGTAGGCTAATTAGTTTGAAATATGTGTTTTTAAGTGTTTAATTTAACAAATAATTCATTTGTATAGAAAAATGAAGCGTCTATAATGAGTACAAACCCATTTTAAGTAATTTTTATATGTAAAAAAGTTTAAATAGATATGAATTTTCTAAAAAGTACTTTTTTTCTCAAATTAATCCAAACAATCTTATTGAATTGGTACTATTTGAAAAATATATCACTTTGACTACAAACATGTCAATTAATACCCATAGATTTAGGATGTTGAACCTGAATTAATATCTTAAACAAATAATTGTATTAGTTTAAACCTAAATTTTTTCATTGAGTTCTGTTTGAAAAACCAGTGCATGAAACTTACAATTGAATTTATTTAAACTTCTAGGACTTTTACGAGTGAATCAATTCTGACTCTTAGTTAAAAGATTCATCTGATAATCCTTCATTTATTAACTATAATCATTAATTTTTTGTAAAACCAATATTTGAATAAATCTACAGACGTGCAATAACTGTTGCATCAATTATTTTCAAACATGATCGTTATGAAAGATTTAAATTGATTTACTTTTGAAAGTTTAGGAGTTCAATTGACACAAATTACTTATTAAGATTTAAATAATATTTGTGGAAAGAAATATGGAGAATGTTGTAAAGTGACATATTTACAACAAGTTTACAGTATAAATTTATACATTGATTAGCTTAAACTTTTACTTGATACAATTCCTAAAGTTTAAGGTATAAATTGATATTTATCAAAAATTATTTTTAATCGTTTATACAAAATGAGAGTTTATACTCAAACAAAAATTTAGACTACTTAAAAAACTAAATACTCAAAGTACAAATAAAAAAAAACACAATTTTTTTTACCATTTAAAATAGAGAAATTATTATAAATGACAAAATACCGAAATATTTATAAAATATTGCAAAATGTTAAATTTCATCAACAATATACACTGATAGACATTGATAGAAGTCTATCAATATTTATCAGTATCTACCATTGTTAAAACATAAAATTTTGTTATATTTTGTAAATATTTTCGTTTATTTTGTTATATTTAAAAATATTTATTTAAAATATGTATTTAAAATCTTAGCCTCTTAAAAAATTAATAGAAAAATTATTGTATAGAAAAAAATATGAAAATAAGAAAAAATACAGAGAATGAGAGTGAGAGGAGAGCGACTTAAATTTAAGTTTGTCCATTGAAAGGAAACAGATATATCAATCACATCCAATGAATGTGGACCATAATTTTTGAGTTTTAAATATACATTTTCTATATTATTTTAATTCTAATATTTTTAGTATACGATCTAAAATCGTTCCAGTGGAATTTTTGTTTAGAAAAAATCGAGTATAATTTTATAATATATAAATGTTTTTTTATTAAGACTTTCATTTAGCTTAAGCTTAATATTTTACAACCACGATAATTACATAATTATATAATTATGTTAGATTTCACTCAACATCATTTAAGACAAATGACTTGAGTTAGATTTGATAGTGTAAATTCAATTTGGACAACATATAATGATACAACTTTGTTATTATATTTTAGTTGTCATTAGGAATAAATGTATCTAGCTATGGGGGTCCATAGTTGTGAAAGAAATTAAATCTCGGTGGAAGCAAGTGATGAAGAAAATGTTAAGCAACTAAATCTTGTAAGAAATCAAAGGTCAATCTTTGTCGTGTCGTGGAAAAATCTACTGACTGAAAACAATATTTAGCGACTACGGTGCTAAATCATATATGTCAGTTGTTCTCCAAGGTTAACAACACCTCCCAACTCTAGCGTGCACTTATCGAAATATGGAATGAAATCAAAGAAAACTTGCTAAAAGAAACAAAAAAAACTTGAAATCATAAAGAAGATTAACTTCTTTACAAAATCTTTTGTTCCTTAATTTTTATAGAAATATTTTCAAATCAAAAATTAATTTTGATCTATAACCATTAACGTATTAAAAGTTTAGAACTGTAACCATAAAATTGTTACAACAGTTGTAACCTATTGAGTTTTATGTCCTACAACTGGTGATTAGATCCCAAGTGTGGTGAATAAGCTATGTGCTTGGTGTGTTGTTCATCAAGTAATTATTTCACCAAATCCACTTACTTAGTGATTCTTAAGTGTCAAATTAAAATGTAAATGAGATTTGCATGTCTTTTGGCTACTTAATTGCACAATTTGATTGTGTTTAATGATGATGAACCTTGGTGAATTTTGTTGAAAAATTGCAAGTGTTCATAGCTTCTATTCTCACTCAAAACTCACAAATTTATTCACTTATTCGGTACCACAACCAAGCTCTAAGTCCAGAGAATAGTAGAGAAGACTTAGATGGTTGTTCTTCATAGATTAGTGATCAACTACAACACCAAACAAGTGGCGATTTGAGCTACAAATTTATAGTTTCTTAAGTACAGTTTTTGTTCTTCTTATTTATAGAAGATAGAGGAAAAAATAAAGCAAGAATGGTGCATCTGAGTCCATCCCCGAGTAAAGCTTCGAACGAACCTTGCAGCATGTTCGATAATTTGAGTGTTTATTTTTCAAAATTTTGCTTAAATCTTGAGAAATTAATTTGTTGTAGGTTTTTTCTTAAAAAAATTACATGATGAAACGAGGATAGGGCTTCACAAAGTATTTTTAATGCTCATTATAAAAAAAAATGAAGGAAAAATTATTGAGAATGAACATGTAATTTAAGGTTGTAGAGTCTTGTATTTATTATAGAAAGACAATTTTGTTTGTCTTTGTAAAGTGAATTTAGTTTGCAGAGAATGACCGATAGTTCATTGTTATGTTCATTGAAATTTGAGTTGTGGTGTATACAAATATCATATTACTTTTATCACATTTATAGAAATATTAATTTTGTTAGCAATCCATGTGTGCAACCAATAATTTTTAAACAGTTGTTAAAAAACCAATGATGCCATGTCCGACACTATAATAACGTTCCGACATTAAAGTTATTCTATAATGTCCGTCAAAAACTGACATTGAAACCTTTAATAACACTTTCTTTGGTGGTAATCGGTTTTCTTACTGACATGGTAGTCCAGTTTTGTTGTAGTTACCTAATACACTAAATTATACGATCACTACACCATTAAATCTACTTCATAGTTTTCTAATTTGATCGTAAAAAATGTTAAAGTATATATCTCAACTGATCCAAATATATTACTGGAGATTTCTGTCTCACCGATTGTTTAACTAAAAACAATCAAAATGACCTAAAAGAAAGTAGGGCATGAATCGTACACTCTTCTGATTCATTATTTTCATCTTCCACGTAGCCTCATACAAAATTCAAAATTAATGCATGGGATGACAGATACCAAAGTTTGGTACACAAAGTTGGTGCCCTTTTTTATGAGAGTTTATTGGGGTTGGTCATCTTTCATACCTAGCTACACTCAACTAATTCTTACTTCCCACTTCTAAATTTCTCCTGCAGACATGGACTACACTTCACCATCTTCTCTGAACTCACCAAAGAATGAATTAATGAACCTTTTAAAGTTAAAAATAAATATTTATTTATTTAATTTTCAAGAAAATATTGAATAGTAATTTGAATATTTCTCTTTCTCTCTCTCTCTCAAGCATATTTCTCCTAATCTGATCTTTTTATTGCATGTATATAGCTAATTTGTAGATAAAATCTTAAAATATTATTAGCGAAAATATTAATTATTTTCGACCACCATCTTATTTGATTGTGTTATTTTAAACTTTTTACACCTCTGTCATTATATGTTTTGGGGGCGGGGATCAACTCAATTCAACCAACTTTTGGATAACAAGATGGCGAATTGATCCGTTTTGTTTTAGAAAAAAGCTCAATCAAAAACTCAGTTCAACTTTTGGATAACAACATGGCGAATTGATCAGTGTTGCCTACTTCCATTGCAACACCATTTACAAGGTTTACAAAGTCAACTACAATTAGTTTTGAAATGTTACGATTCATATCTTTCGTTATTTGAAACGTTGTCCCAATCGATGAATTCTTCTTCATTCGATTATGATCTCTCAATATCAAGCTAGTGTGATTCAGATTATATTGAATTGGGTTGTTATTTCCAATTGGATTATTTTTCTAGGTAGTTCATCTCTCTTAAACACACCAAGAAATGGTCTGTGGTATCATATTCCCATCGATAGAGATCAAGTTTCACTTCATGGCTTTTACTAAATGTAAACTCAAGTGGCTTAAAGCTTCACTTGGGAGTTTTGGGACAGATCATTCTCATGCCATAAAATTATATGGATGAATTATTCGAATAAGCCATCAATATTGCATATTGCTCAAGATCCAGTTTTCAAAATTGTCAGTATGTTAACGATGTTGTTCAAGATGGCACCATTGATTCATATCGTGTTTCCTACTTAAAGAAGGCTTTGAGTAAACAACAATTTTCTTGTCTTCTCCATCCATAAGTTGGGGATTCAGGGTCCTCATACTTTGATATATATATATATTCCATGTTTGTATTCATTCTTGGGATGTATTGAGTTTTAACCGAATTTAGGTTTCTTTTCTCATAATATCCACAAGGTAATAGAGATGATTAGTAAATGCACCGACACATCTCAATTAGATTGACACCTCTTTCACTCTCTCACATCACGCCTCAACACAAATGTATATTATTTTCGGTTCGAAACATATCTATCTTACTCTACATGAAAACCTAGACCCTAAACCCTTTTTTTTTTCTTGGCATTTTATTTTGTGTTTGTAAAAGTTAATGCAGTTTTTTTCTGTTGGGATATTTAAGATTTAATTTCATATTCTTTTAGAAGTTTCATTTTCATTTAGTGTGGGGGACTACCTAGTTGTTATGGTACCAATACCAACTGTCCCTCCATTTGGTGAGATGTCAATTAAATTAGAAGGTAAGGATTATTATTGAAAATACAAATAATAGCAACCTTTAAATTAAAATATAAAAAATAAGAAAAAAAAACAAAAAAAACATTCTTCTATTTCCAAATGAATGGTAATAAAACATTCTTGTGGTTGTAATAACATTTTATAAATATCCAATAAAATTAAGACATTAAGGTTTATAGAAATTAGTATGTATATTTCTAAAATATTTATAAGATTTTGAAAGCAATCACTCCATCTTATTCTCTTTCTCCTCTAGAATAGCTAAATCTTTCTTATTAAAAATAATAATAAAGATATAATAATAAATAACTTTATATAAATAAAATCATTAAAAAAATTGTGCGCTTTTTTTTGTTCTTTCAAAATTAGATCAATAACCAAATCAAGATTAAAAAGGATAACAAATACAATAAATGGATAGATTGAGAGTATCAACAACCCTAAACAAACATAACTTGAATAAACATCACAACGAGTTAGGAAATAATGTAGTTGAAAATAAATATTTTTTGAAACTATGAACGTAGTTTAACTAGTACAGGGCTTCTGTCAGCCTCAAAACCAGAAGTTGGATTCCTTTACTTCACATATTGTAATAAATAAATAAATATTCACTCTTTCATTGGATTATTAGTTGGCTAGAGTGGGATCGTCTCAACAGGATAGTGTAGAGTAACAAAACTGTAAATTATAGTAAAAGAACCGAACCTCAAACTATGCCAATGAGGTAGGTCGGATTTTCAAGACTTTTGGGAAAGAAAATCAAACTAGAGAGGGAAAGTAAGAAAAGTAGAGAGATTTCTTAATGAATAGAGAGAACTAGAATTTGAGATATCTTGAATATAGAAAATATAGCAACTATATATAGTTGCACGTACTTGAGTTTGTAACTCTTTTACATGTGTACGTACCATTAGGGAAAATCACTTCCAAGAATAACTCCATTCAAAATATTGTTCTTTTTAATTATTATTATTATTATTAAAAACTCATGTCAGAAGCATAGGTAATAATTCATGTTTCTACTAAAACTTTAAAATTAAAATAGTAAAAGGCTCTTTTCAAATAAAAACAAAAGTAATTGAAATATTTAGAGGAATAGTAATGATCTATTTATTTAATGTGTTTGTGTAGGTGACATGCAAGTAGATGTATTTATACAATGAATTTGTATAAGACTGAACCATGAAACAATAACCACTAGATGTAACTTCGTTGATTAATTAGGTTTCTATTTCAATAGGATAAGCTAAGCAACTTAGGACGTTCGTTTATTAAATTTAGGGTTATTAAGACAAAACTAATAAAATAATCCATAACACTTATTGAAAATTATAATAAAATATTTTATTAATAACGATTAATGAATTATATTTACTATCTACGACTTTTAGAATATAAAACCCAACAAACTCCCACTTGGATTAAAACACTAGTCCAATGGTAGTCTAATAGGATGTACATAGTAAAGTAATCCACAAAACATCGAAAATGGTAAATGTACAAGTATAGTACATAAAACACACACACACACACACATGTGTATATATATATACAATAAACTAGGGCATTCTCATATCCATCACATATATTTCACTTGTCCTAGATTACCTGATGTACATATCTCACAGACCTAGACTCTTTAGATGACCCTCGAACACTTTACTTATGAGCAATATTGTGCTTCGAAGCAACCTTGGTAACGACCTCGCGTCCCTTCGTTGCACAATCTCCCATATTAGGTGAAACTTCTTCTCTATGTGTTTCCCTCGTTTGTGCCTGCAATAATATTTAGAATTGGCTATTATTCCACTGTTGTCACATTATAGAATGATGCGCAAGCTCATGTTTAGAACAACTTCCAAATTATGTTGGAACTTGCTGAGTCGCTTTTTTATTCTACTTCACAAGCAGCACCATACTCAACCTCCATAGTGAAGTCTACAATGCATCCTTACTTTATGGTACGCCACACTATAGCTCCTTCATTCAGGATGAACACTGATCCTAACATGGATTTTCTAAAATTCTTACCAGTTTTAAAATCAAATCCTTAGTCCCATAAACCAGCATGCAGTCCCTCATTCTTCTAGGATACTTAAGGATAATTTTAATCGTCGTCCAATGGTATAACCCTATGTTTGACTGATAACTACTGACTATTCCCCCGACATAACAAATATATGATCTAGTGTAGAGCATTGCATACATTAAGCTGCCCATAATTGAGGCATAGGGAATACGTATCATGTTTTGAACTTCTTGAGGTCCTCAGTCAAATGAACTTCGTGCCTGAGAGGTAGTAAATCCTTCTTGGAGTTCTACATCGAATATGGAACTAACATTTTGTTTGCTTCAACCCAGGTTGCTCCAGGACAACACGCAGGCAAACATAGAATTCTCACGATACAACCTAACGGAGGAGACCGTAGGATACATTGACACGTGTCCTTATCCCACTTATTATGCACTATTTGCCCTAATCACCTTATTATTGACCTATGCATGCAAACACCTTCTGAAGGGAGGCCACGTCCAATAAAACACGAAACCAAGTATGAATCTCACGGTGTGAACTCTTAGGGATGTTAGAGCTAAAATTGTTGTATCATATACCCTAATTTTCTCCCATTGAAGTGTTCTATTGGTTTAGGGTTTTTGATGTACTTAGCTAAATTCTGGCTAACGCATCTATCTAATAAGTCTATGTCTATCATAACTCTTATAATAAAGACTTTATTAGTAATAAAGTCTTTATACTAATAAAGTCTTTATTCTCTTAAGATGTGAAAATTAGTTTATTTATCACTAATCAATAGAAATCGGTGCAAATTCTACATGGTTCACTAATAGTATAGTAGCTAGGCGATCATCTATGAGCAGAGAGACAATAAATCTATTGTTAGAAAGAAGTATCAAATAATAACATTGATGCATTGATGAGATTAAAGGATTTTATATACAACACCTCGTTAAGCATTTGAAACCGAAATCGTTAAGCTTTTGAAATCAAAACCATATAGAGCATATAATGTGTATACAATTTGAGTTATAATATAGTTTTGATTGGAGAACATCAGTCTTGTTTCAAATTTGTTCCAATTTTTCAAAAGGTTCTGATAGTGATCGTCCATGCTCCAAGCTTAGTAAGTTTCAAATTAAAATTATCCAATAATTGCTGTGTTAAAAAGAAAAACAAATTAATGTTTTCTGTATAATTACTTTTTATTCACAAATAATTAATTTTTCATAAGGTAATAAAATGCACAGACCAATTTTGTGTCAACGGCCTACAAAATAAATAGAGTTGGTGTGTCAAAGATATAATTAGAGAAAAGGAAAGAAATTAAATTTGGAAGATTATGGGAAATTAAATTTTTAAATAAAAAAAATGAATCAAAATATTTACAAATATATCAAAATGTTTTACTTTATTAGTATCCATTAGTGTTTATCATTGTTAGATTGTGATATTTTACTATATTAGAATATTTTCAGTAGTTTTTTCATTTAAATCATTTTCTCTTAAATATGTAAACTAAATTTTAATCTATATGATTTGACTTACTTGGATCAATAAGTCTTTTTCTTGGTTGTTTAGGACTAAAATGTATATAATATTATAAAAATATGAAGGGTATCAAAATGCATGAGAAATATCAAGGGCAGAATGAAAATGGAATTGTGAAACGTGTGAAAAAAATAGAAAGAAAGTTGAATTGAAAACTGTAAAAACGAAATAAATTTTATATGACTACAAATGTTCAAAATGACTTTAAAGTTAAAGGGAAATTATTTTTAAAAAAAAATTATCAAAAATAAAAACATTTACAAAAAATTTACACTTCACAAAAAAGTCAAGTATAATTGATAAAAGTCTTTTTAGTATTTGTTTTCTATGAAGTGTAAATAGTTTATTTTTTTTTCTATATCTGAAAACCCTTCTACTTTAAAAAGTTACAATTTTATCATAGCTCCGTGAACAACACATTAATTTAAAAATGGCGGGTTTAATCCCTTTACTAAAACCATAAGTGTAGAACTCAAGAAAAAAAAAAAGTCAAGGGGATGATTGGCCCAATGACTTTATAAGTATGTGTTAAATAACTCAACTTCACCAATTTCAACAGTGAACACTTTTGAAGTTTTACACATTTATCGATAAACTTTATTTTCACTCTATTTTCCCCCACTTATATTTTCTAGCTTCAAACTAAATAACTATACATTCCAAACACGGACTTTTTAATTTAGTATATTAACTCTAAACTTCAAAACTCAACTCAACGCTCGACATGGTCACTTTGTCTTGTCTCCACCATAGTTCAAAAAACTCTTAACCAACTAAAATTACCATATAGCATGCAGAAGAACAAAAATGTAATGAGAGATATTCGAACAACCATACTTTATCAAAGACGGTGACTTACTACAAGACTTGACATGGTTGAAAAAAGTGATTTTAAAAGGGTTAAAATTACTTTTTATCGTTTTCAAAATTACTTTAAAAGTATTTTAATAAGTCAAAATCAATTTTAATTGTATAAAATTTACATTCAAAAGTGTATATTAAACATTCGATTAATCTTTGAGTGAATAAAAGTGGATTTTGGAGTGATTTTGAACCTGAAATACATAATTTAACAATTTCAAAGTTACTCTCTCGAACATGCATTTTGATTTCACCGTAAATATACTAATTCGAAAATCCATGAATCCTTGTAGTGCAAGTGCGATACGAATGAGATAAGAAGAAATGAAAATAGAAAAAAAAAGAAAACCGTTATTACTTATTTGGTAATGATTTCGGTTTTAGTTATCTGCTTTTCAATTATAGTTTTCACCTTTTTTAGAAAAACAATACTTGAATTTCTAATCAAATTTTGAAAAGAAAACAAGTTTTTGAAAATGATTCTTCTATGACTTTGACTTAGTTTTCAAAAAACGTTTATAGAAAATGAATAACCGAATATAAGAAATATTTTATAAGCTTAATTTTTAGAAAAACAAATGATTATTAAACCGGGCCTAGAATTTTGGAAGGTAGATAGTAAGTATTTGAAAAAAAGATACAATTAAGTTAGTAGGTGCAAATGGGGTCTGAATTTGTCTAGTAAAGATGACAAGTGTGAGGTCCTCTTGCGTTTATATATATTATTGGCAATAAACACATTTGGTCCCTAAGATTTAAATTTATTGTCTATTTGGTTCCTATAGTTTTAAAATATACATTTTAGTTACAGAGGTTTTGAAAATGGTTGTAAATTGTCGAATTGATTTGAGAGATTATTTAGAACCATTTCAAAAACCTCATGAACTAAAATTGATCTTTTGAAATTTCACGAACCAAATATACACGACACTAATATTAAACTTCAAATAAATAAATAAATAAATATATATATATATTATTTATTTATTGTTATTTGAGATTGTAGATGGAAAAATAATTACGAATCTTAGTGATAATAGAGTGATAATAAATGCACCAAATATCCATATTTTCGTCTTTCTCTTTTGAAGCTAATTAAGGTGATAGCAATGGTGGTGGTTGCTTGTCTCCCCCCACCCAAATTGACACCACTGTCACCCACAATTAATTCTCTTTTCTCTTTATACAACACATATTATTTTACATACCAACTTATACTCCTAGCATTGTTTCCACTCTCGTTTTCGACCCATAAAAAAAAATTGGATGTTTCATCTTAAGATGCACCTAATCATTACTCTATTTTTTTTATATTTAAATTTAGGTGTTGTTAAAATAATTATATGGTTTTTGTTTATATATAAACACTCATTCCACCTCTAAATTATTGGTTCTATCATCTAGTTTTTGTCAATGTTTTCAAAAACTAAGCTAAAATTTGAAAACGAATTTAAATTTCTTTTAAAAAAAAATTGACTAATAATTCAACTTCTATGGTTAAAAAGCATGCAAATTATCGTAAAAAATTAGAAATAAATAACTTAGCTTCTAAAAAGGAAAATGACTAGTAAATGGGCCTCAACTTTGTATTTTCTTTTAAAACTTTATTTGCTTCCACAAATTTGTTAGGTCGCTTTTTAATGTGAATTCTTAATTATTTTCTTTAAAAAAAGAAAACATAAAGGACAATAAATAAATAAATACATTATATAATACTAAATTTAAATTTTAATATCTTTTATTGTTGTGGAGACCATCCATAACAAATAAATGCAAATTCTTCATATGGATTATTCTTCACAAATTATCAGCAGAATAGAAAAGATTATGAGGTATCACTTTAAATCAAGATTGGTGTCAATTATGTAACCAAGATGGTGAAAAATATATTGATCTATTTATCCATTTCAAGGTGGCAATTTCCTATAGAATAATAAACTACAAACTCTCTGTTGGAGATTATCCGTCGTTGTTTGTTGGATTATATGGCTCGAAAGAAACAACTGCATGTTCAACGACTCAAGCGATACGATTTTAAACTCCGAAAAAACATATGCTCTTTGATGAGTCGTTGGACTTATAGATCAAAGTTGTTTAAAAATAACAACCCCTTCTTCATTTCTCTCTTAATTTGGCTGCCTTCATGTGACTTTCTACTTTTTGTGTCTTCTTGTGGGTTGCTCTCTATTCCCTCTAGAACCTTGAGTATTGCTTTAACCCTCTATTATTTATCGATATATATCAACTAATGGGAAGTAAGATATAATGAGTTTGTTGTAAAGTTAAATGTGTGCTTTTACTTAAGATATTAGGTTAGGGTTTAGGGTTCTGGTATTGTGATAGACATATCGAACCACCACCATACTTAAAAAAAAAAAAAAAAAAAAGAGTTATGTAATGTTTAAGAGACCATTATTCACTTTTCTTTTCATTAGCCATTCTTTTTCTCAAATTCTAATTCGTCTTAAAATATTTTATTAGATGGAAAGAAAATTGATATAGATAGGTAGTTCTTTCTATAATATGGTTTTAGTTCTTTAACAAACTTATTATGATCGAATGATGTTATAATTCCTTTTTTTTCTCTCCTTAAATTAACTTCTTTTTTTTTTTTTTTGAAAATTGTAGTTGGTGGCAATTTTCTTGACAGTCTCTTTAGTATTAAATTAAGAATGTTGCTCAAGTTTTTGTTTCGTTTCAGTTACTTTATGCTTTTTATTGATAAGTTTTGTTTGAGTTCCGAAAGTATTGCTATGTTAATGAGTTGTATTGAATTTGTAAATTTGAACATGGTTGTAATGTTTGTTCTACAAGATGATTATGCCCTCGAATCATATTTTATGGGTTTTGTTCAATTCTTTATCCTCGTGGGCATGTGGATTGGCAGTGAGGGCGACATGGAGGCATGATGGCGACTAGATTGATGTTAGGTTTGTGAATCAATGTTACCATTTGTTTTTTCCTGCGGTTCTTAGAACTTTGTAAGTTGTGGTGCTTGACTCTTACTCATTTTAAAGTTGTTTCAATCTATATATTATGAATTTTAATTTAGTTTCACTTTCCAACATAAAGATTGTGTTCTCTTTTATAGTATTGCTTTGTCGTACATTTGGCTTAATGTTGAATAAAAGTAGAATATGACTAATGATTTGTTTGAGTTTAATTTGATTGGTTGGTTGAGTTTAGGTTTAGGGATATAAGACTAGCACGTTGTGGGAGAAACTTAGTTGGTAGAGAGTTTATGGGAGGCTTTGTTTAGACTTAAAGTTCTTGGTTTTAATACTCTTCTCATTTATTTGTAGATTTCAAGGAGTTGAAGATAAAAACCAGTGAGATTTTAACTTTGGAGCTACCTAAGAGTGTCGTGGTGCTTGTAGGAGGGTGATGTCTCTCTTTCTACATATACTTTGTGTTTTATGATTAAGGATTGTAGCTCATTTATTGTTAGTAAGTATATTGTGTCCAAATGAGTTTTATTCACTTGTTGGTTGAGATAGTTTGTAATTTTTGAATTTTTGGTGAGGTTGTTAGTGTTGTAATTAATATTGTAATTGAAGTACTAGTTATAGTTTGTGAAGTCTAATGAAAGTACTAATTGGAGAGGTGGGTGGTCCCACATGTGATATAGAAGTGTGTTTTCGAGGATGTATACTTGGTTGTAGTTTTACACAAACTTTTATTATTGCATTATGTGTATATAAGCAAGAGTATGATTTTGTGAAACGAGAGGTCTAATGTCAGCTTTAACTCTTTCATCGACATAAAAAATGGATCGAACATTTTAAAAAAATCGACATTTAATATGATTTTCAAAATTATTTTAAAAATTGGGTTCAAACTGACATAGAAGCGGTGTATACAATGTCAGTTTTAAACTGACATTGAAAAGGGTGTACAATGTCGGTTAGAAACCAACATTGAATATGATTGGAATTGGAATTTTCATAATCTATAATGTAACCGACATTATAAATAACCGACATTACAGACCTTTTATAACATGATCTTCGATGTTGGTTGTAAACCGACATTGAACCTATAAAATGTTAGTTTGAAATGACAATAAAATCCTATTTTGTATTAGTGCAAAAAACCCTAGAAACGTCAACGGTCAGCAAGAGTGAACGAGTTGTTTCAACAAAATGGCAATGTTTTCATTCAGCAATGTCATTTTGTTGAGGAGTGTCAGTACAAAAGATTTGATGTACACTCCCATCCGAAGCAAGTAAATGGACAAAAATGTTAGATGTGTATTCACCTCTCAAATCACTACGAAACATTTTATGACTGTTGAATGTTGTGTTTTCACAAGTGCTCTAAAAATGTTAAAAATTTTAAGATAACAAGACCTCCGTTTCATAAGATAAACCCAATAATAACGAATATAATCATCAATAAATGAAACGTAATATATAGAGCCGCCCATCAAGATTTAAGGTAATTGACTAACATATGCAAGATTTAAGGTAAGACTAGGGAAAATATAATATACATTAAAGAGAGACACATGAGATGTAACAATTGAACGAACACCTATTCACATTACTACAAAAATAGACTCTCCGCATTTTTTCAAAGTAAAAAATAACTGTACTTGACGTTTTGAACAACGATGAGGTTGCACCTTAAATATTGAATTACCAAACCAATTAAATAATGACTGCCAAACCTTGATTTTCAAATTTTTGTTCTTTTTTTTCTTTCAATCAGTACAACTAAGTTGCCACTTTAGAAAACAATGAATAACAATTTGAGAATTTACCCTAAACTTTGCTATATATATATAATACATATATAACACAAACTGTAACAACTAATTAACTTTAATTAAACCATATAACATCTGTAATATCATCAGTTGAGTTAAAAAAGCAACTTTCATACAAAAGAAGAAGAAATAACAAGAAATATAATGACTATCAAACCATAATAATAAACGTGGGAATTATTAAAAAACAAAGTAAAGTATATGTCTAAGCGAGCATAATTCAACCACCATATGAATATGAATAATCCTCAAATTCGTCTTTCGGTCTCGTTGAGAAGTTTATAATTCGAAACTTCTCATTTTAAATTACACCGAAAGAACTAAAAGATAAATTATATTTTCTTAAAAAGAAATACATTATTTATAGCTTTAATTCGAGATCTCCTGCCTATTATTACTATTGTTTTGTTGTCTATGGTTTTAGGGTTTTGTAATGTGGTTTGGTCTGTTGGTGTCTTGTACTATCCATTTTCAAAAAAGTACTCTTGATTTCGGAATATAGCAAATTAAACCAAAATATTTACAAAACATAGCAAAATTTTAGACATTAACGAACTTTTATCCGTGTCTATCAATATCAATATAGAATTGGTAGAAGTTTATCAATATCTATCATTAATAGAATTTAAAATTTTACTATGTTACGTAAATATTTTTAGTGATTTTGTCATTTACAATAATTTTCATATATTTATTAACTTTTTTTTTAAATAATATATATATATATTAAATTAGTATAAAAGAAAAGCAGTAAAGTAGGTGAATTAATTAATAGGATAAAATAGATTTCAGTAATAATTAATGACACGAATTTCAAATAGAATTTATGATAAATTTAATGTCAATTGTCCAACTCATCATGTTATTTTCCATCAATTTACGGTATAGTGTAAATGCAAATACCAAATATACTTGCAAGGCACACACTACAAGTAGCAAATTTATTTGTAGAATATAAATTATTAGTACAATTTATTTACATATTAAATGAACTCAAATTAGTTAAAAGAAAATTCAATTACACACTAAAATTAGTAGAAATAGAATCAATTACATACCAAAATGGTTAATCGTATTTAGATATTAGGATTTTTTTTTTTAATTTAGTAGTTAGATTTAATCTTACTTTAAACAAAACGATAACTAAAGCATAGATTTGAACGTGAAACATCTAGACCACACTGTTTTGATATCATTTTAAATCGTGCCAATTGACTCAAAATCTTAAATTGATGAGTGAATGTAGATTTAATTATATATCATCTAATACTCCTCTTAAACTTAACCAGTTGTTTCAAAATGTTTTGGGTTCAAACCCCTAAAAGTAATTTCCTCCATAATTAATATCAATTTCTACTTGCTTGGCTATTCTTCATATTTCAAGCCTACAAGTGAAGAAGGATATTAGATATAATATTAAATTTATTGTCACCCAGCAACTTAAGTTTTTGGATAATTAGTGATTTAAGAATGAACGGACGTTAATAGTAATTTTAAGTTTCAAGAGTTCATGCATATATGAATTGAAATACATAAATTGTTGGTGAAGTCATTGATGTCACCTATATTTAATTTTAATTAATTTAGTTTTATTTATTTATTTTGTTAACTATGTACTTAAGATTTAGAAAGTAGTTTGAAATCATGTAATTTAAATGTGGTGCCTAAAAAAAGTAAAGGGACCTTTGTTCAAAAATGAAAAACCCTAAAATTGTGAACACAACATCCCAAAATATAATAAGAGAATAAGTACTTTCTTTGGAAAACTATTATAAAAAGTGTTTCTTTATCTTATATGTAGATGGTCGATTTTTTAAGTGTTTCCATAAGTATGTTTCTAAGTGAAAAATAAAAAGTGTTTTTTAATATTATTTAGAAAGTCAAACCAAACAGATGTACACTTGATATTTTTATTCTTAAACCGTTAAAAGATCAATTCAAAAACGAAAATTGTTATTTTCTCCATCAAAACGGATAAATTTTTAGTACTGTTGTAGCACTTTTTACTTTCATTCATAAACTAACATGTCAATAAATGATACGTTAATTTATTTTGTGGATCTACCCTATATTATTCTTAAATGATACAACTAATATAACAAATAATTGATGAAGGTAGCATAACAAATTTTGCTCTGACTACAACAATACTTCAAATTTTACCCCATCAAATTATGCTTGAATTAATACTAATCATATACTTTATAGGTTAAAATACAATTTTGGTTCTCGTATTTCTAGGTTTGTTCAATTTATTAGTCTCTACACCCTTAGTTGTTCTATTTTAATTTGTGCACTCTCAATAAATTCTAAATTTAGTTACGTAAAGTTAACTTTTTGTGATATTTATTAAATAATGATAATAATATTTTCATGCAAGAAGATAAAATATGTGGATGTAATTTCAAATTTTACAGTAAAAATGTTATAGACAACGATTTTCTTTTTTTAAAAAAATCAACAATAAACTAGTATTAAGGACTAAACTTAAAATTTATTAAAACCACATGGACTAAAATTGAACAAATTTCAAAGTATAGGGATCAAAATGATACAAATTTCTTATGATTAACTTGCAAAACAAAAACAAAAATTCTAATTTAAACAATTTAACGTCTTAAAGTTTTTAGTAAATATAAATATATAGCATCAAAGTTTTATTATTGGCGTTCTTGTTATTGTTTCGTTGTTATTATTAAATGACATTTTCAAATATAGTAAAATGAATCAAAATATTTACAAAATATAGCAAAATTTTATATTATATCAATAGACTCTATCAGTATCTCTATCAATATCTATGAGAAATATTGATAGAGAAGTCCATTAATATCTATTAACAGTAGATCTAAAATTTTACTATATTTTGTAAATATTTTAAATAATTTTGCGGTTATAATAATAAAGAAAGTGAGATATCACTTTATTAAATTTAGCCAAGAAATAAAGAGAGAGAGAGGCTGAAAAAAAGAAAGAATAAATGATTGAAATATGACCCTTGACCACCATGCAATATTAGTTCAACATATTAATTATCACTTACCAAACATCTTGAATCATCAGATCATTATCATCTTCATGAACAACGAAAGTGATATAAATATATATTTCTTCTGAAGAATAATTTAAACTCACAAATCCCAAAAGAAGAACGTAAGAGATGGACTTAAAAAGTAATTGTTGTTTTTCTTTTGTTTTCACGCCACCTTTTTTGGAACCGTCGTCTTTCCATTTGCGCCGTAGTTCTTAGCATGAAAATCCGAGAACAAAGCCAGAAGCGACGAGTAAAATACGACATTAAAGCACCATCCCCAAACACCAGCACATCCCGACCCTTTATGTGTGACATGAAAATATAGCATCAAAGCCAACACCACAAAGCTAAACTGAAACTGCACAATCTGACACTCTGTCACAATCCTCTTCCATCTTGGCCTAATCCCAAGTGCACACGATAAGTAATACGTGTACATTAACACATGAACCGACGAGTTTGTTACTAATACCAACGGAAACAACGACTGCGACGAATGAAGCCATAAGTAACACATAATCACAACCGTTGCGTGGTGGTACACATGGAGGAACGTCAGCCGTTTGGTCGACCTACTCAAGATGATCAAAAAGGTATCGATGAATTCCACGATCTTGGAAAGGTAGAAGACGTAGGCCCAGAAGAAGAGAGGCCCACGTGGAGGGGTTTTGAGGGGAAGACAAAGAATGTAATGGAGATGAGGCGCGTGGGAGAAAGTGGAGAGAGTGCATCCCAGGGCCATTGTGAAGGAGAGAGCAAGGAGGATAACGTTATGAACGACTGAGATTCGTTTGAGAATGGTGGGAGGGAGAGGAGGAAGAGAGAGGTTGGAGAGGAGGAAGGTGAGGGAGAGGTAAGAGATGACGGTGACAGTGAGGAAAAGTGGAGATGAACCAAAGGTTTCACCTTGAGACCATGAGAAATTGAGGATTTTTGGGTGGTTTACAAGCCAGTAATAGAGACTATCAGTGATTGTTAGACTCATTTTTGAACCACGCGCCGCCGTGAGAAGTGGTAGTAGTAGTACTTGGTGGTAGTGATGAAAGAAATGAGAAAGAAGGAAGAGGCTTAAATTAGAAGAGAAAGAGAGAAATGAATGAATGTATGTGTTTATGCTAAATGCTTTTGGGGCTGCTCCTATTTCATAGCTGGAAAGATGTCAGCGTTTGGTATTGGGCAGCACAATATTTATAAGGCCATATGTAGATGTAAACACAAGGCTTCTTCAATCTTTCACTACTACAAATGGAGTACTCTTTTCTCTTGAAATTAGTGAAAAGATATGGGCACTTCGATAATGGCTATAATTAAGAGAGAGATGGAGATAAAAGGGCTACTGTCATTGTAGAATGGGGAAACTCAATACTTACTTTCTTCTCATCTACCCTTTTAATTATATCCATTTAATGTTCTCTCAAAATGAATATTTTTTTCAGTTAAATCATTCATTGGGATGTGGTTCATAGGGGATGGAAGTGTCACTTTAAGATTTGTTGAGCTCAATGCTCTGTAAGTGAAATGGGTATAGTTATGGGTTATTTGGGAAAGAATGATACTCATGTTGTTACTAGAGATGGAAATGTCGTTTAATTTGAGATGGTTTGGAATGAATGTTTACTATAAATTTCCACACGTTAGAGTGATATGACTGTCTATAAGCAGACAGCTGAAGTTTTCATGACATACTTTTAATTACAGCTTACAAAAGTAAAGTATGTGTTCGTCTAATAAAGCGCCTAATCATGGATGGTATTGTGGGATAATATGACGCCCAGTCACCAACTACCCTTTGTTATGGATGGCGGAGCCAAAATTCTAGGTACTTAGGAAACAAATTCGTATAAAATTAAAGGCATTTGACATGGGTGACCATTTGATCTTGCTATGTCACTCGTTTGTAAATAGGACAAAAACTTCAAATATTTCTTATTCATATTTGTCTTGAGGGGTCGATTGATAAAGAGAGAGAAAATGGCAACCGAATATTCAACGAGACTATGGTGGTCTGATAGCGGAAAGTGATGAGGGAGGCAGAGAGGTGGTCGACAGTCTATCAAGTTTATCAGCAGTATAAATGAAGGTACATGATTGACAAGTATGTCCAAGTAAATTATTTAAGTCGATCAAAGACATCAAGTGTATATTAGTAGTGAGGGCATACGTTAGGGACATTTTACGTCTTTTAAATGTGGGTTGAGCTTCATGTTTGCCATCTTTGCAAACTAAAACAAATATGTAGGCTATAAGCATAACTATGTAACTTGTTTTACCCTTTTTGCAAGTGCACCAAAAATTAAATTAGAAGTTTAGTTTGACCTTTCAAATTTATGTTTATATTGCCTAGAAGCTTTAAAAATTATCGAACAAATTGCACAAACCACCCTTAAAGTATGGTGATAGTTGTAATTACACTCTCAAACTTTCAATAATAACAATTGGACCCTTAACTTCTAAAGTGTTAAAATTTGATCCTTAAACTTACAATAATTGTAAAAATTGAACCCACAAACTGTTGGGTCTTATGTTCTAAAACTCATGATTTGTGAATGTTAAACTATTCTATTATTCAATAAAGATGTTGTTGAGGTATTATTCAATAAATTAGTATTGAATATGTGATTTGCTCGTTTTAAATTTTCAATCCAATAAACTAAAATTCCCTGACTATAGTATGAATACTTGAATTTTATGTAATGACATAAAAGTGGATGGAGTTCTAATTAATAGTCTAAATGATCTATAGTATAAGAATATGGTTGAGCATCTTATTTTAGGAAAGATGTGACCCATTTAGTATTTAGTACAAACGATGTGATCCTAAATCATTCATGTGGAGACATGTGAGTGGGGGCGTCCTATGTAAAGAGTTTGCATAAGATCGAACCATGAAATAGTCACTTTTACATTATAACACCATTTACTGTTTAAAAATGACTATTTTAATTTTGATGACCTAGGTAACTCCATAGATTCTGAATACTCAAGTTATGATGAAGCTCCATTAGATGAAGCAACAGCATGTGATTGTGGGAATACACCTTGTAACTGTATTCTAAATCAAATCATTTTTTTAACTTTTGAACAAGAAGCGATGATCTTAAAAGAACTATTCTCAAGACAGTAAAATATTCCTTATCATAATCTTCTTTTAAAAAATCCTCTTTTTAAACATAAAGAGATTTAAGAAAGAAGTTTAATGGAAATTTTACAAGGAAAAACTGAAAACCCAGTTTCAATTGAAGATTTACCATTTGAAATAATTATTTTCAAAAAGATATTTCTCAACATCGTTATGAAATTCAAGAAATTAAAAAGAAAATAATTTAATAAAACTAAAAAGTATTCAAAACTCGATCTCAGATAAAGAACCTGAGCAAGGAGATGATTTTTTTAATAAATCAAATATCAAAAATACATTTTCAAAAATGGTATGCATTGATTATTTAAAAGATTCAAGATTACAAAATCACATTAAAAGTCTTAATAAATTCAGGAGCAAATCAAAATTGCATTAAAAAAAAGTTTAATTTCAACGTAATATTTTGAAAAAACTACTGACACATTAAGTGGTGCCAATGAAAAAAATTAAATATCAAATACAAACTTTCAAAAGTTCATATTTGGAATAAAAAAAATTGTTTGATAAACAATTTCCTTTTAACCAAAGATTTAAGACAAGAATTAACTTTGGAAACACCTTTTTTAACTCAACTATATCCATTAGATATTATAAAAAATGGATTAATTTCTAAAAAAATTAAATAAATAAAGTATTTTTGAATTCATTACTCATATGTTTCCTTGTGAAGTTTTAGGAAACAACAAATTTAAAAAATGAAGAAATAAAAACAATTCGTTTTCTAAGAGAATAGATTGATTACAAAAGATTTGATAAAAATTTAAAAGACCCTTCAATTTAAAATAGAATAAAAAAAAAGTCAATTTAAGATAGAAAAATAAATTTGTTCAAATTTACCCAACACATTTTGGGAAAGGAAAAAACATATAGTTGATATTCCTTATACTAAAGAATTTGAAGAATCAAATATCCCAACAAAGGCTAAACTGATTCAGATGAATTCAGATTTGAAAACTCATTGTAGAAAAGAAATACAAGACTTATTAGATAAACATCTAATAAGTCCTTCAAAAAGTTCATGGTCATGTGTCGCCTTCTATGTCCATAACGCAGCTGAAAAGGAGCGTGGTGTACCAAGGTTAATAATTAACTACAAACCTTTAAACACAGTATTGTAATGGATTAGGTATCCAATTCCTAATAAACAAGATTTAATCAAATAATTGAAATTGCAAAAATATTTTCAAAATAGCAAGAGTTTTGCAAATTCAAATATTTAAAAAGATAAATATGAAACTTCTTTTAATGTTCCGTTTGGACAATACGAATAGAATTTATGTCTTTTGAGCTTAAAAATGTCTCATCGTAATTTTAAAAAATCATGAATAATATTTTAATGATTTTCAAGATATTACAAAAGTTTATATTGACGATGTTTTGGTTTTCTCTTCAAATATAGAAACACATTTCGAGATTTGATTTAACTCTAAATATAGAAACACATATCAATATTTTTAAGCCTTATCAATCCAAAAGCAAATCTTATCGGAATCAGATGCCTCCAATTTAGGATATGAAGGATTCAAACAATGCTTAGATAAGATTGAGTCAAGAGTTCGATTCCACTCATGAATTTGGAACGACACTCATAAAAATTGCTCCACGGTGCAATGAACTACTTGCAATAGTTCTTTGTGTTAAAAAATTCCAAGGAGAATTAATTAATAAAAAAGTCATCATCGAGACTGATTTCATAGCTTCAAAATTTGTCCTAGAAAAAGATGTAAAATATCTTATATTAAAACATTTTTTTGTCAGATGGGAAGTCATACTATCATGTTTCGATTTTAAAGTTTTGCCTATAAAGGAGAACAAAACCCTCTAGTCAATTACCTCTCAAGGGAGTTCTTAACTCAAAAACTCCCTCTCCTTTCTAAATGTTGATAGAGGACGTGGTCGAGGAAAGGGTTTAGGCGAACGAGGCACCCTACCTCTTCGAGGGGAAACCACCTATCTCCTTCTTCAAACTATGCACCTTCACCTATAAGTGTAGATCAATATACTATGGATTTAGGGTTTAATACATTAATCCGATCTAGATCAAGATCATCTGGCCTACATATTGAATCTCCCATGGAGTCTTCTACTCCACCTAGGGCTTCGAGCAATCTTATCCTTCCTTCTGGTAGATTTGTTCAAATAAGGCCTCCCGCCTCTCCTTCTTCCATTCGAGAGTCATATACTCCTTCTCCAACTACTTATTCTCAAGTCATCACTCCACAAAAATGGTTTGTGCCACGATCCGAGATCAGAACGTATTTTCAAAAACCAAATGTGGTTTACGATTCTATCTGAGAACCAGAATATCAAAGTCTTACTCTTGAAGAAACAATTTCAAAAATCTTCCTTAAGGACTTCAATTTTCTTCACAAAGACCTTAGAAAAACTCAAAAGTTTTATGACTTCATTTTGCTAAACACTAAGTCTATTGAAATAACTCATGTTCCAATTAAAAATGATCCAGAAAATATCACTTATTCAAAATTAAAAATTTTCAAAGTCATCAATCCAACTCATTGGAATCAAGGACGTTTTACAGAAAAATGCTTTTCAAAACCCTTTGTTCCTCAATCTTACTCATACATGAAAGCTTGGTACAGAGTCATGTGGTTTTCAAGCAGGAACCATTCATGGTTCATTTTCTTTTGTCAAAATGCATACAAAATCAATTTTACTTTATGATTTATTCAATGGTGGAATAATTATCGTCTCACAGACGATATCCTGCCAACACCTCTTCAAGAATCTTATTTTTATTTCTAAAAAACAATTCAAAGAACTATTTTCATAATTCAGTGAGATTTTGTCTCTACTTTCAAATTCTGTGAATATTTTGTTGGAGTTTCAGTACAACATCATGTCCTCAATATAGAATACTAGTCAAAAAAAAATCAAAATCAAATGGTGAGATAAATATAACTTTCAACATGCCACCATCAGACATATGAAAGAATGGTTCGTAGCGAACAGTTAACTTCAAGACCTCGATCAAAGAAAGAATGCACAGTTCTAAAATAAAAATTAAAACTTCTTGCAGCTCTCTAGCTCAGGCAAGGGTTGATGCAATTTTTCAAGGTTGTTAACCACGATAGTCAATGTCCATTCTTCTTCAAAATTATATCTTTCTCCATACTGAAAGAGATTGAACAAGAAGATCCAGATTATGATTTAGATGATCCATTTCTCAACTCACAACATATGTGAGATCCGAATCCATATACCTGTTTAAAAAGAAAAACATGATCCATGAAGAAGCTTCACAAAGAAGCATTCTGTAAAAAAAAAAAAAAAAGGTTTTAATGTAAATTCGCATCTTTAAAATTTATGAGTAAACTATGTATGTATTCTAGTTTACTATGTAAATATTGTTATGACATCGAGAAATCTAGGAGAAAATATTGAAGGAACAATTATGTCCTAGAGAAATCAGAGGCCGAGAAATTGAAAATTATATATATTTCACGGAGTGTTCAACTACGTTAGGTGGTCCACGCGATCAGTGGTGGATCCAAAATTTGTATATAGGGGAGGCACTATATAATATAAATGTAATTAAAAAAATTTATAAAAAGATGTATAACAATATACATTGATTCATATGTTAACTGATTTGATACACTATAACTGTCCTTTACGATTTTTCATGTTTTGAAATTGATCCATGATAACTTTATTGTCTAACTTATCCAATAAATCTTTCTCAATATAAGCTATAAGACAATCATTCATCCATTGCTCTCTCATTCGATTGCACAATCGAGTTTTCACAATATTCATAGCAGAAAATGTCTTCTCTACAATAGGTGTTGCAACTAGTAAAATTAACGATAAGAAGAGCAATCGATAAACTACTGGATATACCTCATCACTTTTTGTCATGACCGATTTTTCTGCAAGATCACATATGCTTTTTAGTTCAACAAACTCAATAGTTGAACGCATATCAATAATGTAATTTTGAAGTTCATCTTCAAGCACAGAGAATTCAATAGCTGAAAAATCTTTGGATAAAAAAAAGTAAATATTACCTATTCAATAAAATATTGTTCAGAATCGAGATTGAAAATTCTTCAAAATCTTAAAGAAAAAACATCTACATAAATTAGAGAAACTGTTAATTTTTATGATTATTTTTGTAACTAATGACGCTGCACTTGCAACCTAAAACCTAGGTTACATTTTATTTATTTTATTAAATATTTATAACTTTTTTCAAAATAAATAAAATAAACTTTCAGTTTTTTATTATGGAATATAATATTAAATTAAAATAAAATGTAGTATCCCGAAATAAAAGCAAGTTGGATTTGAACTTTGATTGCATGCAACCCAAGCGTCACCTTTCACCAATGCACCATGCAAGCACTTCATGTCTTTTAATACATTTTTTTATTAATATCATTAACTCTTAATATAGATTTACATTAAAAATACAAAAGTTCATAATTTAAGGGGAGCACGTGCCCCAGACCCCTTAGTGGATCCGTCGCTAATTAGAATTCTATTTCTTTATAATCATTTTGAGATCAAATGAGTTCTAAATCCAACATAGGTACAAACTTCATCATTTATGGTTTTAAAAAAAACAATATCAGTAAGTTGTGGTCACGACCTTTGGTTTAAACTAATGAATCCAACATATTAGAAATACTTTTTTTTTCTTTTTCTTTTTTTTTGTTGTGACAACTACATATTTTCATAACATTAATCAAGAAAAAGATCGGATTAAAACTTACTTAAATTGATTAACATATATTAAAAAAAAAATCACTCAATCAAAATACTCATTTTCAAGCAGAAAGTTCTCCAAAATAGCTAAATAAATACCATAATAACAAAGAAAATTATCATTTTGTACATAGCATATTACTAATTAAGATTAGCAAATCTTTAAGTATAAGCACAAAAGATTAATTAGGGTGTGACCTATTCCCTTCACTATACATATTTTAGGGTTTTGTTTTGGAGAATTAGAGGTTGAGATCTCAAACTTGTTAATTTGGTGAGCATTATTGCTACTCAATGCTGCATTCAAAGCCATACTCTCTATTATAGTTATTAGTTGGAAAGCTTATCTTCCTCTTCACTTTGGGTGGTAGAGTATGACATTCTTTGAATTCCTTTATTATGGTGGGATATATCCCCAATTTTATTGATGTAGAGCTGATTTTAAAACCCTATTTGTTCATATAGCTCTAATAAAACTCG
The DNA here is from genome assembly GCA_037974625.1 of Cucumis cinereus. Classification (NCBI taxonomy): domain Eukaryota; kingdom Viridiplantae; phylum Streptophyta; class Magnoliopsida; order Cucurbitales; family Cucurbitaceae; genus Cucumis; species Cucumis cinereus. Next base: position 2,482,459 of record JBBPDJ010000019.1, on the reverse strand, counting down.
ACCCATCATGCATAATTTTTATCGACATTTTTATACGTATTGTATGGTATAAGATCGGTGCATTTATTGATTCTTTTTCTACATATCGTAGAAAATATGACAAAATGTATAACTATGATATATATAGCTATAATGAAATTTCAACGGTTTACTTATTTATTTAAATATGTTTTAAGAACTTATATTCTTAAACTTTCTACAAATGTTCATCTCTACACATTAGTTTATTGATATTCTTATTGAAATGCGTTCTCACCTTTTTGGTCCTACGATTTAACTTTAACCGTAACTAGAGAATGTAGTTCTGAGGCGTTGAAAATATAGAAATTAGATTCAAAATATTATCATACATAACAATATTTTAAAAAATTTGCAAATATAGCAAATTTTGTCATGGTCTATTGGTAATAGAAATCTATAACTAATAGTTTATATTGCAAATATTAATGTACCCCTGGTAGACCATATTAATATCTATCACTGTTGGAAGTCTATCATTGATAAATTTTGTTATATTTGCAATTTTTTTAAAATGTTGTTATACACTTGGTTATTATCTTTAAAATTATTACCCAATATAATTACCCTAAATAAAACATAAATTACGAAAGGTCGATATGCTCGATCTTCTATCCAACAATTATCACCTCAAAAAAATAGATATATAAAACATTATTAATGAAGAAAAGGACTTTAAAAAATGAAGATCAAAACGTGGAAATTTAATTCATTGTAAAAACAAAAATTTAAATTTAATAAGTTAAATTACAAGTTTAGTCCATAAATTTTAAAGTATGGGTTGATTTGATCTTAATAAGTTTTCTAAACTTTTAAATTTGAGTAAGTTACAATGAGTAATACTTTTAAAGCTAATAACTAAATATATAACAACATTGTTAAAGAATTGCAAATGTAGCAAAATCTATCCGTGATAAACTCTATTATTAACTCTGAGAATTTAATCTAAATCTTATTATATTTATAGGTTTTTTTTTATTGTGCTTTATATACTAATACTGTTTTTTTTTTTTTGGTACAAAATTCAAAACTATTATAAATTAAGTAATAGGTTAAACATATAAAGCTTTAAACATTAGATAGAACCCTAAATTTTCAATTTTTTTTGGAGCCATAAATTTTAACAAATATAAAAATTTAGAACCAAATTAATTTATTTATAATTTAAGGAAGTGATACATAAATTAAAGGATTAATAATAGTAGTGGGGGAAATGAAAAATAAAAAGATGGGTAAAAAAGAAAATGGGATACATTATTAATTATTATGAAAATAGGGGACTGTTCCATTAAATATAAAGACAATGACACAATATTGAGACAAGAGGACAGTTGAATTACAAAATTGAATTAAATGAGTACATACAACCATATCAACCACATTACATTAACCTCCAAAAAATAAAATTAAACCCAAAAATTAAAAAAAAAAAAAAAAATTGTCCACGTAAGCCCTTTTGAATAAATAATATAACATGCGAATTTCAGGTGTTGATGCCAAGTGGTCCATTTTTGTGCTTACGTGTGCCTCAATGCTTTCACATCGCCACTTTATATATATATTATTGTAGTCCTACGTGTTCTTTCATAATTTAATTTAATATCAAATAACGATGTGGACTTTGTGAAATATAGTGTTTTTAATTGTTTTATAACTTTTCAATTTAACTAATTTGTCATTTATCAATAATTAGACATAAATGTTAAACTTTTTTTCTTAATTAAACGTTTATATTCACATTAAAAATCGATCGTAAAACATTGCTTATGACATGCGTTTATAGTGTTTTTGAATCATGAACTTTCTAGACGTCATAATATTACATACATTAACGATTATATATATATATATATATATAGATGTTGAAGATTGATTAATGGTAATATTTCGATTTCAAATAAATACATCCCAACGATATAATTTGTGCATGTTATAGAAATGTTTGTAATGATGAATAATTATTTGCGTCATACATATTAGTACACATGTTTCCTCAAATTTTGACACGATTTGTACAAACATAAATATGAACTTTCATATACAACAATATATAGTTGACAAAATAATAACAACAACAAATGTTGCCACAAAAAGTGTTTCGCACCATCCAACAAAAGAACACATATATAAATAAGTTAGTCGATGGTTTCCTCCCTCGAAGGGTGGTTCGTTGAAGACCTAGTAAAAAAATAACATTTATTTTAAAATTCATCTCAATTCATCAATGTCTCAACAATATACAATGTTCACAATTCTCCCAACTCATTAAACACATCAATCTTGCTCGATTCCTAAACCCTGAGGTGTTTTCTAGCCGATTTGTTGTTGCTTGTTGCCTTGATCATGAGTTGTGGGGTTTCCTTGTTGTTATTTTTATATATGCCTTTCAAATAAATTTCACTAACAAAATTGATATTCTAAAGATTTTTAGTCACGTACGTCGCTCATGTCTTATATCTAATATAGTAAAATGAGGTAAATGCAAAAGCTCATAGATATCAACTTCTACATTATTATTTTTTATAATAACCAACATGGAAATAATTGAAAAATAATATGACTATTTTGCTAAAATAAATTAAGAAAAATTATTGTAAATGACAAACTGCTGAAAATATTTTAAATTATAGCAAAACTTCAGGTTCTATCAATGATAGACACTGATAGACTTCTATCAATTTCTATCAATGTCACTGATAAGCACTGATAGAAGTCTATTAGTAAATTCAACTGAAATTTTGTTATATTTAAAAATTTCTCGATTGCAAAAATATTAATTTATCACATAGCGTAAGTAATTTTTTCTAATTTAAATTAAAATTTAGTAAACATTTGTTAATAATTTATTCCTTTTTTTCAGTAGAGTTTCCTTAAAGCACAAATTAAGCATAAGAAGAAGAGGCATTTTGATGAATTTTTCATTAAAAAAAAAAATCAATCTAATGACTTTAAAAACTCACTCTTTAATTATAGTCTTAAATTGTTGAAAAAATAAACTTCACAAAATTTGAAATTAAAGTAGTAGTGATGATACATAATTTGATTATCTTCTTGTGTCATAATCTTTTTTTCTTGATACACTTGATATACTCGATATATTTCATACACTAAATAGTGTCAGGTCTACAAAACGATAAAAGTGTGTGGCACACTTTACATATCATATTCTTAAATTGCAATCCACTGAAATTTTCCTAAATAATAAGTAGTTTATTCATTTAAAAAAAATGTTAATTTTATTTATTTACTTTTCTTTTTCTATAACTTTTTAGAAACATCAATTTTCTTTGACATTTTATCAAACACAATGATTAAATGCATTGTACGATGCATCTATCTCATGTGTCTCCTATCTCTCCACTACACAAAAATCGAAAATAAAAAATACTCTTTTTTCCATCCTGGATGCACCCTAAATTTTCCTTTCATCAATATTTTTACAAACATATGTATAAAATTGAATGTACAACATATATTTCTATTAATACGGACATTCTAACCTTTTCATACACGTGACTGTATATTACGGAATATTAATAGAAGAACTAAACAGTTAGGAATATTAAGAAAATAAAAGGAAAAAATCTATTCGGTGTACTTTTCTAGAGGTGGAAGCTTTGATTCTTCATGCCCACAATTATTGTACTAAAAAAATACACTATCATTCTTTTCCAACACCCTCTTTTCTAATCATTTATATTTTCTATAGAAAATAAAAATATGAATCACATCAATCTAATACAAATTGCAATTGGTTTGAGAACGTATGTGATCAACGATGAATAGATAGTTAGGTCAATCTCATTGCAAAAAGGCTAACATCGAGATGATATTATGGCCGATAACTACGACACTCGATATGTAAGCTAATATTTAGTTTGATGCGTATAGATTCTCTGTTTATAATATGCCACGTCTCAAACAATCTACTGACAATGTTCCATGCATAAATATCGAAATTTTATTGACAAAGACGAAGCTACAATGTAAGTAGATATAATATATACTAGTACCAATAATTGTATATGATAGAGTTTACATAAGCTAGGGTCTCCACCACCAACATAGAGGGAGCTCTCTCCTATTGGAATACTATTAGGTTAGAGCCACCTACCTATATGCAAGAATAATGAATTTCATTATTAAACAATACAATTATGAGTATGAAGAGCTACATATTCCAAATTCTTCAGTCAAATTTAACTATGAATTACAAAAAACAACAACATGATTAATTTGTTTACAACAAAAATATAATAATTCTGAATTATTTGAAGCACACATCATCCATTTCTTAATTGTTCTTAAAAAGTAACGGTTAGCTATTGGACTATCTTCGAATGAGCAAAACGTCATTGTCTATTAGCGATAAGACACTAATAAGATTATTATTATCGATTAGTGTCTATCATTGATACGTACTAAAATTTTACTAATTTTGTAAATATTTTCAATGATTTTATCGTTTAAAACAATTACTCTTAAATCGCCAACTAATGTTGACCCAAAAGTTTAAGCTGATGAGAGTAGGCGAATTTAATTATATATCATCAAAAACATAACTTTTGAGTCATCTTTTGAGTCAATCTGCCATTTAACACTTTTCAAAATTTATCTCCGAGTTATAATCCCTCTTTATTCATTAAAATAAAAAGATAAAACGTAAACCTGGTATAAGAATTATTTTGAACTTTGTAATCAACAAATCCGAACATCTATAAGCTCAACGGTAACTAATATATATTCATTTGTTTTCGTTCGGAGATTTAAATCCCGATACCTCACATTCTAAGGTATAGATTATTTTTTTCGTACAAATTATAATTTTAACCTCTATTTAGTCACACTCACACATTATATATAACTTCTAACTTCTGTCTACCAATTAATATCTTAACATTTAATCATCTTTCTCCACATTTCTGTCACTTCTCTATTGACATAACACACAAATGAACTCCCCAATCTTCCATTTAATTCTTTAATTTCCAACTAATTTCACCAAACATAAATAATCAATATTCACTCACTAATTTCTTTTCTTTTTCTTTTCTTTTTTTATCTAAAAATTCTTTCCCATCAAACTTCTTCCTAACCACTTCCTCCTCAAATTAAAACACTTCCTTAATTTGTCTGAAAGTGATAGTTTAAGTAATAATTTTAGAAAAAAGAAAATAATTTAGATACAATTAATTTTGTAAAATTGATTACTAAACAATCAAATTTATGCATAGTAAAAAAACTTTTAAAAGTGGTTTTCATATGTTTAAAGTTGATTGTCAATCATCATGTTTGATACCAAAAGTGATTTTAAAACTATCAAATTACTAAAAGAATAGTATTTTGGATATTTCAAAAATTATATAACATTAGCCAATGAAAAAGTGATTTTTAACCATTTAAAAAATCACTTGTTAAATACATCCGTTATTAAATTTAAATCCTAAGAGTTTTTTTTGTCAGAGTTTTCACCGTTTTTACTTTTCAAAATATGTATAGCAAAAAGCATAGAGCCATGCATTTTTCTTCCAAAATTTGTATTAATTACATTAATTCTTTTTATTGTATTTAAGTTTTTTTTTTTTAATTTTACTTTAGTGGTATTGAATGTTTAATTTCCGAAATGTGGTATGTTAAAGGATAATGATGCTAGTAGGATTTTGGCAACTTTAAGGTTTAGAAAGATTGTAACAAAATGCACCCATTAATTCACATTGTAAATAATTCTAAGATATTTAATGTTTGGTTAAATTATAAAAAATGCCTATCAACTTTCAAAATGAATTCAAAAATATCGTTACGCTTAGTTTTAAATCAAAACAGTTTAAGTTTTGTTTTTTAAAAAAAAAAAAAAAATCAAATTTCGTTACACCTAAAATAAAAACCAAAATTTTCAGCTTAACATAAAATTTTCACAAAATTCCAATATAAAAAATTCTCCTTCATACATACTAAAACAATAGATAGTTAAATAAAATAAAATTCCAAAATGAAAATTTTCAACCGTTCAAAGGTATTTTTAAAACAAATTTTAATAGTTTCCATCCAAAATTAATTGTAAGGGTATTTTTAACCATTTTTTAAAGCTTAAGGGCATTGTTTAAACTTTTTAATATTTAGGAATGCTTTTGACACAAACTTCAAAGTTTGCGAATATTTTTTATAATTTAACCTTAAATTTGTTTGATGACCATCATGTTTCTAGTTTTCTATTTTTGTAATTTATTATAAGAACTATTTTCTTAATCTATAGTTTCTTGTATTATTATCTACTATCTTACAACATATATATATATATATATATAAAAAAAAAAAAAAACTCAAGTCTATTATTGAAAACTAAAGAATAGTAACTTTCTAAAAATTCAATTTAAACATTAATTTTTAGAATGTGAAACCTACCAAGAAATTGTAATTAAAAAAAATAAACATAATTTTTAAACACGTACAACCAAAAACAAAATGACTATTGGATGGAGCCTAAAATTTTTATTGCATGCTTTGTACAAACTTGTTTGTTGGCTAGAAAAAAATATGATTTAAGCATGACATAAGACATTTTGATCTTCATAACGAGGTCAAAAGTTCAAATCTATCAACCTAAATTATTGTGTGTATGAATAGATTAAAATACCATTTCGATCTCTCTATTTTGAAGTTTGTTCAATTTTAGTCCATATACTTTTAATAAACTTTAAATTTAGTCACTAGAAATTAATTTTTAACGAAACTGATTAAATAATAATTTTAACTTTTATTAAAAAAAATACAATATGTAAATATGTTTTGAAAATGTATCGTAAAAATGCTATCGATAATATAAATTTTAAAAAGAAAAGAACAATAAATCAGAATATTGAGAACTAAATTTAAGATTTATGGAAAGTACACAAATATAGACTAAACTTCAAATTATATATATCAAATGCTACTTTAACCTAAGTATATATTCTTTTCATTAGATTTATTATAATTATACAATAGTTTGGAAACTTATTTAGGAAAATATGGTTGTTTCCATATCCTTCGATTTAAATGCAAGGATTTATTAAAATTAGAAGAAAAAGAAGTCGCATTTTAAAAATGCGAGAACTGGTTTGCCAAACTAAACTGTTTTCTCCCATCGATTTGCTTCTTTTTTACTCTTTCAACCATCCATTTGATTCTCCCATTGTAGGCACGTTGTATAAGTATGTCCTCTCTCCATTCTTGTCCCACAAACGATTTTTCTGTCTTGTTAGCATTTTAAGGAGACGGGTGAACGAAAAATTTTGGCTAACTAAATTCCACCACATCCCAACGAAAATCAAGCCCGTTGTGAAAATTATAATTTGAATTAGTTGGCCCTTCTTCAAGATTTTTTGAACAGCTATCTCAAGAGGATAGACAATTTTAACACAGTGCAATCTTTCATATTCTGCACAATTGTCGTCAAAAGACAAAGCTTGTCAATTAAACGAGAAGACATTTGCTGTGAAAGAAGCCTTGACTTTAATGAGCCAACTACGAGAAGACGTCAAATTTATTCAACAGAAGGCTACACAATTATCTTTGGAAAAGGAGGAATTGGAAATCAAACTTCGAAATATAAACACTGAGTCTAAGCAACTATTGATTTTATCTTGTGAGAAAGAGGTCACAGATAGGAAAGAACTAGAAGTTGTCAAGATCCAGGAAGAAGTCAACACTCTTGAAAATACACTGCTATCATTGATGAAGCCATTGAGACCTTAGCTACAGTTCTAGGAGTACGAAGGCTTAAAAACTTCAAGTGGAAGCTTTGATTTTGCCCCCTCCTCCCCCCTACAAAAAATTATTTGAAAAGGGGAGTTTTAGGAGTACGAAAAACCATCGTATTCCTTGACTTTCTACGAAATCATGGTTTGTTCACATAGAGATGACCCTAAAAAGATCTAAGCAAATCTATTATGTCACTTCTTGACTTCCTACTGCATCACGTTTTGGCGATGGTAACACATAAGATCAATGCACGCTTTCAAAATTGCACCTCATAGTATTATCCCCATAAGCTCAAAATAGGCCAAGACCCATTGAAGTTTCACAATACTTTTTTTTTTCATATATTCTTTCTTATTAGATTATGTCGCCAAGTACTTACTCATTTCTAGTGATCTTTCTTTTGCATAACGATAGTTTACTTTACAGAACAATTCTTTTTTGGAGTGAGACACCTTGTAATCCTTTAAAGATAAAAATCATCCAAAAGAAGATGGACTAAACCTCCTTGACGAAAAACTAATTGTTGGCCCTCTTGCAGATTATTAACCAAGTTTAGACAAGCTAATTCTTCCCAAACTATCAGTAGATATATCGTTGCCTCAGGAAAAAAATGTGTGTTCTTGCAATCCTTCATCCATGATGAGGCTCCTAATTTCGATCGAGTCCTCACTATCGGATATCGTATAATTGAAGGTCAAACTCGTTAGGACGTCGTGACTAAGGTTTCGAAAGAATTCAACTTTACTGATTGTTATTGGAAGTGGCTAGAGCTTGTAGTTGGTCGAAACAGACAACTTTTCTATGACGCTCGTTTATTTGGAACAATGACAGCTTCTTTATTTATACATGTACGATTGTAACAGCAATTTGGATCAAGCCTTTTGTGAAGCCTAGCGTTCTTCAACTAACACTCTTCACACCATGGCAGACGAAATTTCTTACGGGACCTGTGGTCATTTGGGGGTTTTGTAAAGCCTAGCGTTATCCATTTTCTTACGGGACCTGTGGTCATTTGGGGGTTTTCCAATTAGAAGAAATTTTTACGAGGAAGTCATTTCTTCCCTTAAAGAGTTAACCAACTCGCGAGATAAGACGGGATATCTTCTGAAGACATGTGAATATCTCTTTCAGGCGCATTATTCAATAGTTTGCATGTAGAGGAACGATCTCAAGCGACTATCAGTTCCTGGATTTCATTATGGTTTCTTGGGTCTTGAAGATATGATAAACCAACTACACGGAAGAAAAAGAATGTCTCACACTCAAAATCTACCCAAAATTCTAATGGTACAAGAATTGAGTCTCGAGAATGGTTCACCAGAGAAAACATGTTTGTTGAAGAACACGAAATTAGAGACAATTTGAAGGATGAAACATACTTGGCTGCCTTTTTATCTTGTTAGTTATTCGATTTTTAGTTTCTGCAAAAGGGATCTTTCCTTCGCCCTAGAGTTTTCAAGATTGCAAGCTCAATGGCCGATGGAACTATATAGTCTTTTCGTCCGAGTTCTAGCCAACATATATCATGAGCTAGGTCTGATAACTGAAGCATCAAACTTAATCGAACGCATGGACTTTCACTTTCTCATTCATTATATCCACGACTCATTAGTCCATTATTTTGGCACACATTGCCCTCTTTAAGTAAAGGTTTGAGATCTAAAGATGGTCAGATTTTTCGACGAATGTGGGTCTATTTATTTTAGAGAATATGAGGCGCGAGAATTGATTCACAAAGGTGCAAGAATTCAGTGTCACGCAAACATCCAAAATCGAAATAAACATGAACGTATGACTGATATCCATGATTCATCCTTCCTTCTATTTTTGTATTTTCCAAGTATGTGTTCATGCTAGTTATGACATTGTGAAAATGTGACTATAAAGTCATACAGTCCTTATCGATTTGGTCGACAATTCGACTTTTATCAAAATATTCCAAATGATATAGATGAAATACCACATGTGAGTACTCCAAAGAATGTATTATAATAATGGAGGATATGCACAAGACACAAAACATTATCTGAGTTATACTTGTCTGCTCGTACATTAGAGTCATGCAAGCATGTGACGTCGCAATTTAGAAATTGATGGCTAACGAAGCACAGAACCTATTTTGAGGTTAATAGACATCATTTGGTAAGTAGTGTCATTCCTCCCTCATCACAGCCTAGGTGATAAACAGATTTGTTTGGTTGAAGCAATGGCTCCTACCCTTCAAAAAGAAGTCAGAGATCACAGAGATGAAAGTGATAATAGCAGAAACGATCATCACTAAAAAAAACCTTCGAAGAAAGCAAAGGCATCAGGTGATGATTTCTATGTGGGGGATCATAGAGAAAATATACAAACTAGTCAAAGCACTCGAACCCCCACATAGAAATCATCACCTAATGCTTTTGCTTTCTTCGAAGGTCTCTTATAGTGACGATCGCTTCTACTACTATCACTTTCATCGTTGTGATCCTTGACTTCCTTTAGAAACGTAGGACTCATTGCTTAAACCAAACAAATCTGTTTACAACCTAGGTTACTTCATCGGTTCTTAGGTAGTTTGGGTTATGATAGGGAAAGAATGGCACTACTTATCGAATGTTGTCTATTATCCTCAAAACATGTCATGTGCTTCGTTAGCCACCAATTTCTAAATTGCTACGTCACATGCTTGCAGGGCTCTAATGTACGAGCAAGCAAGTATAACTCATATAATTTTCTATGCCTCCTACATATCCTCCACTGATAAAATACATTCTTTGGAGTAATCACGGGTGGTTTTTTCCCTATATCATCAGAAATATTTTGATAAAAGTTGAATTGTCGACCAAATTGATAAGGATTATATGACTTTATAGTCACATTTTCACAATGGGACGAGAAGTAGCATGAGCGCACACTTAAAAGATAGGAAGACTGAAGAAACGATGAATCTTGGGTATCATTCATACGTTCATGTTTATTCTGGTTCTGAATGTTTACATGTCACTGAATTCTTGCACCTTGGTGAATCAATTCTTGTACCTTTGTGAATCAATTCTCACACCTCACAATCTCCAAAACAAGTAGACCCACCTTCACCGAAAAACATGACCATTTTTGGACCACGAACCTCGACTGGAATAGGGTAATGTGTGCGAAAATAATGGACTAGTTAACCACAGACATAATGCATGAAAAAGTGAAAGGTCATGTGTCCAATTGGATTTGATGTTTCAGTCATTAGACCTAGCCCATGTTATATGTTGGCTAGAATTGGAACGGTAAGACTATAGAAAAGTTTCATCGACGATTGAGCTTGCATTCTTTAAAATTTCAGGACGAAGGAAGAATCCTTTTATAGAAACACGAAAAGGCACAACCAACAAGATAAAAAGGCAGCTAAGTATATTTCATCTTTCATATTGTCTCTCTTTTGTGTTCTGTAAAGAACATGTTTTCTCTGGTGGACCATTCAAAAGACACAATTCTCGTACCATTGGGATTTTGGGTAGATTTGGAGCGTGAGGCCTTTTGCTTTCGTGCAATTGACTTATCATATCTTCAAGACACAAGAAACCAGAATGAAATCCAAGAACTGATAGTCACTTGAGAGTCATTCTTAGAAGGTGTCGTGCGACCTTCCTCTACATGCAAACTATTGAATAATACGCCTAAAAGAGATATTCACGTGTCTTCAAAAGATATCTCGTCTTTATCTCCATAGTTGGTTAACTCTTTAAGAGAAGGAATGACTTCCTCGTAGAAATTTCCCCTAATTGGAAGATCCTCAAATGATCACAGATTCCATAAAGAAATGGACAATTTGCTTGTCATAGTGTGAAGAGAGTTAGTTGAAGGACATTAGGCTTCGCAAAAGGCTCGAACCATATCATTGTTACGATCGTAAGTGTATAAAGAAGTTGTCATCGCACCAAATAAACGAGCGTCATAGAGAAGTCATCTGTTTCAACCAACTACAAGCTCTAATCACTCCCAATAACAATCAGTAAAGTTGAATTCTCCCGAAACCTTAGTCACGACGTCCCAATGAGTTTAGCCTTCAATTATACGATGTCTGAGAGTGAGGACTCGATCGAAATTATGAGCATCATCATGGATGGAGGATTGCAAGATCCACACGCTTTCTCCCTGAGACAAAGGTATCTCTACTTATAATTTGGAAAGGATTAGGTGGTTGTCTAAACATGGCCAATACTCTGCAAAAGGTCCGACTAATGGTTTCTCTACAAAGAGGTTGAATCCAACTTCATTTTGTTGCTTTTTATCTTTAAAGGATCACACGGTGTCTCTCTTCAAACAAGAATTGTTCTGTAAAGTAAGCCATCGTTTTACAAAAGAAAGATCACCATAAGTAAGTAATTACTTGACGACATTATTTAATAAGAGAATATATGAAAAAAAAAAGTATTATGAAAATCCAATCGATTTTGGCCTATTTTGAGCTTAAGTATGTGGACAATACTACGAAATGCAATTTCCAAAGTAGGAAGTCAAGAATGGCATAATAGAGTGCATCTCTATATGAACCAATCCATGATGTATAATAGCACTGCTCAGTAAATAAATACACAAATTAATCATTTGAAAGGTTGACAACTTGTTCTCGCATCCCAAAAATGATTAAACTAAAAGAAACTATCTCACTGGTACATTATTACTCGAGACAGCCATATAAATATATAACAAAGTGGTTTTAATGAACAATAATAGTGTACTTAGGTGCTAATGAAAACCAAAGTCTAAGTTATAAAAGCTATGTAATAATTATCATAGTAATAAATAAGGGTCCCAAAATATGGAAAGCAAATAAAAGGGCATTCAACTCCCCTAACCCACCAAGAAACACAAATGGAACTCCCTCGATGCTAACTGAATCAATGAAATACAACCAATTAGCAACTGTCAGAATTTAATTTTCTTTTTTTTCCTACAAGTATGTCAGAGTTTCATAAACAATATCACAATAAAACTAAAACTAAATAAATGAAGGAATGGGTAGAAACTTAAAGAGATGCTAGACTTTGAACAGTCTAAATTCTCCTTTCGAGTTTTCGAGAAATCTCAACCTCATAGAGCTAAACTCATAAAGAGTTCAATGTAAAAGTTTTATTGCATATCCTTTTTCTATATCATCCATTGTTTAAATGCAATAAAAGTTCAAAATAATGACCCTCTAGCCGGTCCTATTTATCAAATCAGACTTATTAATAAATATAACTAAAATCCCAAAAACTAATATAGGTAATTAAAATACGATCTTAACATCATAGGTAAAAGATTAATATAAAATGAGAAAGATTGATACAGGTTAAAATATAAAATATTAACATGCATGAAAATGTGAAGATTGAAACTTAACATAACATGCATATATAAAACAAAAGAGCACTCCGTCTATATCAAAGTTGAGCAATCATGGCCATGCAAAACATCCATCATCTCATATTGCATTAAAAAAATGCACTAGAAAATAAGCAATATAGTAGATGCATCAGAATTACAAAAAAGAGGATTTTGTACACCAAAGAGCGACCAAATACACATCCTCCGAAAGACAGATGAGGACTTTCCAACATTTTGAAATGTTCTATTGTTATGCTCAAACCAAAGGCATCATAAGCTAGCACCAATCAGATTACACCATAGAAAATTCTTAGTCAAGCTTTATGGGAGATGAATCGATAGCTCAAGGATTCCAGCCATCAAATGTGGAAAATCAAATGAACCATAGATTCGAAGTTAGAGACCAAATCAGAGAAGTGCAATGGATGAAAAGGTGCTTAGCGTTTCACCACGGTTTCTAAGCAGAATACTCTAATTCGGGTTGAGATGGATGGCATGAAACAAGCTTGACATTTGTCAATGGTGTTGAGGCCTTTACGAAGGAGCAACCATTTAAAAGGAATTTTGCTTCTAGTTAAATGCCTCCATTGCAAATATTGCTAAATCCTATAAAGCACCAACACTTCTAAACTGGCAAAGTGTCGGTGTCCAACACATGTCTGACACCGACATGCCTCCGACACGTGTGCAACACGCCACCTGGCATGTCTATTATTCTATTATTAATTTTTTGCTTTCCAACACGTCAAGACACACTTATGACACGTCAGTGATACCCCAAGGATGCGCCAAGTACACTCCATAAGCAGTTCCTTTTTTAAAATATAAGAATCAAACAAGTCCCATCACCAGCAACCCATTTGGGGGGCATTTTAAGCTGATTTAAATTAACTGTTCGAACCAACTTGTTCATAATTCTAGAGTTTAACACAGTTTCTCCAAACTAACAACAAACTTCACCCTCAAATCTTATCCACAACCTTTTTCAAAAAAAAAATGAAAAATAAAAAAATACCAGTATATTACGTGATTCTTCTTTCTAACTTCATCGACGATGGCAACTTCAACTTCAAGACCCACGGCTGCTAACAACTCATGTGATTTTTCTTACTAATCTTTTGTATTTGCTCGTTTCTGTTTTTTTCCCTTCAGTATTTACATTTCCCTTCTTTTTCTAGTTTTGTTTATTCTTACGTTTTACTAAATGTGTATTTCACAATATGTCGAATTATGCACACATATATTTATTTTTGTAAATAAATAAATAAATAACGTGTCATGTTCTACTTTTTTGTAAATTGACGTGTCACCGTATTGATGTCGTGTCGTATTCGTGTCCGTGTCAATGTCCGTACTTCTTAGGATAAATCTAAAGAAAGCACCATAAAGGAGTAAGAAAAGTTTGTAGGTTTATCAATTTCAGGTAAACGTTTAAGCCATTGATGCAAAAAGCTTTAAGATAATTGATGAAGGTTCAATACTTAACACCCACAAGTAGAGATTGATAGTAACTAGGGAGAAAACAATATTACAAGGGTTTGAACACAAAACCTACCAAATCTCCTTTCTTTGGTACCAAGTGACAAACTATGATTAGACAATTTAGTGAGATGCACAAAATTAGTCATAGCCTCAGATGCATATAAGTATTTTTCTATGTTAAATCACCAATTTTGAATATTATTCTAAGTAGCCTCGAAACAGTTGGGAGTTAGGTGAGTGACGAGGGATCCTAGGGCGCTTTGATCCCTTCCTTGTTTTCATGTTTCTCTTTGGACTTTAATTTCCAAGATTTTATAATTATTTTATAGGAATGTTTCTGCATAGTTGAACTCCTTGTAATGGACCATCCCTCCTTCTTGTAGTTTGGTTATTTGCTGCCTATGTATTCTTTCATTTTTTTCCTCAATGAATGTTGTTATTTTTATCCAAACAAATGTTCCCATGAGAAGTAAGCTAGTATCAAGGAAGGATAGCATGAAAAGGTAAGTTTGTAGGGTAAACTAGCACAAGGGAAATAATATTCTTATAAACAAATTAAAGCCAATTTTAATCACTAGAGAACGTAAAGAACTTGGGCAAACAATCTGCTGAGTCGCAAGATGATCACCTTACAAGAGCATGTTTGGAAGTGATTTTAAAATTGTTAAAATTGTTTTTGTGAAGTTCAAAATTACTTTGAAACACTAAAATATACCTTTAATCACAAAAATTTAATTTAATCTTTAAGTTTACACTTTTAAATACAAATCAAAATTAATTATGGATCGATTGAAAGCATGTTTCTAATTCTAATCATTTTAAAATCACTTCCAAACATGTCTTAAATGCAATTGAGAAGTTAGCATTGGTTTGAAATTGTGTTGAAGTAGTGAGATTTCTAATGAGAAAACTTATTGCAACATTGCTCGACTTTTGACAACATTCAATCAACTAGGTTTGGGATTTGATAACTTACCATCCAAATATAGCTCATTTCCTACCTCAAAAGCCTGAAAAGCAAGCACTTTCGCAGTACCCTTTTCCTCACCGCATTGTTGAAATTGAACTAACATCTCAATTTTATTGTTTGATAGAACTATGAATTACAAAAACAAAAAACAAAAAAAAAAAAAAAAATCTTATTTTACAAATGCGGGAAGCCCTAGTATATATATACAATGATAATTGTCCAATATGGCAAACCTCTCAACAGTAAAAAGAATAACAAATAAGGCAAGAATATTACACATAAAGAATGTAAATAAATGCTGGAAATAACATTCCAAAGAGATGGGGGAAGGAGACTTTCCATATTCTAACACTCCCCCTCAAGCTGGATTGTATATGTTGATTAAGTCCGGCTTGGTTTTTAAGACTTCAAAAGTGTTCTTAAATAGGGCCTTTGTAAGAATGTTGGCAATTTGCATCTTGGTCGGTATGTAGTTAAGGAGATGCTTTGGTTTTCAATCTTTTCTTTAATAAAGTGTCGTTTGATATCCACATGTTTTATGTGATCATGATGAACCAAGTCTTTGTTCAAAATCAATGTGTTCCTTTCAAGTATAGAAGTATTCTATAAACAGCTTGCATATTTTCTTCAGTCGGATTGTTCAAAATCAGGTCTAGTGTGAGTTAGGTAAGTTAATTTTCCAACTAGCCTTTGATACTGATCTTTGTTGACCAATGTGTTTTCGTTGCTGATCTGATGAGTTGTGTCAACGGGAGTATTAGCAAGCTTACATCCAACCATACTTGTTTCCTTTAAAAGATCCAAGACATATTTTCGAGCCACTTCCATCCCTAGGAAGTATTTAAGGTTATCTAAATCTTTTACTTCAAATTCCTTTGTTAAGAGAAGCTTTAGATTTTTTTTATTTCTTCTTCAAATTCCTTTGTCACTGAAAGACCCTTCCGAAGCAGAATTATGGTTGTCGTCGATCGAAGACATTTTCCGTTATATGAATTGTCCGGACAACCAGAAGATCTAGTGTGGAGCATTTATGCTCAAGGACTGGGCCATTATCGATGGAAGTACGTTGAGAGAATGTTGGGCGATAATCCCCGTAATATTACATGGGAGCAGTTTAAGGAGTGCTTCTATGAGAAGTTCTTCTCTGTCAATCATCGTGATGCCAAGTGTCAGGAATTTTTAGACCTGAAGCAAGGGCAAATGTTAGTAGAGGACTAGGATCAGAAGTTTGACATGCTGTCACGTTTTGCTCCAGAGTTGGTCGCGACGGAGGCGGCCCGAGCTGAGAAGTTTGTGAGGGGCCTGAGGAAGGACCTCCAAGGCTTTGTCGGATCTTTTAATTCTGCCACTCAGGCAAAAGCCCTGCGTCATGCTATTAACACAAGCAATCGAGACGATGATGTTCCAGTGAAACTGTCAGAGAAGGAACACTCCTCGATACAAGAGAGGAAGGTTGAGGACAAGCCAGCGGAAGTCCCACAAAAGAGTCCAAGGACAAGAGGGGCACTGGGTCATTATCGAGAGCAATTTGCAGAGGTCGGTGCCACTGTGAAAGAGACATCGTCTTGCCGTAAATGTGGAAAGAGACACTTAGGCCCCTGCTGGACCGAGGCTAAGGTTTGCTTAGCATGCAAGCAACCTGGGCGCATGGCCGATAGTTGCCCAAATAACTCTTCGACAGCTGTCAGGATTCAGTCAACTAGTACATCTCAGGAAGGTGGAAATAAGCAACAGGACCGAGGTTTTTCCACCAACCGGCAAGAGGCAGAGAAGGCAGGCACTGTGGTGACAGGTGCGCTCCCACTCTTGGGGCATTATGCTTTGGTGCTTTTTTACTGTGGGTCATCTCATTCATTTATCTCTTCAGTCTTTGTGGAACAAGAAGAACCAGTGATCATACTGTGAGGGACCATGAGACCTTTTGCTTCCGCATTGTGTTTATTTTGGCACCTTTACGGTTTATCTGTTTTATTTTATTTGTCGTAACTATTTGATTTAGAAAACTGTTTTAGGGATCCCGTTAAGGTATTTTTTGCTTTTGATTAAGTATTTGTTTTGATGACATTTTAAATTATTATTTTGAATAAATAAAAGTATTTGTTTTGTTTTACTTCTGTCTTCCTAAATTAAATTTACTGGTTTTAATTAAGTAACGACCCAATTCGATTTGCAAATTCAGGGCGTTACATTTACGTACTTTATTTAAAACACTCCAGGATTACCAACTTAGCATCAATCTTAAGTGTTCATTCTTGGTTAAAGAAATAATTTTTTTAGGATATGTTATAATGAATTTGGAATATTGGTAGACCCAAGTAAGATTAAAGCAATCCAAAAATGGCCTCAACCAAAAACAGTAAAAGAATTACAAAGCTTCCTTGGTTTTATCTTTTTATAGAACCAAAGAAGTTCTATAGCTCTAACGGATTGTCTAACGAACGGACAATTTTTCTGGACTAACTACAAAACACAAAGTTTTGCTTTTTTGAAAGATAGGTTGTCTCACACACTCTGCCTACCTGATTTCTCAAAACCTTTTGAGATAGTAGTCGATGCTTGTGGTTTTGGCATAGGAGCGGTCCTATCTACAACAAACTCATATGAACAAGAACTCTACTCATTGGTGAGAGCATTAAAGGTTTGGAAAAACTATCTTTTGGGTCAAGAATTTATCATATATTCGGATCATTTATCTCTTAAATATTTGCAAACCCAAAAAACAATTAATTTGATGCATGCTAGATGGTTATCTTTTATCTAACGTTCTCATTTTGTAATAAAGCATAGAACGGATAGTACTAATGTTGTAGCGGATGCCCTTCGTAGAAAGGTCAATCTTCTTACTATTTTAAAGGCTCAAGTGGTAGCTTTTGACTCTCTTCCCAATCTTTATAAAGTTGGCCCTGATTTTTGTAGCATTTGGCCTTTATGCATTTGATCATGTTAACCGTAATGATTTCCATTTGACCAACAACTTTTTTCAATAACAATTTGCTTTGTATCCCTAAAAAAACACTTTGATCAAAGAGCTACATAGCAACAGACTTGCAGAACATTTTGGGATTGAAAAAACCTATCAACTCCTATGTGAAAGATATTATTGGCCTATCTTCGAAAAGAGGTGACAAAGTTTGTTAAACATTGTTTTACATGTCAAACTGCCAAGGGACAGCAACAAAACAGGGGTCTTTATACCCCTTTACCTATTCTCGAAAGCATATGGGAAGCCTTATCCATGGATTTCATCATCGGGCTTCCAAAAACTCAAAGAGGATATTGAAGAGATTTGGTGACAATGCTCACAAGATTGAGCTCTCTGATGATCTACACATCAATCTCATCTTCAATGGAGCCAATATTTCAGAATATTTTGCTTCGGACCAGCTGCAACTTTCAACTTAAACTCGAGGACAAGTTTTATCTTAGGGGGAGGGAAATTGATGTAATTAGTTTTATTTAGTTTTCTTAATTGTCCTAGTTAAAGGTTTAGTTTCCTTTTTAGATTCCTAATTGTCTTAGTTTAGTTTCCATTTCAGTTTCCTAATTGTAATAGTTAAAGATTTAGTTTTCTTTTTAGTTTTAGGTTTGTAACCTATGGAATTAGACTATAAAAATACCTCATTCTCCATCGTTTTCAATTCATTTGATAATAGAAGTAAATTTTTAAAAGAACCAAATTTTTCAAGATTTGAGTTACATCGATAAACTTGTTCCATACACCGTAGCCCAAACCAACCATTCTGAAACCTATCCAAAATAGGTTAGGAGGAATTGTAGGGGAATGCTAGGCCGTTCGGATTTGAAATCCTAGGTTTGAGGTGCCATATAAATTCTCCTCTCTAAGTTTTTTCCATAAACAGAAATTTTTTACATTTTTTATAGTTTTTTTTCTTTTACATTTTTTATAGTTTTTTTTTTTTTTACATTTTTTATAGTTTTATTAAAAATATATTTTAGATTTTGTTGAACATTAGTTAGATATTTTTTTAGACCCTAAAATGATCTAACAGGTATTGTTGTGTCAAGATTAGGTATTATTTAAAATTTGTTATGTTTAACAATGTAATTATTGAAAATGTAAACTTTGTCAAATATTTATTAGATGTATCAAGAAGTTGATCTAAGTGTTTATTTGTCCTTTTAAAGGCTCAATATTAAAGAAGAGGTACAGGAGACGGGAGGAAATTTAAAAAACAAAAGTCCATCCAATGTGATCAGATTTGGTTCGGTCAAAGCCAAACTGGATCGGTTTAGCAAACCAGCCCATTTACACACCTAAACATTTATAAACATATTGCTTTACTTTCAGAGATTACAGAAATAAGTTGGATTCAATTTGAAACCAAGTAAAATGTATGTTCGTTCTCAAATGAGAGTTTGATACGCTATATAGCTTATCTCTAAAAGCTTAAGAAAATAAGATGGAAGAAATTTCAACACAAATTTCAACTTCTCTTCAGAATTCAAAGGTGGCAAAGTATTAAGGGTCAACTCTAACAGCTTTGAATGCAAGACAAGCGGTGAACTGAATTGGTATACTTCATAGTTGATTCTCTAGCAACCAAACCTATCCTCCTAAATGGTTATGATGGTATGCTTTATTCACACAAATCAGCCTCTAACTTTAACCATCAATCTTGCCTTGGCAAGAACCACATAAGTACAATTTGAATCATCAATAATGATCCCAATTTCCAGAGCAGGTTGCTTACAGAAAGTTCTTACCATCTACCAGAAAGTCGTCGGAGTAAAACACTTACTTTAAGCTTAAAATTGGAACACATCACATGTTAGCATATCATTCTACATACTTCACACTAAGATTGTTTGCACGTACGGTTTATTGAAGAATGTCAAAGATTTGGCATTTCTCTACGGTCTCTAGAGTAAAATAAAGTGTGGCTAGATTTCACTAGATTATCGAACAAAAGAAACAACATGCAAATTACTGGAACAACAAAGAATCATCAATAATTGTAATGATCTAAATCTAAAATAAACAAAGTACAGCCAAACTGTCACTGAAAAGAATCATTGGGTTTTAGATTCTATTCTCTTCTTCTTCCTATTGGCAGCATAACTTTTCAAATGGAAGTTGATGAAAAGAGCTAACAGAGAGCCATTGAAAACAGCATTAAAGCACCAACCCAAAAAGCCAGAGCAACCAGCAGCAGATCCACCAAAATGATCATACAACATTTGTCCCGAGACCACAAAACTAAACACAAACTGTAGGATTTGGCAGTCAGTGACCAACCTCTTCCACTTTGGTCGAATCCCAAAGGTGCATAGGAAGTAGTATCCATACATTATCACGTGCACAGTGGCATTGGTCACAAGCGCTATGGGGAACAGTGATTGGGATGTGTGAAGCCAGAGATAACACATGATCAAAACCGTGGAATGGTGGTAAACATGGAGGAACGTGAGTCGTTGAAACGACCCAGTAAGAATGATCAAGAGGGTGTCGATGAATTCAAGAATCTTGGACAGGTAGAATACATAAGCCCAGAAGAAGAGAGGTCCAACTGGTGGGGTGCGAGGTGGAAAGCAGATAACCCAATGGAGGTGAGGCACATGGTAAATGGAAGAGAGAGTGCATCCAAGGGCCATGATGAAGGAGAGAATGAGAAGGACAAAGTTGTGAAGGGCTGAGATTGGCTTGAGAAAGTGTGGGGAAATTGAAGGAATGGGAATGTGGGAGAGGAGGAAGGTGAGGAATAGGTAAGTGAAAACAGTGAGGATGAGGAACAGGGGCGTAGAGGCGAAGGTTTGGCCTTGGATCCATTCGAAATTGAGAATAATGGGATGATTCACAAGCCAATATCGAAGAACTGAGAGAATTTGATTCATTATGTACTTCACACAACACCCAAATGAGAAGAGATAGACTAAGGGATTTCGAAGAGATAATGCATCAACAGAGTAAGGACAAGGTTAAAAACAAAGATTACTAAACAAATTCAGATAACAATTTAGTTTGGCAAACAATTAAATGAAGTCAATGAATAAAAGTTAGGAATCGGAACCTGAGACTAGAGTCGGGAACCAAAGCTCTATTTGTCCAAAACTTTCAAACTGTCAGCTAGGCAAAGGCGATGGAGCTCGAACGCCATAAATGGAGCTAATGAAGCTGCGCAACGTACCCGGAGAGGAGGGTGTGGATAACCCTTGGAATCAAAATGGAAATCCGGGGGAGATGGCTGTGGCCTGTGGGTGTGGATAGGCCCATTTTGTTTAATATATTTCACACAATTTCAATTTTTAAAACCCTAAAAATATAACCCTTGGAATCAAACGGAAATCTCGGGGATATTATTATTTATAAATTTAAAACCGAATTTACATGGATTTTTTAGAATCTATAAAAATAAAAATGTGAAATTTTTACGTCAACAAATTAATGTAGCTTAATTAATTAATAATTTAATATCAGGTATTTATTACTGTTAATTTTTAAATCTAAACATATTATTTAGATTTAATAAATGCATACTATTAATGTTTTATGATATCTTAACTTATTTAATAGAAATTATTGTTGTTAATTGTCAATATTCTAATTAATTTAATTATTTTCATTAATTAGTTTAATATTATTTAATTAAAAAGTCTTTGTTTATTTTTTAGTTAATAAAACTGTAAATTAATTAATGCTAAATTTAATTGATTTCTTACCTTTAATTAAGTAATTATTCAATTTTAATTTATATAAACAAATTATAGAATTGAACACAAATATTTTAAGTTTGGTAACCATTTTGTTTCGTTGTTTTGAAAACTAATTTTTAGAAAACGTGTATATTTTTTTAATCTAATTTAAACCAAAATCAGTACTAACTATTTTTTCCATTCAAATTCTTATAGGCACAAAATTGGGTGAGGAATCAAATTTTATTAAAATCACAATAAAACTGAAGGATTTACAATATCTCATTCAAGAATAAATACTAATTGAAATACAAGTGGAAATAAAAGAAATGATGAAAAACTTGGATAAAAGAAAATCCACAACAAACTTCAATAATTCGATTACACCCCCTCTAGTTGGAGCATGAATATCAACATAAACAAAGCAATGAAAGTAGATCCTGTTCCTCGTGTGAATAACTGAGTAATCTGATTTGGATTGGGAGAAACCATGAGAAAGCAGAGCATATGAAATTTTTTGAAATCATTGCCTTGACGCTTGTTTGAGTCCATAGATCAATTTATTTAATCGATAAACTAACTTCTAATCATTTGAACTACTAGGTGGAGGTGTGTAACGCAGAGGTAAAGCCATATAAACTTCGGTCTCACGAAGGAAAGCGTTGTTAATGTCCATTGATAGGTAGTAGTCAACGTCAAAAGTACTTTGACTGTGACAATTTTAGCTACAGGAGAAAACGTATCCCTAAAATTCATACCCGAAACTAATCGTGCTTTTGTAACGATCGACAGTTCCATCAGGCTTATATTTTACCCGATAGACCCACTTAGAACCAATCACATGATGTCCTGAAGGCAAAAGGACAATAGTCCATGTTTTAGTACGTTCCATTGCATCAATTTCATCTTTCATAGCCTTTTGCCAATGAGGAAATAAGGCTGCTTGATGATAAGACACTGATTCATATTCAGTCTGAGACATTCAACAAAAACTGCCTATGTTGTGAAGAACATGAACTGGAAGAAATGAATTTTGTAAAGAAATATGGATTTGTTGAAGAGGCAACATTTGAATAATCCGTAAGGAGATTACAATGGTAATGTTTTAGATAAGCAGGAGGACGCCTATGTCTTGTAATGGGCAAAGATGAGACCTTTTCAATACTATCACTATTATTACTTGGGTGTCAAGAAAACTGTGAGACCCGCCTGACCCTACAACATTTGGGTGTCAAGGAAACTCGTAGGAAATTAATTCCTAGGTAGGTGGCCACCATGGATTGAACCCATGACCTCTTGGTTAGTTATTGACCTTTTTACCACTAGGCCCTCATGATGGTTTCAATACTATCACTATTATTACTTGGAGTAACAATTTCTTCTGATTGAGTAGCAACTAAGTAAGACGAAGTGCCCGCATCATTAGCACCAAGTAAAACACATGGATCAGGAGGTAGACTAACATTCTCTTCTGGTAAAGAAATATTAATACTTGGAACATTCTCTTCAACATAAACATTTTGAAACCTACTTTTTTTTTTATTTCAAAATATGGCTTGGTTTTTTAAACCATTGGTAAATAGTAAATAACAAAAAGAAGAAATTTGGAGGTGGAAATAGGGTTTATAAGCTTAATTTTCAAAAACAAAAACAAAAAATCAAATGGTTATCAAACAAGGCTTTAAAAGCCTATCTTTAGAGTTTGACTAAGTATTCTAGGGTTCTTTAAAAAAAGTTGTAAGAAACCGTAATATGTTCACGGAAAAAAATAAGCAAAAAATTTAAAAAAAACAGAACACCAAAAAACGATAAAACACAATCCTTATCGAACCTATGTTTCCAGAAGTATGTCATTAATATAGAAGTGGGGGTGTAAAAAACCGAACCAAACCGACAGTTCAGCCTGAACCAAACTGATATTTGGGGGGAAGAAAATGCTTGGGTACTGATTTGGGGAGATGGATGATGAGGTTGTTGATGCTAATGATTCATCAAAGGAGGGAAAATTTCCTTATCTTCGGAAGAGTCTGTCTTCATTCCCATTATAGGATGCAAAGGTCCTCGGTGTATTGGCCAAAAGTTAGGAAAAGACTGGTTTGAATCCGGATTTTGGACAGAACTACCTTGTTTTGTCCCGAGTGGAGCCTTTCTTGGTAGAAATCTTTGTGGAATCTTGAACTTTATGGAAGCCAAGAGCCGACGATAGGTTGTTTGGGGGGAAGTAGATGCTTTATCATTAGTGAGGTTTGGATCATCCGGTTGTTTGGGGGGAAGTAGATGCTTCATCATCAGTGAGGTTTGGATCATTATTTTTGGGGGTTTTGGCACCCATCAGATCCCCTTCACGAGGTGCTCTGATACCAGTTTAATGGAGGCAAGAATCTTGTAGTAAATCGAGAATGGGTATCAACATCATCACCACCATTGTTAATCCACAAAACGAAGAACGACTGCCCATTTTTGGCTCTCCGTTTCTTGACTCGTTTGTCGGAATATGGGATTTTAATGAGGGGAGAGGACTTTTAGAATTGAAGAAGCTGAGATGGAGGCAGGGATTCATCTTTCTCACTCTTTGCATTGATTTTATTTTTGGTTGATATGATTTGTTCTTTTTTTTTTTTTTTTTTTTAACCCTTCTTCCTGATGAAAAACCTTTCTTTTTATTCTCTTCTTCAAGTTTTTTGGTTTTTTTTTTAATTTTTGAATTTCAGATGGTAAAAATCGGGTTTGAACCGACGTGACCCAACCCAATCAGGTTGGGTATTGTCCGTACAAAACCGAAATGGGTAGGGTCGGTCCAGTTTTAAGGGAAAACAACCCAACTCGACCTGCTTACACCCCTATATAGAAGTTCCCCATTGGAATGTAGGATTTTTGCCTTCTTTTCCTAATGGGGAAATGAAAATAACTCAATCTGTAGTCTCATATACCGAAACTAGTTTGATAAACTTATTTATTAAAGAGAGAATATCAGAAGAAGAGTATTTTAAATGTTCAATCAACATGGTGGAAAACACCAACCACAAGAATTAAAAGAAAATACCTACAGGGAAATTTAATAACAATTGCATGAATTCAGTTTTAAATGAATTTCTCCAGTTGGATCACAATGTTACATCAAAGGACAGAATATCATCCACCTACCAACTAACATTTATCAAAGATTTATACGGCAACTTTGCACCAAATCTATAGTCATACTGCAAAACTGGGGGTAATGAAGAATGCATTAACTGGATAAAGGATCACGACGAACCTGCCGTTACCTTTCTCCGAACAATTCTCTTCCTCCGTGCTTTGGGTACTGATTTACCTTCAGAGACGGAGTCCTCACCAGACTGTTTGAGACCGAGGAGTCCAAGGCCAGAAATGATGGCATTCTTTGAAATAAACCATTTCGACGAAGACTGGTTAACGTTTTCAGAAGGTCGGTTGTAAACCTTCTGCAAGAGTTCACTTGACTGAACCAATGGATCTGCCTCTATTCCAAGCCAAGCCCGTCTTGATCGTTCTCCTAGTTGCACATTCAAAACCCTACATACAATTCCAATATGGTTTTATGGAATATTCTTTACCCAACAATGTCTTTTGAATAAGATTGTGTTTAAACCAGAGACTTTAAAGGGAAAAAAATGGCATGTTTAAGGCTTACAAATAAATGCCAAAAATATTTCAAAAGGGGAAAAGCAGTTCGAACCTCACTGCAGAGCTCAAAACCAGAGCGACTCCAATAACATCAAAATGATTGATCATTGCTCTGTCAAAACCGCATAATAACTGATACCGGAGATTTGCATAGAGGCCGAGAAAAGCACCGTACCCGAGAGCATTGGTACTCACAGTTGGAACTGATACAGATAACCTGGCAAACACATGCAATTCCGAGTGAAGAAAAAATGGGAACTTAGTTAGCATTTCTATTTTCCAAATGGGAGTGATCTATTACCTTTCCTTCTTTTTACTAGAGAGAAAATTGGACAAAACACCTTGAGCTGCTCCTGCACTTAACCCGACCATGCACAACTCTGCAGCTTTGTAGACGAACGAATGGATTCTCTTTTGTAAGTCAAATTCCCTCATAGGATAACTTTTTTCAAATATATTATTGGGAAGCTTCTGTAATGTATTTTGCAAATCAAATCGGAATGTATTTCCATATGAGCGACAAGGAGCAAGTGACCAAACAACTATAGAATTGCAAGCGGTAACAGTGAGAACATTAATGAGCGCCAGATCCCATTCCTGTTTTAGCCTGGAGACACAACAGTACAATAAATTTGTAAGCCAATCAAATAAAAGTTAAATAAATCAAAAAAATTGAAATAAAGATTAACCATATGGCTAAATAACAAACCTGCCCTTGCGATTCTTTATTTCCCACCAAGCTGAGCAACCAATTGTAGCAGCCTGCTCTAAAAGAAGCCTATAGAGAAAGGAAGGATCTGCTAACATCCTGTGCAATTATATAATAAGTTAAAGTTTGAAAATATATATTTCTTTTTCAAAGAGTGCATGCAGTCTCTCGCTTAAACAGGGGGGGGACACTAGTGAAGCTGTTGGAACACTTCCGCATGCTACATATTAATAGAGAAATATTATCATAGATATGTTGATATAATAAAAAATATGCATGTCTACTTTAGAAAATTTGGCAGAAAAGAAACCGTAAAGGGTTTGAGTTGGGAATTCTATGTGATCATAATTCTAGACAGTGACACAAGTTTCATGATAGGCTTCAATAAACAATAGACTCCTATCAATAATGGACTTCAATTGGTGATAAGAGTTTGTAAATCACTTTATAGACTTCCTTCATAGTCCAAGTCAATCTACAAAACATGCATGGAAGAAAAATGACTTAAAGAAAAAAATGAAACTAATAAAAAAAACGGTTCAAGTTATTTAAATAGGATTAGGGTTTGTGTATTAGTGATTTGGATTTAATTGTGTCTAAGGGGGGTTAAGACTTTTCACTTAGATTTTACAATATTTGCAACTAGTTTTCTTAGATTTTGCAATATTTGCAAATAGTTTTAAGTTAAGGTATTTTGGCTATTAATTTGGCTCATTTTGTCATATATGCAACCATCCCTAAAGTGTAATGTCAGCAAGCTTTAAAATCCAGTAGAATTCATGGATAATTTAGAATTAGACATTACAATATCTAATTGCTTAAATTCAGGTTTAGGATCTAATATTAAGACCCTGATGCTTAATAGATAATTAATATCTTCTAGTAAGCAAGTTCCCATGTCACCTCTCCAAGAATGATGAATTGGTAAAAGAATTGAAGTGAATTACCCAAGAATGAAAGGCCTTGTAAATTCTACCAGAGGTTTTTAAAAAAAATCACCTGCCAATAAAAGCCCGTGAGATTCCTTGAGGAAGTGCTCGTGAAATAAACCGAGTTGTAGTTGGCCTGGCATTCATTGCTAAGAATCTTACCATTTGAGCCGAGCTAACTAAACCCTGGGATAAATAATTTGTCAGCATCTAACCAAAGTTCAAGGCTAAATATTTAACACAAAAGGAAAATGATAAAATATTTCCGACTCCTATAAGAAAATATCACATTAATAAGAAAATCAAAACACTACCATTTCATAAGCTTGACGAAATCCAGCAGGCAAATCCATCATTGTCTTCTGCCACTCGTTTAAAACTGCATCTACAAATTTACGATCAAAAAGCTAGAGCAAACACGAAGTTAGTGCTAAAAATGAGCCCATAAAAAACAATAGCAACACAGATTTGTCACTAATAGATGGTATACCTCTTCAAGAAACTGCCTTCTCCGGAACAGGCCACCCTCATCTCCCTCGTCTCCATCATCAAATTCATCATAGTAATCATCATCATCACCATCATCGTCTCCACCGTCACCACCACCATGATTGATTTTCTTGCCAATATCTCCACCACCTCCCCCAATTGCAGTCTGCAATTTGTTATGATATTATTTCAGTATGAAACACTTGGAATTGGGAAAGTGAAATATCACAACCAACAACATAGAAGACATGCTTAATTCCACCAACTAAAAACATAACTGGACAACAGAAAACAAAGGGCATTTTTTCTTTTTTTGATAAGCAGAAAACAAAAGGACGTAAAACATAATAGAGAGCAATAATGCTCAAAGTGGAGGGTGAAGTGCAAAACTAGAAATAAAAATAGCAACTTCAGTATATTTAACTACAAAGACTCTCAAACATTTCAGTCGACAGTTCTTGGCTAGAAACATTATTCCTTTCTTTGTGTGTAATGAGAAACCACAATTCCAAGTTCCAATCAGACAGGGAAAGAATACTAGAGGGATAGCAACCAAAACCCCAAAAGGAGCCAACCCAAAACAGAAAAGGGCTCTAATCCTATTTGTATCTGTTGAAAGCAAGCAGAGAGGTTCGAATGCAAGGCAGAATCTTTTCTCTTGAAGAAGACCTCGAGACCCATCCTTTTAGAGCCTATCAGTTGAAAATGTCATATCCAAGCTGGACAAATGGTGGAATATTTATATTTCCAGAAGAAGATATAAATTGGCCCAAATCCGTTTCAATGAGTGTCCCTCCCTATCTCTCCCCCCCCCCCCCCCCCAAAAAAAAAAAATCCTGACAAAAATAAGTTACCACTACCAATAACGAGAAAATTATTAGCAGAGATCTTTTTGTTGGAGGATTTCCTCAAAACCATGGGTGTGCTCTCGTTAAATGGAAATGGATTGCTCTTCCCGTGCTTTCATTTAGTCAAATGGCACACTCAACAGTCCCTAATCATCTCACTTAGACTCATGCACAGTTCATTGGCTGATGTAGGACTATATATGCAGACGGGAAGGAATTAAGTGTTCTACAGGATAAAGATCTCTAGGCCATTAAACATTAATGCCATTTTTAAAGATTAAAAAAAAAATTTAAAAAAAAGATAAGGATATCATAGACAAGAAAAGGAGGTCAATAATACCTTTCAACAATTAATTTTTACGAGAAGGGTGAAAGGAATGACCTTGCTACAGTTGTATCCTTGAGTTGTCGCACTTATTTTTTTTCTAGAAAATTTAGGGCCACAGACAATAAGGATGACCAAACTATCTTGCCATCTCCAAAAATGTCAATGATTTTTCTTTTTCCACCATTGTCATCAAAACTTTGTCATCTCCATAACAAAACCTCCTTCGTTTGAAAACTTTACTTCCCAAATAACATGTCTTCACCTTTATGTTCCTTGAAAAGTTCAAGAGTGGGAAATCTAACAGACATTATTTTAACGCTGAATTTCACAAGCCAGTCAAGAAAGATTCAGCTTATGGGGACGAAGCAAAAAGAATTTTCTTCAACTTTGTACAGTAGCATGACTTCCTCTATTAACCGTCACCACCAAGATCGAGAAGGATTCACCACCAATTGTGATGGAGCATTGTGAGTATTCTACCCCATCAAGGTGAAGGGCTGCAAATAGAAAGGTGAAGCGAAGGAAAGAGGATGGATGCCATGAAGGGGTTGGGGGGTTCGGGCGGGGGAGGGGGAGGACAACTGGACAAGAGCATAAGCCATCAACTTGAAACAATTTCAAATTTGCTTGTTTTCATGAATGTCATGTTTTTGGTCCACTCCAAACATTAAGTCCACCACCAAATAAACATGAGAAGTGGACTGTAATCTTTTTTAATAATATACGTGAGTGCCCAAAATACACTCACCCGATTAATCTCATAAGGCAATAGTTTAACCTTTTTATCTGTGTTTGTCATTGAATTAAGCAGGTAACTAGTTCAAACTCATTCTCTCTTAAGCTCTTTACTTCTTCTTTTTCTTTCTTTTCACACCCCCAATAACCATTGGGCTTACTCGTGATAGTCCTGCATCTCTCTCCAAGAAATATGATTCAGTAATCAGGATTTGGAAAATCCATTTCTGACCTATTGAGAAGCGGACTCATTTTTATTAACGGTGATCTAATAGACTCTCGTTCAAAAAAGAAAGGAAAAATTGGCATTGTCACTCCCTCTAACATCTTATTTCTTACCCAAAAATATACAAATAAACCAAATAGCCCTGCCCCCTCCCCCAAACCCCTGCACCACCCCTAGACCAATTTTCATTCTCCGTAGAAACTCCAAACAAACACCATAAACAAATGACAGTGGTTCTATACATCTAACTCAGGACACCTACTGTTCAACTATCCATAGGATAAGATTAAAAATATAACAAAAAACATTGCCTCTCAGATAGAAATAGAAACCCAAGTTTGGAAGACCTGTATTTCAATTGTAATGAAATATTTAACAACGGTTTATAGTTGGCTGAGATAGGAAAACGTCCCTAACCAATTGCCAGAAATACAAGGAACAAAAACTTCCAAGTTAAAATGCCATTTCTCATAGAAAGGGAGCCAAGACCAAAGTTCATATTGCCAAAAAAAATAAAGCTGCTTTTCCAACTATGAAATATTTCACGACTAGAAGAATCCATACAACACCAAAGCATAGGCATAATCCAAGTGAACGAAAGCAAAACTGAAGTAACTTACCTCAGGGCTAGACTTGGACTGCTTCTGAGACATATCAAGCTTGGATTTCTCCAAAGTTACAGAACCAAGGGAACCATATTGGCCTTTCATAACAGGGCCAAAAGAGGAAGAAGATACGGCAAGAAAAGGGTCAGACCCAGCAGGCGCAGATGGGTTTCCAAAGCAACGCTCCAGAAAAGCAATGGAATCCCCATAAGAAACATCCGAAGAAGAAGAGGAAGAAGGAGAAGAAGTTGTGAAAGCCTTGACCACCAAAACTGCTCTGTTTCGATGGGAGGGACCAAGTTTAACAACCGAAGGCAGCCACAGCTTGTTGGTGGGAAGCTGGGTGTTAATGGGCATGATTTGAGCCGTTTGAAACACCGCATGAGACATATTCGGCTATGGATGACGTTGAATTGAATCCCGTTTATTCTCTAAATGGTCATCGAAATTGAAACAGAGCAGAAGAAGAAGATCAAGGATTCTGAAGTCTCTGGTTCTCAATCTCTCTATGGAATGGGGAAACTAGAGAGAGAGAACAAATGAGAAAGAGAGAAAGAAGTAGTTGGAGAAAGGGGTTTTAATGGATTAAGGATAGCCGCCTGCGGAAGGGACGAAGAACACTATCTTGAATCGAGATTGACCCACTGAGTCGACTCCGATTTTTTAGACGAGTTAACTCGATGAGCGGAGCTCTTCATTCAATTGGGCCGGGCCTTTGTATTTTGGGTATATACATATTCTCACTTTTTCTCCAATTTTTTTTTGATAAATTTGAAGGAACACCAAATTCAATCCCCGGAATTTTTGACAAAATTGAAATTTATTTAGATTTTTATTTTTAAAATTTATTGGAACTAATTTACTAAATTTATGGTATTAAATTATTTCAAAAACCTCTTTTATCTTTTCTTTAAAAATTGATATTTATTTATTAAAATATCGTATACATTTTTCTAGATTTGATTACAAATTAAATATTACGTTATCCATTTCACGCAGCTCAATTTTACTATTTATTCGGTTTACTTTTTTTTTTTTAATTTTTAGACCAATTTTTTGCTACTAAATTAAAGACAAAAATTTTAAATTAAAAACATAAAGTTTCACACAATTTCAAAATCAAAATTTTCCCATAAAAGGTATCAAAATGAGGAAGAGTTAAATAAAAAAAAAATTCTTTTTGATTAATAACACACAATTAGCTCATAAATTTTCCTATAAGTACTTTCACTATTTTCTTTATTTTTTTATTATCTATATACCTCAAGTGAAGCGTGCAATTTTATTTACTTATTTTATTTTATTTTAATATTTAAATTAAAAAAATAATTACAAAAGTTTTGTTTAGTACAATAAAATAAAGTAAGGGTATAATTATCCAATAATGACTTTTTAGTATATAATAGGTTATAGATGATGTTTCATTTCAATTTGAGCATAGTTCAAGGGTGCACGATCCACATCCTTAATTTACCAACAAAATCCAATCAAATTCATCGGAAAAAAAAATTAAGTACAACAAGAGGACGGAAAGTTGAATCTCCAACCCTAGGAACGAAAGTCATGCAAATATCATTGAGCTAAGTTCACTTTAGTATATATTAAATGTATATAAACAAACATTAATGTCATAAATTTGAATTACACGAACTTAACATGAGATCATTAAAACAATTTTGTTTAGGTTTATTTGATAATACCATCTATTGATTTTTTAGAGTACTTTATTATTTATCGAAAAAACAAATAATACTAAACTTGAGTTATTTTCAAACATAGGAAAAGAAGTCAACTCATTTACGAATATAGTAAAATGTCATTGTTTATACTTATTAATGATGACAGACAATAATAGACACCAATATTTTGTTAAACTTAAAAACATTTTCAACACATTTGACATGTAAAACAATTACTTTTAAAAGTTCTGTTTGTTTCATAAGTTTTTATATATGATTTTAGACAGATATTTAATATCTATGTTTGTTTCACATAATTCTACTTTTTAAAACCAGGTATATTATTATCTAGGAAACTTTTAAATCACACGTGACATGGATTTTTTAATACCCTGAGCTTTTATGCGAACAACATAAATATAACTTAATTAGTTTATAAATATATTAACCATAAAAAATTTAACTCAATTGACAAATGTATGTACTCTTACTTAAATTATTATAGAACAATACATGCAATCCAAACGACCTACTCGTTAGAAAGGTCTACACATTTTGATTTGGCCAACATGATTTATTTGTTAGACTGATGAAAGGGAACTCCTTTTAAACCTCATGCATACTCTAAATAAAAACACAAACACAAAAACATATATAATTTATTTATTTCTTTAAGACTAACATAGCTTCATAGTCCCTTAGAACCAAGCAGCTTTGTAAGGCCAAAAGTAATGGCCATGGCCATCCACCCTCCAACCACCACTCTTCCTGCTGATTTTCCAACCGGAGTTCTCCCCAAGACGGCTCCAACTACCCCAAAAACCAACAGCGTCAAGCTCGCCACCGCTGCCACCACCCCGAGCCTCACTTTATGGTCTCGGATAAACACTGCTGCCACCAAAGGAATGACTGCTCCCACCGAAAACGCTATCGCCGATGCGAGCGCAGCCTGTAGTGGGTTTGGCAGCTTCTCTTCCTCCTCGGCCGGGTGGTTTGGTTCCATGTTATTCTGTAGATGTAAGAAGAAGAATATATTAGCTCTTAAATAATAAATGGTGATATGTTTATCCTCTTGAAACGCAATAGTTTAATGAAAATAGCTATCACCATACATTCTTTTCCTTCCCATTTCTCTTCAGCTGAGCTTTCTCAATATCATATTGAGTGTAAACAGAGACAAACTCTCCTATCGCCATACTGCAAGCTCCGGCGACCAGCCCTGCAAATCCAGCAATAAGCATGGCTTTGGCGTCGGGCTTCACGGCTCCAACACCCATCATGAGCGAAGCAACAGAGACAAGCCCATCGTTGGCCCCCAGAATTGCTGCTCGGAGCCACTGAGCACGTTGAGTATAATCAACACTGCCAGACTCAGATGCCATATAATTGACTGATGATGATCGACTTTGAATATATGTTAAAGAAACAAAAAGATAATAAATGTTAATATCTACTTGTGGAGAGCACACGCCCAAGTAGGGATTTTTATAGAGAATGAGTATGTGTTTCTTCTTTTGTTTAAGCAGAAGAAAGGCAATGAGGATAATAAAATAAGAGATAGTGGTAGAAATAGGTAAAGATTAATGGATAGTGTGAAAGTCACTACTGAAAGGTTAGTGCTCACACTTTTCTTAGTGGATTTGTGGAAAGTTAGGGTTTTTTTATTCTTAAAAAAAAAAAAATTGTGTGGCTTGGTTGAATCGGATGGTATTAAGAAGATTTCATTTCAAAACCAATTGAGTACGTAAATATTTTATCTATTTTGTTAAAACTGTGGGTTCTTTGACGTTTTTCTTATTATGAAATCTAATCAACGTTGTTGATAGACTTATAGAGTGAAGGGTTGGATTATATTTATAGTACTTGATTATATCTTAGCTCTAAACAATCAAACCTACAATGAGATATAATTATAGTACTACAATTTTGGATTGTTTATGAAGGATCATATTGTATGTAACGATTAATATCCATAAATATAACTACTCTACATCAATAGTACCTACCCAAAGAAGAGGCACCAAAATATGAGTAGTAGTCCAGTTCCAATTTCATAATTGCCCAAAAAACGTTGCCAAAAATCCTTTCCTGATGTTTATGAACATAAAAAAAAAAGGGTAATTTGATGTTTTTTGCCCATTATCTTTATGAAAAAAAGCCATCGAGACAAATTGATACTTTTTGTCCATCGACTTACTATTTGTAAAAAATGTCAAGATAACATTTTTTATAGTCGTTTTGCATGTCAAGAAAACTATTTTGTAAGGGTATGTTTATACCCGATACAACCACTGGTCATCATCACATACACGAACAATTCCAATAATATTCAAAATTTAGAGGTATAAGTGTAGTCAAAGCAATTTGATAGTGAGAGGAGTGATTTTCATAAGAACGACGGACTGGCATTAAGTAGAATATGTCATCCCAAATTACACAAGTGTGACAAACAATCGAGTCTTCTAAATTCACAACACTTGAAGGAAAAAAAATTTACTTTTTCTTTCTTGTTGACATATTTGTTTTATTTGGAGCCAATGGCAAATGACAATTTGGGACGTGATTTGTTTTTACCCAACAGTTTCATCTGATTAACTCGTTGTTCTTCTTCTTCCTGTTTTTTCCTCTTAATAGCTTCTTCTTTTTGCCTTTGAAGCTCTTCCAGTTCTCTATATCTTTCTTCCTCTCTCTTTTGTCTCTCTAAAGCCTCCCTTCTCTGAGCCTCTTCTACTCTCCTCCTGCTCTCCTCAACCATTCTTTCTAATTCTTCTTTCTCTTTTCTAGCTTGTTCCTACACCAAACCAACCAACCCACAAATTCACATTTCTATCCAACCCGCAATACACAAGTTGGATTTTTGCAAAAAGTCAGCAATAGATAGATATGGTACTTACCTCTTTCCGTCTGGCCTCAACAAGGGCAGCTTCTTTTTCCTTCTCAAGTTGAGCGGTCACTTCTTCGTTAAGCCGTGTCCGTCCCTCCTCCAACTTCTTGTTTATATCCAGTTTTAGATCATCAGAGTTCAGTCTTTCTTCAACTTTCTTGCGAATTGCTTCTTCAACTCTCTTTGTTGTTTCTTCTTTAACCAATTTGGCCTGTGTCTCCTGTTGTCGCCTGAGAGAAAAATAAAAATTTAAGAAAATGGCTAACCCCGGATATGTAAAATGCACCACCTGTAAGCGTTCTCCAATCCAAACAACGAATTAAATGACAACTGACTTATCATGCCTCGGCCCGTTGTTTTTTCCTCTTCCCGTTTATATAAGCATGTAGTAAATTAACAAACTAACCTCCATGACGATAAGAGCACTAAAACATGCTTATCCTTTTAGGGCATACCTCTAACTCAATCCTGATCCATACAAAAGAGTTACAAAACTGGTGAACAGCACATTAACGAAGCATCAAATTGATCATCAAATATAACAAGTCTATAGCAGTATCTTCCTTCAGAAAATCCTGTGGAGAAGAATGTCAAGTAACCTGTCGCAGTTTTATAACCGATCACTGGAAAAACTCAAATCCTTACAACTATAACATTCTTTGAATGGGGAGTATATTACTCTTTTTTTCTTATGTAAAAATTGATTTTTATCCATGTAGTTCTAAAACATCAAATTTGTGAAAAGTATCTTCCATTTTTGCATTTGCAGTTATGACCCTTTAGACTAAGGCAGTAGGCATTTCAAGCAAAATGAGGTTCCTAGAGGCCTATCAAGCTCGAACTAGTTGATAAATACTGTCACATCCTGAAAGTGTAAGTACTTTCAGGATTGTCAAACTGTACAAATATTTCATATTAGGTGTTCACATAAGCATGCATGATAACAGCAGACTGTTATTCAGGATAGCAATTGAATAGGCCACATATTACATTCGTTCTTCCCATCTTAAAAGCCCTTGCTCAAATTCAAATCAGTTAGGGATTCGATAGAACGGCGAGTGGGAGTATGGAGTACTATAAGAAAGAACTAGATGGAAGAGCAAAAGCCAGATGTGATAAAAGCTCCACATTGCAGAAATAAACAGAGCAGATTCTGAAGCATTAAAGTTTTTACTCCTTAGACTCCAAAAAAATATAAAAAATATTGATTTCCCTGATTGATATACAATTGAAAGGAGAACATAGAGTTCTGCTGAAGCAAAGCAATGCCTACATCTCACTGTTAGGTTTTACTTTAATCATTTAATACCCTTCGCTCCATCTAAAAGACTAAAATAGAGATGCCTCCTAAATTAAATTAATAAAGCATCTAGTACATTCCCTTGATGTTCTAAACTAATCAAACAATAAATCTTTTCAGTACACCATATGAACAACCATGAGAATGCAACGTCCACGTATAATATAATAAGTTCATAGACATGGTTTTTGATCATCCATAGCACATACATACCCCTCCAATTAACAATAGAAATAATGATGAAGCTATTTATCAATGAAATGGTTTCTTATCCAACAAAAGAAAAATGAAAAAATGATAATGCTGCAACGAGAAAACTGAAAGGGAGATTGTCCCACAGCATTGTAACATTATTAAACAATTCTGTAGCCATTTTAAATCAGTAGTTATAGTCGACCATTATAATATGAAATTAAAAAAGAATGTGCTCACATAAAATCATAATCTTTAGAGATGCAATTCCAAATACATTGAATTACAATCCACCTATTGACTATAGTTCCATTTTTCAGGAATCTTCACAAGTAAAGCATATCCACTGCAGGTGCAGGTACAGGTAAACAGAAAGTTCTAGCATATGCACAAGCACAACTACAAAAATACACCAGCATTTCTGGATGCTGGAACAGCCATATTAAACTAAAGCTCAATCCTCTTTCTTCTTTTTTTTTTACTTAACAAAAGAACCATAAAAAAAGAAGTATAAACCCAGTTCTTTCAGTCAAGAAAAATAAATGTTTTAAATTTTTTTTAAAAAAAAACGTTTCAAATTTTGATAAAAAAATTTAAAGGTTCTTCATGTAGACAACTAGAATAGTATCCTGATTCTGCTTTCAAATCCCACTCTAGCTAAAGACTAGTAATTATTTTGAATCTTGTTCAAAGATAGCAGACACTTGGGACAAGAATTCACTTAGTCATCCTCATGTGGTTTTAGTTATGTCATAATCTTTCATGGTCAAAAGTTAGAGAGCCTGACTGAAATTCTTGTAATATCGCAGTTGAAGGGTCCAAAAGGTTAAAGCCCACAAGGTACATAAACGAACTACAAAGGTCAACAAGTGATAACATTTTTCATTGTAGAATATTAAATGATTCTGCAGTGAAGACGAAACCCAACGACAATTGAGGGACAAAAAGAACATAAAATTAGTGAGCCAGTTAATATACCTTTTTCTTTCTTCCTCCTTTTTCAATTTTTCACTGGTACTTTTTTGCTCAATGGATCCGAGGCTAGAACTAGAAGATCTACGATGCAGAGATGATGAGGAACTTCGTCGTCTCTGCTTCTTGTAACTCCTTGAAGTTGGAGAACGACTTCTATGGTGCCTTGGTGTTCGTGAACGACTTCTATTACGTCTTGGGGAAATTGAGCGGCTTTTTCTTCTGTATGATGAATAGAAACAATTGAGCAAGAGATAAAGATTTCATAATAATATTATACATAGGCATGTATCAAGCTAGCCTACCACTTTGCACCGTACAGTTACCTCATACATTGTTAAGAATAAACCTTTGTGAGCTCCATCTTTTATCACATCACATGAAGAAGAAAAGTCACAATCGAGCAATGACGGAACACCCATCAGCACCCATAACCTGGTCGCTTCCCATGTAATAGGAATAACTGACTTATTTCACAATTTTCTTAGCAAGATCATGTCTATTCTGTTTGCTTCTACCACATTTTAGAGTTTTTTCCCTGAAGACTTCTAAAATTTTCTCCCCCACTCACCATTCTCAATAAATGATTAAATACCATTAGGAGGTACTTGACAAATATGCCACAAAATCAGAAATTTTATGTGAAATTCAAAATAGTAAACCACAAGTACAATACAAGAAAACCAACCATCAGCACCTAAACAATTAAAGAGGTCGTGAAGTATCATCAGCACATAAACAATAAAAAGGTCAAAAAGATCCGGAAGACATAACTCACTGAAAGAGAAGTACAAGCAACCCTAACTTATAAAGATCCATTTTTTGTAATTGAACACTAAAACAAACACGAAAACCCAATAAAATGTATGATCACTGCAACATAGATACCCGTACTGTTTTTTGTCGTAATAATAAGAATAGATTGTAAATGAACATTTCATGAACTCAAAGTCCTCTTAACTCGACAAAGAACACGTCCTTCAAATTAGAAAAAAAAAGGGGGGGGGGGGGTAATTTAGAGCAAAAGGGGCAAGATTCACGCAGAAACTCCGATGTCAATGAAGTAGAAACCGCGGGGGGAAATATGGTGTCGTCAATCTTCCCATAATTTCGTTGGAGATTATTCAACGGATCAACTCGAAAAAGTAAATAAAACTAAAAACATAAACGGGATCACCTGCTGTAGGATGAATACGGTGAACGGCTCCGGTCTCTCCGACTTCTCCTGGTATACCTATGCCCTAAGGGAGACGGCGAAAGCCTCCGCCTATACAAAGGCGATCGAGATCGTGATAAATCCCGAGGCATCTTGTATCAACAAGGACAAGTCTTCACTCTGTAAGCAAAGTACTTGGATTAACATTAACATAACCCACACAATAAACATCAAGACAGTGGATTTCTGAAATAAACATCAAAGAAACTAAAAAAGCCAAGGTCAAACCGGACGGTTGATTGAGGAAGCAGACGGAGGGAAATATCCACAAAGGGGCTGAATGTAAAGCAGCGAAAACCCTAGTATAGAGAGAGTAGTATGATAAAGAGCAAGCGGTAGCCTAATTAGAAGCAGAAAAAGGAAGGGAGATGAAAACATACATGTATATATTACCCGAAATCGCAGTTGATGAAGTTCCAATCCAAATAGAGGAGTCGGAATGGATTGAGGAGAATCTAATGGAAGGTATATCGGACGATGGGGGGGATTAAGAAAGAAGAAGAGGTGATCGGGATTGAATCGCTCCTCCCTCTCCCAGTTTCCGTTCTTCGTCGTCGCTCCGATTGGAATGGGAATAGGGAAAGCTGAAAGAACCAAAGTCTTCTTCAAGAATTGAACGCCGTTCTTGCTTTCTGAATTCTCTGTGCTGTTAAATTCCGGTTCGCCCTAAAATTATTGTGCTTCATCCTCATTTATCCTTTATTATACTTTTTCTTTTAATTCATTTATTTCGAATAATACTTCCTTGGAAGAAATTTATGAAGCACAAACACCATAATATAATATATATATATATATATATATATATATAATATATATATATATATGAATACAGATACGATAGGATACACCAATTTAGCTTAAAAGTTAATGAGAATAGTACAAAATACAATACAAAAAGCAAGATCTAAGATGTTTGAGTAAAATGTAGTCAATAAAATTTAATAGAAAAGTGACTCGTATTGATTAGAGGGAGAAGTACGAAGATACAACAAGATTTCTTCTTTGAAGTGTTGGAAATATTCTACAAGTGTGCACTTTGTGGGGATTCAATGTGAAGATCAAGATTGGATGATTTTAGGGTTTGGTCTTTTTTTTTCTTTTAGTTTTGGACTCGAGTAGTGAGATGTTTAAATAGATTGTCTAATTTTGGATTGGAAAAGATTAAATGAGTTACTTATTTTTTTCTATAAAAAAATTGTTAGTGTAAAAAAAAATATGTTAAATCGTGTGTCAGATATGTATACAATAGTATCAAATTTTGTAATTTTCTTCTTGTGATGTTCTCTTTTTTTAAAAAAAAAATTGTTTGTGTACTGTGAAGGTATACATATGATTTGAACTGCTCTTTTCTTTTATTCTTGGTGTGAAGATGTAGGCATTGAAAATCTAGTTATCACTGTCTATTAGTTGGTTATTGTGTGAAAATGTAGTAATGTTAAAATTTGTCCTCTATAAACACTGATAGAGTTTTATCAATGTTTATTTTTAGTAGCCAGTAGTAGATCTCTAACTCTGTTATAAAATCTCTTATATCATAGTGATAGATTTATATTACTATCTATCACTAATAGACATTGATAGAACAGTATCTCTTTCTATCACTGTTTAATATAGCTATATACATATTTTTCCAATTAGCTTCTTATATAATTTTTTTTTTCTCTTTTTCTCCAGTAATTTGATACCATGATTGATATAGCAAAAGTGGTTTCATGATAGAAGGAAAGCTAGTATATCAATGAAAACAATTTTGACTCCTAAAGCTAAGAATTTATTATGCAAGCAACATGACAAATCTTAGATTTTTTTTTGGCAAGATCTCTTTTTCTTTTTTGATTATTTGTTTGGTTTTAGATATATCAAATTAATAGATTAATGATAGACAGTGATAAAAGTTTATCATTGTCTATCAGTGAGAGACAATGATAAAGTAACATTGTTTATCACTGGTAGACACTGATAAAACTATATCTCTATCTACCAGTGATAGTCTGTGATACTGATAGATAGCGATAGAAAGCTATCGATTGTTTATCTTTGGTACATTTGTAAATGTTGATTTATTTTTCCATTTTCATGTATTAGGTTCATCCAATCAACACACGTAATAATGCCTGGTGATAAACAATTCATAGTTAAGTTGAACTTGGGATATTACAGCTATCAAGCATGGGATTTCCATGAAATTCCTTGTTCTCATGCGTTTGTTGTCAACATATGGATTGCATTTGACCTATTGGAGTTCATTCAAATGGGAGAGTTGTAGATGATGGCATTATAGTGTTACCTTCTATTTTTAAACGTACAGTAGAAAGACCTAAAAAATTAAGAATTTCATCAATTGATGAAGTTAAAGGTAGCTCATGAAGACATAGTAGTTGTCATGGCAAACGTCACAATTCTAGAGCTTACAAACTTCGTCAAATTAATCAATGATGTAATCATTTTTGTTGTATTTTTCCCTTGTATTTTCAATTAGATTGATATTAGAATTTAGGAATGATATTTTTTTCATTTCATTGGTTCTATTATGAGTTTATAAATAAATAGAACAGTATCCTTATATCAATAAAATTTTGAGTATCTTTAATTATATTTATTTTTATACAAACTTATACGCACTAATAGACACAAATAATTTCTATCAATTTATGTCACTGGTAAACACTGATATGTTTAAAACATTTATGAAATATTATTTGGACGCATTAACGATCATACTACAAAAGACAAGTGTTGTTACTGCTTGAATGACTTGAATTTTGATTGGCTTCAAAATGACATGTAAAAGTGTTTGATGAATATCAATACTAAAACATTTACGTGTTCTTAAAAAAGCATTTAGGGTGATTGGTTACAGACCGTTCGACTAGAGGGGCAAGTATCGATCGATAGCTGCAAAAGAGAATTATTTTAACATAAAAGTCAGTTTGGTTTATTGAATTTTAGATGTTAATTTAGTACTGAAGTCTTGTCAAAATTACTTTCTAAGACAATGATTTCTTTTTTCCATGGCACTAGCAAATATATGTGAAATCTGATCATCAATCTCTCTCCATGTTCAAATGAACATCCATGATAAAACGATTCTGTAGTAGAACATGTGTAACACTCAAATCCATGATAAAACAATTCTGTGATAAATTTTATTCAAAAGGTTCATAGTCTAAAATTCTAGTATCATGCTACCTCACGGCGTAAGAAAAGAAAATCAAAAGACTAGAGACAAAAGATTAGTATTAATCTTAGATGAGCTTCTTTTTATGGAAGAATCGCTTCAAGTACCAGAGTTGAAGTGCTGAAGCAAAAATACAAACACCCAAAGACATTATGCTAAACCACGCCACTCTTCCATTTGTTTTTTCACTTACTATCCTCATATCTGCTTCCCTGTGATTGTATACATCATTTACTTCAAACATTCGTGGAGAAAACTTTGAATCGAATTTGAATAGTTTTGCAAACTAGATTACCTGTTCTTTAGATAGATAAGATTCTCATGAATGGCATTTACCGCCCCTTCAAGTTTCAGGAGCTCAAGCTGAACACCCTGCAAGTTAGCAATTTGATATTAACTTCAAGGTTATTTGAGGAAAACATATGAAGTGCAGAAAGGTTTAAGTCGTAAATATAAGATCATAAGTTTATCCTTCTTTTGGTTAGGAGACGTTTGGCTGGCCCACAGAGTGGTGTTCTTAAGCCCACTCTCCGTTTGCTCCAATGTGTTGTTTATCACATCAAATGTAAAAATAACCCTACTTAAGGACTTAAAATGGTAATGACTATTCAATCACTAATGTTTCTTTCATCCCCTCTCTCCCTCTCT
Source organism: Cucumis cinereus (assembly GCA_037974625.1). Taxonomy (NCBI): domain Eukaryota; kingdom Viridiplantae; phylum Streptophyta; class Magnoliopsida; order Cucurbitales; family Cucurbitaceae; genus Cucumis; species Cucumis cinereus. Next base: position 2,439,669 of record JBBPDJ010000019.1, on the reverse strand, counting down.
CCCTCTTTCCCACATCTCTCTCTTCCTTTCGTGTTCTCTGATCTCCTTCAATCCTCTTATTTCAGTTAATCATGTGTGCTGGTCTCATTAATGCCGATTTCATCAAAATTGATAGATAAACAAAATTGTACAATATTCATAAAACATTATAACTTAACATCTCAAATTAGGAATTAACAAGAACAAATATTTATTAGTTAAAATTTTGACCAAAAAAAATGATTGCAACCTAGCACTAATTGTAAAGTACAACAAAAAGTAAGAAGAATGAAAAACAGCATAAACTCGAACTTTACAACTCCAGGTTAAACAACTATGCACTTACTTTATAATTCCAAACTAAACAACTCTACACCCCAAATACAAATACAAAGTAAATAACTTCTCGCATTAATTAACACCTCAGACTAAGCAAACTCCAAATTAAAGAACTCCACTCCTTCCCCAACATGGCCTTGGTGAATTAGAATTATGCTTAGGCATGAAGCACATACACAGGTGCTAGTAGAGTCTCTCATGTTGATTCAGGCGAGGTGGCATTAAAAACCACACACCAAGACACAGGTCTAAATGCTTTTTGGCACCTGCCTTAGCTTTTGTGTTTGTTTTTATTTTCCTTCCTCAAAATATTGGTTGAAATTAAAGGACCGATGGAGGCAGGTTACCAACATACATCTTTCCCTCTAATTCTAGCAACTCTCTCTCTTAGTCTTCAGTCTCTGCTAGTCATGGTCTTCAACTGGTGGTCTACATCTGATTCTCTTATTCTGATTCAGTCTCTACCCCTCAAATTAAGTCCCTCCAACCTCTCATTCTCGCATCTCTCTAGTTCATGCTTGGTAAAAATCTTGAATTTCTCTCATTGATGCTCACTGAGAGAGCCCTGAACTCCCTCATTGTTTAATACCAAGCAACCAAAATGGATAAACTAAAATTGGACCAGTCCTAATATGACTTCAGAAAATGAGAAGGGGAGAGAAAAACTAAAAATCAAAGAGGTGCCAACCATTTCGTTAATGAATGAAACTGTATATACACATCAAGGTTTAAAATGCCGTTGTTGATGCAAATGTCAATGTCTCAATTTTACCAGAATATTGATAAAATGTTGATATCAATAGATATTTCTAAAAATACTATAAAAATAAACATTTTATGAAAATGTTCTTAAATTAATAAACAATTTTTTTAGACTTAATACTTATTATTTATTATATTACTTTAGTGACATCTTCTTGCTTCGTTTTATGAGCCCTTAGCCTATCAATTTCAATAAAATATCATAGCTGAGCTACATAACGAGCAGGTTGACAGTTCACTATCTTAATCTTGGCATTTTAACCTTTGACTAGCATGATTTTGAAGCGCAAGTATCCTAAGAAAGTTAAGTTTTCCTTTAGTTTTGGCTTTTAGGAGCCACAACACTGATGAACTTCAAATAAAGTTAAGAAGTTGGACCCTCTCGCCTTTTGGTTGCAGGATGTATCTATAAAATGTGATTGTGCCTCTAGATTGTGGAATTACTTGACTGAAAAATTGGGAACTTCTTTTGCCTTCCTCAGAAGGTGGAAGGTTTTGTTTCTCATAAAAAAAATGATAATAAAAATACCACAAAACCGAGATTGTTGAAAGTTGTGCCTTTTAGAACTCTTTTGTGGCACATTTAGAAGGAAAGAAATGCCCGTTCCTTCGAGTCATACTTTGACTTCTTTTGTGATCTTGTACTCAATAAAACATCTTGGTGGATTTCTTTACGTTAAAAGGTCTGCTGTAATTAGATAATTATTATTGATTCGAAGGCTCTTGTGATGCAGTTTTTTTTTTTTTTTTTGGGGGTTGTGTGCGTGGGTGTGTGGGTGGGGGGTTGAGAACTGGAGGGTGTCCTCTATTCCCAGCTATTAACAAAAACTCTTTTTTACAAAAAATATAATAAAATAATGACAATAATAATAATAAAATAAAATTTAAAAAGAATAACAAAAACACACTTCAATTTTTGTTTGAAAGATGTCAAGAACAAGACGCAACTCAATGTCATACATATCTTGGAACTGTATGCATCAGATTAAGAAGAAAACACACCTCAATTTTTTCTTTTTTTGCAACGGACTCCCAATCCTTAGCTGAAATTCCAGTTCTCCAATCGAGATTTAAGCTAACTTCACCACCACCCTGATGATGACCATCAATCCAAAAGCATGCCAGATGGTTGCCAGCCTCCGCTGTGGTGAATGCAAACTGCCCACTCGTTTGATTCTCCTTTTGGTGGAGGTTGTTCCCGTAAGGTGATGTCACCTGAGAGAAAAAATTTACAGATTGAATAATAAGCCAAAGAACATAGATCTATCATCATGTATAGTTAATTTGGTATTAGGCAGTTGATATTTGTTATTATTTCTGTTATAATTTAGTTAATCTGGTACTAATCTGTTGTATAAAGAGTTATTATAAATACTCTTAAATACCAGTTGTGAAAGATAAGAAATAATGCATCAGTCAAACTATTCATTGACCATTAGTTTACAGGATCAACACATCAGCAGACCATTTCCGCATAGAAAGGATATTACTTATTATGTATTAGGATATTCTCTTCACATTCGCTTAAGATAAATGGGATTGGCAATCAAACAAAACAAATATGGTGATTCTTCTCATCTGAAGAGAAAAAAAAAAAAGAATTGCTTAGAATAACTTTAAAAACAAACTCTACAAGATGCAAAACTAAATGAAGAGAACTCAACAGGTACTAATGAGCCTCCCACTGTCTCCTTTACCAATTACCAATCTTTATCTACTATTAATTGTAGTGGATGTGGATGTCTTTCGTTGCACTCACTGCCCACGAAAAAACATTCACTCTGCAAAATTCAAGCATAATGCAACACTAATGCATACATGAAAAAAAAAAATCCCGACAGAATATAACTAAAGAGCCAGTAAAAATGTTGTGAAACAGAAACTACCAGCAGCATTCAATCCGTTCAAGATAAGCAATCTTAATTTCCGTTAAGAGTATATCTTCAACCAGCCAGAAAAAACCGGGTAGAAATTTGAAAAGGAAAAAAAATCATCGAAAAACCCTAGCGTTGACCGATTGAGGGCTCACCTTGACGGAAATGGTGGGGGAGTGGGTGTAATTTTCAGAGATTACAACATAATCAGCCAAAACAACGACGTTGCTTTGGATTTCCTCGGAGACGCACTTGGTTCCGGTTGAAGGAATGTTAAGCCAAATGGCATGGGTAGGGCGCACAAGATCCGTGACCAAGAAGGTCAGAATTAACAGGAAAGACGGCAGAATCATCCTCCAGTATTCCATTGCTGTCTTCTCCGATTCACTTTGCGAAGAACGCGCGCTAACCCTCTCTCTGTTGAGTTGTAGAAAACTGGAGAGAAAGAGAGAGATGAGAAACGTTAAAATGGAAGATTGGAGAAACGGCTTAAGGGGATGTAGTTGGTAAGCTCGAAACTAATTGCGTTGGTTGGTTATTGTAGTTGAGTTATAATAGTTTGTGTTTGCAGGATAAATTATTTTAGTTTGAGTTATAATAATATGTGTTTGTGGTGTGAATTATTTTAGTTTGAGAAGAAAATAGTGAACACTGTAGCAAATAATAAAAAAATGATGAATGTCAAATAGTAAAATCTGTAGGAAATAGTAAATACTGTAGCAATTTGAGGATTTTGAAATAATATTTACTGTAGCTAAAGGGGTTATTATAGTTCGGCATAACCTTTGCCCCAAACGCCCCCTTAATGTTGGTTGGTATTTCAGAGCTCAACGTTATTTTTACTCTTGCTTTCGTTTTGTTTCATTTCTTTTTACAAAATGTCTTTGCGATGGGATTTGGAATAGTAGTTTTTTATTTATTATTTATTGTTTTTTATTTTATGATTGTTCTTAAAATCAAGTGTAATAGATTTTTGTCTTGTTTTGTATGGTGTAAATAGTTTGTTTCTTTTAAAAAAAAATTCTTAATTTTGTTTCTGGCTGTAAATTGTTTGTTTTCTATTATTTTTAAAAAATTCTTAAAAAATGACAAAAAAAAAAAAAAAAACTTGATAAATGGTAAAATCATTTATTGAATTATTAAATTATAAAATTTCAATTGACTAAAATAACCGTTATCAAATCCTAACTACTAGTAGTTCAAAATTCAAGATAAAATGAAAATCTTAACCGCTAAAATTACATTACCTAAAATTAAAATCTTAACAACTTAAATTGTTTTACTTACAACAAAAAGTACAAAATAAAATAAAATACATAATAATTACAAATAATTACAATCAATTATTATAAATTTAAAATGACAGTGGGATATTCGCAATAATTTGATAGAGAAAGAAAATACATACTAATTAATTTAATTTAAGAAAATTATCAAAAATAAAAAAATTAACAAAATATTCGCACTTCATACACTAATCGAGTATAATTTATTTTTATGGTTTTTTTATGGTTTTTTCTATAAAGTGTAAATAGTTTTTTTTCCTATATTTGAAAAAACTGCTACTATTTATTGATAAGAAATAATACTCAACCACTATTGTTGTTGTGGTTATTATTATTATTTCCAATCCTTAAATGATTTATTATATTGTTAGTTCATATTAGCCAATAAACTCCAAGTTTTTAGTTTATTTGGGTTAGCTACCTTCCTTCACTCATTTCATCATGGTTATCTTCGTTCACGAATAGTCTTCAAAACAGGTTCATATAAGTTTATTTCTTCACTGATTTACCTCACCAAAACCACTGTCGCCATAAACTTCACCCTCCTTGGAACATCCCTTCCTTTCGACATGTTGTTGCAGGAATCTCCAACCGTCATTAAAAAGGAAACAACAACTAAACCGTCAAATAGAAATATGCAAGAGTAACGGAGCGCACCCTCTTTAAGAGGTTTCGAAACTCTACCCTTGTTTTTTTATGCAAGCAATTCTGTAAAGTTACCACGTCGTCCTAGGCTAAAACAACTAAACAAATATTTACGATAGGTTATGCACTTGAAACGACCGTCCAATCAAAACACCCTTTATAAAATAATATAACATTGCTCAATTTCCAAATAAATATAAGTATTTGTTTTTTCATAAAACAAGGAGAGAGAAGGTATATAAGGGAGGAAGAGAAAATGATTTGTTGTGATGACATGAGATGAGGAGAGGCCCCTTTTACAGACCTTGAGACCCAACAGAAGAGTACGCAAACACAAGGACATGCACTAATCGTGCTCTATAGAGCGAGAAGGGCGGGGAGCCACTGAACGTGCGTTTGTGAAGAGCAACCTTCTTTGACATTTGTTATTATGTGGTGAACTTAATCTAGTGATAATTGGTATAACTTTTTATCTTAAAAGTAGGTGGAGGTTCGATCATCTTTCTCTCGAACTCAAAGAAATATGAAAAATTAACTAATTTAATAGGATTTAAAATAAGAGAAATGTTTGTCATTGTAACATCAGTTTGACTTCACCTATCCAAGGAGAAAACTTCTAGAATTTATTAATTTTCAACAAAATCAAATCTCAGCCAAGTTAATAAAGCTATATTTTTTAATTATTATTATTAGTTTGACTCACTGTTGGACAAATTTATTTGATTAATTAAATTAACCACAATTACCATAGGGTTTTACTCATTCTCATAGTTGCACTTTAAAAAATAATATAAAGTTTTTAATCTAAAGAAGCCACGTCTAATTTGACTCATTGATATTTTGTTTTTAGTTTCTTTTTTTAAATTTAAGTTTATAAACACATTTTTACACTTTAAATTTATCGTTTTGTTATCTACTTTCTCTTAACTAGTTGTAACTACGTGCACTACACATGTTTCATAATATTGATAATGAAATGTATGTGCCTTAAACACTATAAAGTAAATCTGAGATAATAAACAAACTAATAATATTTGAACTTATAATACAAAAACTTTAAAAATTATAAAAATTTAACATATTTGTAATATATATATATATAAAAATAAATCTCGAAATTTAATCCAATTAAATAAATAGATTGTGGGGATAATTTAATCCAATTAAATCTCGAAATTATTAGATAATTTAAGTTTTCTTTTTTTTTGGAAAATTTCACATGCACGTGATTGTTTGTTTGTTTGTTTTTTTTGGAAAATTATTATGCAACTTGAATATAATAATTATTTTAGAATATTAGATAATATGAGTTTTGTTTTTTTAACATTACATGTCGTTTTTTAAAAAAGAAAACATTTTACTTATTTATTTATTTATTATTATTATTATTTTGCATGAATGATAGATTCTTAGAGAACATGAGATTTTGTCAACAAAAAAAAAACCATTATTTAAGGATTTTTTCTAATATATATAAAAAAAAACAAACTATTTAAGATTCATAGAAAAAAACAGTAAAAACAAAAATCAATTACTTGTAAATTTGTATATTGTTGATAATTTTCCTTTTTTTTAACGTGAAGTACATATGAATTTTAGATAATATATGATATAGATTTTAATTTAAAAAAAACATTAGGATTTCTTTTAATGTAACTTGTAGTGTGAACACCAAAAAAATAAAAAAGTAATTTATTATTAATATGTTTTTAATTGATCGTGTGAATGCAAATAATAATAATAATAATAAATCATTATTTTTAAAAACAAATAAAAGGAAACCGTTTTGCACTAAAAAACAATTAAAAGGAAAAAAACCCACAATTAATATTTAATGATGTCACTAATTTTATTCTTCAATTAAACGTGTCATTAAAATTAGAAACATAAATAAATAAAAACTAATAAAAAAAATCGGGTCAGTTGGGTCAAAGGGTTAGTGATTGTAAATATTTAATACCTAATTATTTATTAAAAAACATAATTAATCATAAATACAAAAAAAGTAGTAAGAAAATTACAATAAAAACCAGAATAGCAAACTTCAAAACAAGTTAGGCAAAGGGGCAAAATAGGAAGAAAAAGTTTCTCCCTATTACTGCAAGATAGATATAGATAGATGTCTTCGAAAGCTATGTTAAGAGTTTTTTTTTTAATTTTCGACTATAAAAGTTTGACCAAAACTTTGACTAATTTGTATGGTATGTCCTTTGTATGTTGACCATAGAAAAAGAAAAAACAGTTGGTTCTCGTATGCGTCTAATTACTTTGCTTTTCTTTTCAAGGAAGCCAACTTTTCGATTAAAGTATATACTTTTTACTTACGTAACAACTCAATGATCAAATAAAACCTACATCCTTACTATCGTTCTTTAGTGTATATAGACGATAGAAATTGATGTCATTTGTTAACTACCTCGAGCGAAAGTGTCATATGCATTGACTCGATTATACTAGTGTCATGGATTCTTGGTCAGTGTCATGGATACTTGGTCGTGTTTTCTTTCTCCCTTTTGTCATGTTTTAATTTTGTATTGACTCAATTAGACTAGTGTTTGGCTCAAACAGTTGACGCCATAGTAAACAGAATAGGAGAGAGGGAGAGAGAGGGAGAGAGTTGGATACGTGCGATTCATGTGGAAATGGTGGTTGTGATGGTTCTCACTCTGTAATGGGTTTTTGGATATTTCTTCATTTCTTATTACTGACACTATCTATCATCTTTCTCCCCTTTTTCTTCTCTCTTTTTACTCTTTTGGATGTATTCGAATAATTAAAAAAAATGCTTTTGTCTCTCCTCATCTTCCATTTCTCATTCTCTGCTGCTTCCTCAAAACGTGTTTCTTCATCATCTTTGGTTCTCATCTGATTTTCTTCCTTTTTTATCCATCTGGGTTTTGTCTGCTGATACGTCTTGTGGGTGTTGGAAGCTCCAGGCTGAGGTATTGGGTGTTTGATTCTACTCCCTGATAGTCTTACTTTGGTGTTGATTTCTTGTTTTGTGCTTTTTTGGTTCCATGGGTTGCTGTAATTTTTGAAGTTGAATATGGGTTTTTTATTGCAGGCAGGAGGAAAGGAGGAATGATTTGAAATTTGGAATTCAGAAGCTTAACAAGGGTTGTTCAGGAAAGTACCAAATCGATTGACTTTGAAGCTTTTCTTCTATTACTTCCTAAATCAAGCGATCTAAGAATCAGGATTTGAAGTATTGAGAATCGATCGTTGTTTGATTTCTAGTGTTGGGGTTTTCTTTTTCCACCCACCATGGGCAATTGGCGTTAGGTTTTTTGGGCGGTGAAATTGAAAAATTGGTTTCAACAGAAGAGAGAGTTTGTTTATTTCAGATTTACTTGTAAACTGATTTGCTCGATGATCTTGTGAATACGATCATGGAGAATAGTTTGAAAGAAATATCGTTAGAGAAGCAGCCAAGCTCTCGTGTGGTCATGGAGAAGCAGAAAAGCTTTAGAGGGTTCATGGAGAAGCAGAAGAGCTTTCGGATGGTGATGGAGAGGCAACTCAGTTTCATGGGCGGGGAGAGGAAGAAGACGAAGGAATCACCTGGGAAACGTGGGGATTCACCACTTCACTTGGCAGCACGAGCTGGAAACGTAGTGAGAGTCAAAGAGATTCTTCAGAATAGCAATGATAAAAATGAGTCAAATTCATTATTGTCAAAGCAGAATCTCGAAGGTGAGACTCCTCTTTATGCAGCTGCTGAAAATGGGCATGACTTCGTCGTTGCAGAGATGTTGAAATATTTGGACCTTGAAACTGCATTTATTGCTGCCAGAAACGGATATGATGCTTTCCACGTTGCAGCAAAGCATGGCCATCTCAGTAAGAACCTCTATATTGCAAGCAGATATCACATTCAATCATAATAGCATGTCTTAATGTCAATGACTTTAGGGATATGCTAATTGCTTGATAAATGTGTGTCTACGTAGCTGACCTTTTATCAACTGCCAAATAGTATTTGGCTTTATGATTCATCAAATAGCCCTTTACTCCCTTCTTTTCCCCTCAAATTGAAAAAATATGTTTATTCTTTTGGTTGATCTGTAAGCAGGGTATTGCCTTTATTAAACTTGCATCTCAATAATGGTTTATGAAGAGAACGAAGAATCACTTTAGTTTGAATGAGTAAGAGTTTTTGTTTAATATGCGTTAGACACAATAGACACAAATCAAAACTTTGAACAAATTGAATACAAGTCCCAGAATTGGTGGCCACGTGTCAAGCACATGTTAAGCATATAAGACTAGTGTTCGACTTGTCTCATGAACATTTTCCCTTGTTGGATACACAACTAGAATCTTCAATCTTCCATTTATATATTTACTTTGAAAAAAGAATTTACGTTCAAAGAAATATAGGGAAAAAAGCATACATATCTGATAGAGTTCTCATACATATCTGAAAGAGTTTTTCACCTTAAGCTTTATCGTTGTTTTTGGGTCATTATTGAAAGCCCTTTCCTCTGTGTCAAAACCATATTTAGCCATTGGATTTTTTAATACACAAATAGAATCTTCAGATATGTATGCTTTTTTCCCTAGGTACAGACCTTTTATTTTTTTGGTTTTTATTTTTTGATGGCATAAGATATTTTTGTCAAGGTCTTACCTGATTAATGGTTATAGTCTGCTATCCCTTTTTATCTTTCTAGATTTACTTTTTTGACTTTTCACGAGGTTCTATCACCTTTTCAAATTTATCAACCAAAAGAGCTGAAATAATAAAGGAGAATCATCAAATATCTTCTTTCTCAGGATATTACATTGTGATATCAACCTTTTGTTGTTTTCTTTATAATTTTATTTCTTCTTGATGTCCCTTCTGATTGAACAAATATTGCAGAGGTGTTGCAGGAACTTCTTGATGTATTTCCCAACTTGGCCATGACCACAGACTCGGTCAACTCAACTGCTTTGCACACAGCTGCTATGCAGGGGCACATTGATGTGGTAAATCTCCTTCTCGAAACAGACTCAGAACTTTCTAAGATAGCTCGAAACAATGGTAAGACTGTCCTTCATTCAGCTGCCAGAATGGGCCATGTTGAAGTAGTAAAATTATTAGTAAGCAAGGACCCAACCCTCGGTTTCCGAACTGACAAGAAGGGGCAAACCCCACTGCACATGGCTGTAAAAGGGCAGAACCATAGGATTGTGATGGAGTTACTAAGACCCGATCCTTCAGTTTTGACTTTGGAAGATAACAAGGGTAATACAGCATTACACATTGCAGTGTTGAAGAGACGTACTGAGGTAAACAATCTACTTTGCCTATCTTTATGGCCTTCAAAAGCGTTCAATTGATGCTAGTTTTGCTTTATTAGTTTGATATGGCTTGGATACCTTCTAAGGACCTTGATTTAGTGAGCCATTTTTCTTCCCCATTCATTTTACGTGACTTGTCAAAATGATATTAGCCCACCATTTGTTGTTAACATAATTGGGTTCCCTAAGATTAAGTTTAGCAATGAGTAATAATTGTGTTCAGTGTCTCGTTAATGTTCTTTAATCTTGAAAATCCAATTACTTTGATAGATTGTGGTTGAATCTTGATTAACTTCAAATATACTGTGATACATTGGGTAGCCTATAGGTATAATATTGTTATCATTTAGTCCTTGTTTGTTAACTATTTGGCTTTTGGTTTTTGAAAAGTAAGCCCATATACACCACTTCCATCTATTAATTTTTATGGTTTGTTATCTACCTTTTAGGAGTGTTTTAAAATTAGAGCCAAAATTTAAAAACGCAAAAAAGTGATTTTCATAAACTTGGTTTTGTTTTTAAAAATTGAAGAAATCAAATGCTTAGATATGAATATGAAAACCATCGTGTTGTAGGGTCAGATGGGTTGTTCCGTGATATTAGTCGAGGTGCGCGTGAGCTAGCCCGGACAATCACGGATATAAAAAAATTGGGGAACTAAATCACAATTTTTTTTAAAAAAAAAAAAAAAAGTTACCCACTGGCCATTGGATTGAATTTGTTCAGTTTTATTTTATTTTTTCACATGCATTAAGAGAACTGTGTGCTGCAATTTTATATATGTATATATTTTTAAAAGATTGTCTCTTTCATTTTATATCTATATGAATAGAAAGATTTGTTTCCTTTTCAAAAGCTCAACTTCCATTGATAGGAAAAAAACAATGGAATAAACAACCTAAGGAACACACAGACATTATGAATGCCCCAAAATTGTTATGATGTATTTCCAATATCAATGGAAAAACAAACAACGGAATAATGTATTTCCATTTGCCTCAGTACAGCTCCTACTTCCTCTTGGTCATCTCTCTCTGCTTTTCACAGATTATTCTATTCAAGTCATTTGGCTAAAGTGGAATGCTTTCCTTTTTACATTATAATGTATTTCCATTGTCCTTTGTTGAGTTTTCCGCTTAAATGTATTTTCTATGTACCGTTTCTTGTGTTCTTTGGATGATTCTGTACGTAAGTTATCCTATTTGTATCTATTTTACTATCAATGAAATCTTTGTTTCCTTTTAAAAAATAAAAAGAAAAATGCCCCAAAATTGTTTTTTTTTTTTTTGTTGGAAGGGGGGGGGGGGGGGGGGGACTTAGAACTGCCTTTTCCTGATTACAAGAATCCATCGGAACCCCCAACACCTTAGTTTTAAGTCTTCAAAACTTTAAACCCTCCTCTTCCTATCTAACCATATGGACCAAACCACCTGTAATGACACCGAGGGACTTGTAAAAAGCCATCCACATTGAAGTTAGAAAAGGGCAAAGCCACAACTGATGATTTATATTCTCCAAAAAGATTTTTACAACACTCCCCAGTTTGGACTCAACCTGAGGGCTAACAACCTTTGATGACATTAATAGTGTTGATTTTCCCACACACTACCAGCCAAGGAAAGAACCGAACCGTCTGTCAGAATTTCAACTTCAAATGATAGGTTATAGGAGAAGTTAACTCACAAGATTATCAATAGAAAGCATATCATTGAAACCTAAATCAAAGTGACCCGACAGAGACGAGAAGATTATCAATAGGGAAACAATGCCTGGTAGAGAATAAAGATGGGCAACAGAACTGGATAGAGGAGCATTGTTGTCCCATGATCCTTCTACATCAACATCCTGAGATCCATCCCACCTGCAAATGTGTAACAACCAGTTCTATAATTACTCTATGTAACGAAACTAAAGAGGGATGCAAAACCCTTTAGTCAAAGAGATGTTATTTCTAAGCAAGTTCCAAATACCCAGACGATTGTTATTCATTCTTTTCACTATTGACCACATTAGGCCAACCTTTTTCAGACACTCCCACAAACAAATTGTTCATCAGTTTCTAATCTTTCTTGGCAGGAACAAAGGGATCATAAACATTGACAAGAAATAGTGAGAAATTCCACTCAAAGCTAACAGAAGGGTTAGATGACCTTTTAAGGAAAAGGCCTTATTTTTTGGGAAAAAAGATGCTTCCTATAACTTTTCGACATTAGTTCCCAAATCATTGGGGGAGCTGGTCAATTTCACGTTAAATCTTACTTGCTGAGCTGCAACCTTATCAGCTTCAACTTTGTCAACTGACAAGGACTACATTAAGGCACCTGTGTGAATTGATCTAATTGGTCCTGAATACTCTTAGCCGTGGCCCATCGCTTCCTTTAAAAGCATTCTTTTTAGAGCATCCACAACCAAGGTGAAAAGAAATAACTTCTTTTGTTAACATGATTGATAAATACTCAATAGCCATTGTAGCCCATGAGCACTTGTTCATGGGTGTCTCCCTGCTTCAAAAGGCTACTTGGCAAAAGATCTTTGTGGATCTTTGTGGAGGGAACTACCGATCTCTTTTTTAGCCTTATAAATTTTCGTATACAGTCCTTTTAATAATAATAGTGGTAATGGGCTGAAATTCTTTACGTTAATTGCCTCACCTCAAAAGACTATAAAAGTCTCATTAGATGATGACTGAGAAACTTCCCCAAAATTTTTGAACGACTCTGAATCCTCACCCATATACTCTGGTAAAAAGTGAATCAAAGATCATCAGGGCCAGGACATTAGACAACCCTTTTAGTTTGGTCTTTTTAACTAGCTATGCCTTATATTCTTAATTGACTGCAATGAAAGGTTATCTAGCTAGAACATACAAAGAAGAGAAAAAAACTTGCGAATTGTTTTTTTGTAAGCATTTTCTATTTTATATCAAGTTTAATGCTGATGTTCATTTTGTATATATAAATTGAGGAAAAAGTTCAGCTTCAATTTTTAATTCTCATACTGGATTTCGGCCTTATTTTGAGATCTTTGTATATTTGCAGAATGTTCGTTGCCTATTATCTGTTAATGGTATCAACATCAATGCCATCAACAAGAATGGAGAAACCCCACTTGACATTGCGGAGAAATTTGGATCTTCAGAACTTGTAAACATCTTGAAGGAAGCAGGTGCAGTCATTTCCAAAGACCAGGGCAAACCCCCAAGTTCAGCCAAGCAACTTAAGCAGACCGTTAGTGACATAAAGCATGATGTTGAATCCCAACTACAGCAGACTCGCCAAACCGGTTTTAGGGTTCAGAGAATCGCGAAAAGGTTAAAGAAACTTCACATTAGTGGTCTCAACAATGCCATAAACTCTGCAACTGTTGTGGCTGTTCTCATTGCTACTGTTGCTTTTGCGGCTATATTCACCGTACCAGGCCAGTTTGTCGAGCAGAAATCGAATGATGAAACTCTGGGACAGGCACATATCGCTACAAATGCAGCTTTCATCATTTTCATGGTCTCCGACAGTATGGCATTGTTCATTTCCCTGGCAGTTGTAGTTGTCCAGACATCTGTGGTTGTGATTGAACAGAAGGCAAAGAGACAGCTGGTTTTTGTAATTAACAAGCTCATGTGGTTGGCTTGCCTCTTCATTTCAGTTGCCTTCATTTCAATTACATATGTGGTTGTTGGGTCAAACCACAAGTGGCTCGCCATCTGTGCAACTGTGATTGGTAGCACAATAATGCTTACAACAATTGGTTCCATGTGCTATTGTGTCGTTCAACACAGGATGGAGGAGTCAAAAATGAGAAGTATTAAGCGAGCGGAGAGCAGATCTCATTCCTATTCCATGTCTGTCGTAGCATCAGAATCAGAGTTGTTGAATAACGAATACAAAAGGATGTATGCACTTTAAGGGTGATTGATATAGAGAGAGGATAAAAAAGCATGTAACTATTACCAGGTGATGGTTTATCTTAGGTTGTAGTAACTGGTTTCTGCCACTCATCGACTCGGTGATTTGGTGCCGGTCTTCAATAGCTATGGAGCTTTTGACATGCAACTGGGACCATGGATTACTCGATGGTATAGATCACCGGCAACATTGGTCCATGTTCGCTTGTGATCTTTTTGCATCATGCTCAAAGAAAAGCATGACAACGAGGATAATAAACACTAGAACTTCAATGCAGATGATATCCAGATATTAGAGTATGGTAACAGTTCACTTATGTATATGTGTATGCCTATCTACCATTGCCAAACAATGATGGTGTTGAGACCGATACCGTCAACACTGGGTTTATGAGGTTGTATCGGGCCATGCCAGTAATCAATACCGTCACGTTTTGGGTTTGTAGATATTCCATTGAATCTTTATACCATCACATACTGGGTCTATAGATGATGCCTACGTATTATTTATACCATCTACTCTCAATTTTCCTGTATATTCCATGATATGGTAATTTTATTGCCTGTATCACTTTTCACTTGGTGTTCTTGATCAGTTTCTTAATAAGGTTTCATCTCACATTCTCACTTAAAAAGGGAAATTTAGATCTAAATATATTGAAATGTAAAGATGATGAAATACTGGATAAACCAAGTTAAAGGTACTTGGGAACTTTCCGTTTAAGCATAGCAACTCAAGCCTTAACTCATTCAAATCAAGACGCCTTCATTCACCCATCATCTCTCTATTTATAACAAGGTTAACAAACTTTCCATTTAATTACCCTTATACTCCATCATTCTATCACACTAAAATCCTTATTTAGGTACCTAATAAATTTAGTCTTTTATAACAATTTTTTCGAATTTAAATCGATCGACCATTTAGAATAAATGAAAGAGAGTAATTTGCATTGATGTTTTTTCTTAATTATTTTCTTTAGTTACGTGTTTATGTTTAACCATTTATGATTAGGTGTAGTTTAGGTTGCATCAAACCCATGTGCATTATCATTTTTAGACAAAAAGAAAAAAAAATTAATTTTCTTTAAACAAATTTTCCACATGACAGAATCTTATTGTACAATTCATAGAAATAGGGGTATACTCAGGTAAAGAAAGTACATCGTGCTTTTGTAGTAAATTGATCTAGATTTGTTTTTATTGTAGACCAATTGCAAATATGGTAAAGTTTTTTAGGCTTTTCAAGGATTTTACAAAAGTGACTCGTCTTTATGGCACCAACTTATGCAAGATCACATGCTATGAACCACCATTGAAGTTTGTGAAGAAGGTTTGCACAATACGTTGAAATAATTCCCCAAATGATTCTTTTTAGGGATCAAAATCGCAAATGACCCAATTTTTGAAAAACTTGTCAAAAGTCCCTGTTTGGTTTTTTTTCGTTCTTTTTTTTTTGTTAGGTAATGATGCAGTATAATGGTCATCAAATCCTTCTTGTGTTATGGAACTGAGGGGACATGGTTGCTGGTTGGTGGGAAAATAGGGAGAAGAAAGGGTTTATTATGGAAAAAAACGTGAAGGTTGATGGAGATGGAAGCAATGGCGGAGGGAAGTCAGGGGAACAAAAACAGGGAAGGGGACGAAATGCTACAAGAGAGAGAAACAGGAGGAAAAGGGAAAGAAAATAAGTTCGTAACAGACTGACCTCACCAAATGTCAATTAGGTAAATTCACATCTGGCTGACGTCAGTATAAGGCCATTAGGCATTAAAATTTGAAAAATGGACCAAAATTCATTTGAGTCCCATTTGAAGGTCATCCATACAAATTTCCTATGGTACCCCTCGTACTCAACGACTACATTTAGATTCTCTAGGCACACAAGATACTTCATTCTATAGACTACATTCAAACGACAGAAAAACAAACATCGTTCATTCAATTAGAAGAGTAACATACCTTTTAAATAAAACGACAACAGTGAAAAGGATTGAAGAAGATGTACCAAAAATGATTGAAGAGGATAAGAGAAAGTGAGAGCAAGAGAATATTGCGTGAAAATGAGGGAAAGTGAGGAGAATATGGACAATCACAAATGGTTAGAGAAAGTGAGAGGAAAATGTGAGAATGTGCTTTAAGGAGTAAATGGAGGTTTTATCGAACATCTTAAAATTGAGGGTAAAAGCTTTAACATGTAAAAAGGATAACTTTTCAAGAAAAGACTTATGCGTTGGATCAACTTTGGTACATTGAACTGATAGTTTTTAATTTTTGTCAACTAGAGGACCTCGAGTTGATCCATAATTTACCTTCAAAATTAAATTTTCTAAAACATTGGAAACCATACCTTAAGAACTAAATACATTTAACAAAAAAAAACTAAATATTAAAAAAATGACAATAAAAGATAAACATAGTTCAATAACACTATGTTTATTCACGTCCATTAGTAAAGAGAGTCGTTTATTATTTTAAAAAAAATATCATATTACAAATTAAGGTTTGAGAGTTTTTACATTAACACATTTCTCTAAATCCTACGGCTGAAACGGTAAATACCATAAATATAATAAATACAACTAAGGTTTCAAGACACCAAAGCCTAAAGCGTGTTGATTCTAGACTATGGCTCGCTGATCAGGCAACATGACCCTGTACTTGATCGTTTGAAGCATAAGATAACAGATTTATGACATTTCAACCATACAAATAATATAAAAAAATAAAACTTGAGCCTCATCATTCACAAGGGAACAAATTTGTTAGGCATTCACAAATAGAGCAAAGGAGAAAAGCTCTTGGATGCAGTAACATACATACAAACAAATTATATTAGTGAAACAAATTCAGATTAATCACAACCCCATTCCTTCTTATCGCCAGTAAAGTAGAACCAAAGTCATATACAATGAGATAACTTCTTCTCCCTACTTATTATCCTTTGTCCCCTTTTCTTCAACACATGATAAAACAGACGCAATACATACACGGTTAGCAGAGCCACAGGTGAGTGCAATTCAGTGACGTTCAAATCTTCAGCAGCATCGACTACCTATTTTCGACATCGGATTCAACAGTTTCTATAGCTGTAAATGACAAGTTCATACTTGGCATGTCGTCAACTATTTACTTGGTGGGCTGTTGTGTTTTTATTCCCCAAATATCTCTCTATGATATGAATAACTTGGTTATATACCTTCATGAGCACAGGCGGGTAAGAGGCAACCCAGTTTCGTATTATTAACAACTGTAAATAAAACGCTCATTCCAAGACCCTCTCTCCTCTCCAGAGTTACACACTACCACCACTATAAAGAATTGACTCTTCTAAGAATGCGTCGTGGTCTTCGCTTCTCACTAATTGGAATGAGTTTCTTCTTCAGCTTCAATAAAGACAATCAGTTCGTCAGTAATACTAACAGTAAAGAGAATCAAATCAATCCAGGAGTAAGAAGTAATATTTAAAGTAGCTTGGCATGTCCTGCATTTGGATGCAATCAAACAAAACAACTATATGATGGTAATGGAGTTTTGATCAAGCAAATTCTACCCAATTGCTTCTTACGCTGGTGAAACATTAACAATCAATTAAAATGTCAATTACCACAAACCTCAAGAACTCGTGGGAAATAACAAAATTATAATCAAATAAATCAAGCAAAAGCCAGGAATTCATGATTATTCTGTTTCTGTGAACATAGACAACCCAGCCAATATGTGTAAGTAAATGTAATTTCAGGTAGGTTCCATTTAGATTATAACTTCTATGCTGCACTCGGGTCAATCCGGATTTCAATGAACAAATTACAGAAAGGCCCAAGGAAAAATAAACTGGGCATAAAGTTTTTCTTCATGAACTTGAAGAAAAAATCAATGATGAGCAACTTAAATAGAAACTATGATGTACGAAATAGGCATATCTTTTGTGATGGAAAAAAATAGTTTCAACAATAAATGACATGTACAAAAAAGAACACACACTCAAAAAAATCTTATGATGTTCACAAATTTAAAGAGCATTATGTAAACACATGTCAAATTTATATGTACCAACTACCTAGTGAAGTTCTGTCTGAAGAGAAGAAATTATAAGAGGTTGGTACAATGCAGCTAATTTTTTATCCTTAGTTATACAAGAGAGACTAAAATTTATTTAATGATACATCCCTAGGATATGCAGCACTCACACACTAAATTTCGCATGAATGGATACTCCGTTCAATGGTGATGTTAGGACATTTCAAAATCTTAATGTTTCTTCAGCATAAGAAGCAATTAGGTAGAAGAATTTAAGATGTCGCAAGAATCTTAGAGCACCTAATAGCTGATACAGGGAAAAAAAGTTATTCAAGTCAAGATGATGAACAAATATCAAACAATTTTGCAGTTTGATTTTTCCAATGAGGATTCTTCTTCTGGGATTACACATGTTAATGAATACATTACTCTGGGTTTTACCTTTAACTGATTAATATATTAGTCTGGGTTTTACGAATACATTATACACACAGAATCAGAAAGAGAAACTAATGCAAATATCACCAAAGCATCTCTATGAGCATTAAACTATCTTTTCAGACCTCTTAACAAGAAATTTCTGAGTGGTTGTTTTTGTATTGATTGGTTTAAAGCTCTAGGATTTGGTTCTATTCCTTGAAGAAAACAATTAGAGGACAATGCTAAAAGAAAGATAGTTGTCTTCTCATATGGTTGTCACAAGGCTAAATTACCCAGCATAACTGAAATAACAAAATCCTAGTACGTAGAAATCATTTCTTATATTAGAGTAGTTCAAAGATAAGCTGGAATTAATAACTTCTTGCAATCCTCAAAATGATTATAGCTGCTTTTTAAAAAATGTCTCTTTCATTCCCAATTTTCTCAACAGGGTTTCAAATGAAAAGTTTACAGAACATATAAATTAAGATATATAGCTGAAACATCAGAAACTCCATAAAGCTACATGAATGTTCAATCATATTTTCCTAAATATCAAGTTTTATCTCCGTGCTTATGCTTGCTTATTCTTCCAACAATCATATTGCTTAAATAAGTTTAAAATTTATGGATACAAATATGTTCATATTTCTGGAGTAGTTTTCTTCTCGAGCAAAATTTCTTAGGCAGGTAAAAATAAAAAGAAAAAAAGAACTCGCTATATTTATCCATCATATTTAATTTTTTAGATGCATTTATTTGAATACAGCAATGCCATTGAACAAACACTTCAATCCTACAACTTCTAACCAAAAACACTAAGGCATACAGTTACTTGGGCTTAAGCCTATGGCTAACAGCCTAAGATTTAAGTTCATTTTTGCTCAAATGGACTCCAAATTCAATAATATGGAAGGAAAAAAATTACAGCTGTCTAGAACTACAACCTACTAACCTCTAATCTAGCACCTGAGTCATTGTAAATGATAATACTTGTACCAAGCATCTGAGTTACCAATGCAATTAAACTTTTACGAGACTAGTTCATACACATCATATAAACAAGATATGTATAATGATGTTATTTGGCATTTAAGTACTGTTTAAGATATGCTTTGGGTTCAACTCTTGAATGTGTTGAAGTATTAACATGTCAAGAACTCATCATATATACTATAAATTTCCAAGAAGTCCACCTCAAAATAAATAATAAGTAAAATTAAAAAAAGGGAAAAAACACGAAGGAATAAATAAAAACAAAATAATGCAGTTCATGTAAGAACATAGACAAGATTATTCAAAGGGTACAAATCTACAAATATTAAATCCCAAATTACACTCTCAAGCATGCATCATCAACTACTACACAAAGAAAGAAAAATAATGCCAGACAATAAGACATACCTGCTTAGACCGTTCCTTGACGTGCTCAGCCTGCATTTAGAATTTGATTCCTCAGAACTTCTGAATGGATGATGATTTAGACTCGACACATACAGAAATCCTAAGATGAATCCAGCATGCAGCGGACCAAAGTCATCAAACAAGTCAAGAACAATCAAGTAAAATGAGCAAGAACTCATTGGCATATCGTAACCTAGTTCCAAAAGTTACGACCATGGAATGGCATTTTTTATTTGGCATTAATAGTGCATACCAGATACAAAAATGTATATATTGAAATTTAGCAGAATAAAGGAAAGCAATAATTTGTGAATTGTGGTAAGCTTTACTGAGTTTACAGTTGACCATAATGTCCCTAAATTATTACCATAGATCACAGTTGCTGGGAACTTTCTCACAATTCTTTTGAGAAGAAGAAGCACTGCCTGTTACAATCTCATGGAGAATGAATAGACAAAAGTTCAGGAGAGTGGAGCCCTTGATATGCTTCTTGTACTTGGATGGAAATAGAAACCAATATTCGGTGATGGCTTTCTTCCTCTTGAATTTTTTTTTCTTTTTGATAAGAGACAAATATATTGAGAAAAAGAAGAAAGGTCAGCCTAAAGGCGAGGGCCAAGGAATCCCTCCCTAAAACAGACTAATACAGAAACGTTTTCCAGTTGTATCCTCTTGAAAAAGAAACAAGAGCGTTGTTGGACTCCAAAAACCCAGAAACTCCAACAATGAAACTGGTGATACCATCAACATCCTTGAAGATATTTGTCACATGGTGGACTTGATTGCTGGTCATGCTCAATGTAAGCTTGGAGATGGTTCTTCTACTTTATTCTGGAAGGATGCTTGGTTAAGTTGGGGTGTTTATGATACTGTATGCCGCTACTTGTTTAGGCTTATGCAATATGCTATGATGGCGAACGAGTGGGTTGAGGCCACTGAAGCATAAGATTTGAGCCTTCGTCAAAACATTATTGATGTGGAAACAACTGAATGGGCCAATCAATCACACTTTTTTTCTACTTGTAGACTTCACAGCTCGCTTGACACATGGACTTGGCCTCTTGAATCTTCTATGTGTTCAATCTATCCCACCTTTTGCCTACATTTAGACTCACATTTCTCCTGACACATGGACTTGGCCTCTTAAATCTTCTACGTATTCAATATATCCCACCTTTTGTCTACTTTTAGACTTCACAGTTCTCCTAACACGTGGACTTGACCTCTTGAATCTTCTACGTGATTTACTGTTAAATCTCTTATGGAAAATTAGGTGGGTACTGCCAATTACCATCACAGCCTTTATACTGTGATCAGGGCACTTATTCTAAGAAAATCAAGATTTTTCTTTGGGAGCTTAGGCTACTAATACGGTTGACCATTTATAAAGGCACATGCTTTATATTGCTTTATCTCCTTCTACATTATGTGTGAATCCAAAAACAAGACTCCATGCCATCTCTCTATCCACTGTATTTTTGCTTCTTGATTTTAGGCAATTATTTTGGAGGCTTTTGTTTGGTCTTCACCTTTTCCTAAAAGCATTTCGAACCTCCTGGATAATATTTTGGTTGGCCATTCTTTTCAATGGTATAACAAAGGATCTTGGGCTTGCTTTAAGCCATGCTTTCTTTTGGACTCTTTACAGTGCTAGGAATAGTCAGTCCCTTATGAGAGGTTTCCTACTCTTTTGATCACTTTCTAGACCTTGTATTCTCGTCTGCCCTTTCTTTTTTTTTTTTTCTTTTTTTTTTGTGTGCGCACACAGGGAGCAAGAACAACCAACCATTTGCTCTTTATTTTATATCTTTCTTATTTAATCTCCAATTGGAGAGTTTTTCTTTTGTAATCCATCTACAGGTATTACATACTTGGAGTTTTTGGTCCTCTATTTCATTCTTCAATGACATTGTTTTATCCCAAAAAAAATAAAAAAAATCAACATCTCGTTGATCGTAGGGCCAGAGGCTATGATTGTTGTTTAAGTCCAGCTCATGATACTTCAATGCAACTTCTTGTATCCACAATAATTGGAGAAATTTTCTTTATGCTTACCATGTTTTATTCAATTCAGGCATCTGCTTCCAAAACCCTGATATAACTGGGCAAGCCTCTGGTTGCCACTGATAATGATTCATTGGTAAAAATCCAGTTTAAGAGCATACCCTGGATAGGATCTCCCTCCAACCGTTTATGTTCTGAGACTTCCAAAAACCTTCAGGAAAAGGATGGTCAAGATCAAGATCCTCTATAACTCTACCTTTAGAGTCAAACAGGCTCAGTGTGGTTTTTCCTTCCCTCTTGACTTTCAAGCATCAGCTTGAGAGAGAAAACACAACAGAACCAACTGAATATTACTGATTTAAGAAAAGAAAATTTGAAAGTATCACTTGAAGGTCATCTCATTGAGTGGCACAAACTGGCATTAGAACACGCGGTCAAACTGATCATCCGACCGTCGGGTACTATAAGGTGGCAGAGCACCAAGGAAAGGGATGACAAATGTAGTGATACTAAGTTGATTAAATGTGAAAAAAACTACAAAATATCCACTGAAAGAACGAAAAACACAAATTTCATTCAGAGGTACCTCTTCTGTCAATAGCCTTGCATTTTCCTGCTCCAGTTGGGTCACAAGAGACTCTAGCTCTAGCGTATAAGCCTAAACATAAACGCATCAAATTAAATCTCGTTGGAATGTTGAAATAAAAATTTAAAAACCCGAACGTAATTCAAGAACTCAGTTTCCAAGACGACCACGACACTGTTTTGCAGAATAAGTGATGCATTGGAACAAAAAAAAGGAGGATTGTGAAACTCAATAATTACTCTCAGAAAGACGAAAAAAGTAAATAAATAAAAGAGGATTCTTTCGATATAAGATGAAATCAGTAACCTGCTTGCGTTCCCGAGAACGGGCAGCGGATTCCCTGTTCTTGATCATCCGTCTCTGTTTTTGCTGAGTGGCCTTATCAACTGGTTCCTCAACAGCCCTTCTTTTCCCTCTTCCAACTCCAACGATTCTGCCGTCGATTCCACTCGCATAACCTCCCACCATGGGACCTTCCAACTGCTGCGACGGAATGTGAAGCTGATTAGTATTAACCGTGGAGTCGAGAGCATAATCCCCAACAGGTTCAGAAATGACGGGAACCCTCAAATCCTCATCACAAACAGCCCCAGACTTAGACAAAAAATCTTCAAGCGTAATTTCGTGATCCGTAGAAGGGTCCCGCCTCTGATCACCCCCAGCAACGAGATCCTTCCAGACCTCATCCACAGTTCTTGAACTCAATTCATGTTGATTGTGAATGGGATTTTGATTGTGAGTTTGAGCATCGGAATAGATGTTCTTAAGCAGGTCATCCATAGTGATGGAAACCAAATTCCTGGAGGGATCAGCGACAATTGTGGAGATAGAAGAAAGAGAGGATTGAGGCGGGGGATCAGGATTGGTTTTGGAGGTGGATGCGATCTCGACATTGGAGGAAGCCATGGCGAAATTGAAGGGTAATGGGTCAGGGAAGAAAGTCAAAATACGAGGTGAAAAATGTGGAAGGATGAAGAAGGATAATCAAAGGGGATGTGAGGGATTAGAAGTGAAGTAATGGTAATTTCGAGCTGAAATGTGCAGAGACCAAAATTGGTTTGTGTGTTTGAATTGAGAGTTGAGAGGAAGGAGAGATGATGATGATGATGATGATGAAGAACGAAGGGAAAGAACATTATTACATAAATACATTAAATTTTTTAATAAATTTATGAAAATTATATCAACCGCTTCCGGATCTTTTCCTCCCCTTCTATCAAAATCACTTTTCATTTTTTATTACTAATTATATTTAATTTCTATTCTCTTTTTCTTCTTTTTTTTTATATATAATATTTTTATATTTATATATAATACTCATTTTTGTTGAACAACTTTTTTACTTTTTAACTGGTAGGATTTGAATAAGAGATCCCACTAGTAAATGTCAATTGAGCTAAACTTTTGGCAACACCTATCTTTCTCTTTTATTTATCATAGGATAAGAAAATAATGATTTGACTTTTCTAAAACAATCAAAATTTATTTATCACATCACACCTTTTAATTAGGTAATCGGTGGGCTACAGAAAGATATGCGTAGATTAGACTATATCTAAATATTTATCATATTGTTCAATGTAAAAGTATTAAGGGTGTTATATTGACTTTAGAAAAAAATGTTGTTTTAAAAATTATTTTTAGTAAACTCTTGTATAAAAATGGATTAAAATAAACTTTAAAGATGTTTGAAAAGTAAAAATGCTAATATATAACAAAAAAAAAATTAATAATAAGCTTGCAATGGATTTGAATTTGAGATTTATTGAAAAAACTAGACAATAGAAAGTAGGATAACTAAAATTGTAGACATTTATAAATAAAGGGAAAAAAATGTTAATTTAAGCTATTGAATATGTGAGATATAAATGTATGGATTTAAAAGGTTTTTTATGTGCATTCCCATGAAGTTTGTTTTATGAAGTTGAACTTATGTTGATGTCAATTTCGTATGAATGTGATTTGATTCTTAGTACTTGATCGTACACTTGATAAGCTAGAGTGGTTGTTGGGAGAATTATCTCTTGTCTTTCTAAATCTAAATTTCTGAACTCTTTCATTTGAACAAGAACTCATCTATTTATAGAGTTTCTAGTGGGTTTTGTGAGTTTGGGATTTATTGGTTCATTTAGGTTGTTCCGTAGGCCCAACCATATGAATTTGAGTTTTATTTAACATTTACCTTAATTTAAACCTAACTTTTGGAATTGACTAGTTCTTGTTTTCAATTTTAATCAAGGACACATATCTACCTTTGGTCTCAAATTTGATGATTTGAAATTTCACCATTAATTTTAAAAAACTATGTGACAATTTGAGATTGGTTCAAAATTTCACATTCAACAAATGCTCCATTTTTTTAGATTTATGCACGTAGTGAATGAATCTTGAAGAAAACAAATAAATTTGAATGAAAGTTCAACCTATATGTTCTTGACTTTTACTTCGCTTGATGTGTCAACTCAATCAAACTATGAAGTCGATCCATAAACTTAACTTGAACTCTATGTATATTTGACGCACATTTTTTTATGTCAACGTATCAAAACCTGAATTTATGTCAAATTTTTTATTTTCTTTCTTGACATAAACTCTCACATGAATTCTAGTAGAATTTGTGCTACTTAATTCAGAATTTGCTTTTGGAGCAAAAATTGAACGCTTGACTTGAACTTGGAGTAAAATTCGAAGATGAATTTAGATTGTAAACAAATTTTACTTAAGGATGAATTTGAGGCTTTATCCTTAATTTAATTTAATTTGAAGATAAGAACCTAGATTTGAACTTGAAATATGCCCAAACTTTAATTTGAAATAAACTTAAAACCGAAATTCAAGTAACTTATTCTTAATTTTGGTTACATCAATGAATTTTGAATTTTACACAATTTTTCATTTGGATAAGTTTTGGATTATGCCTTAACCACAAATTTGAGGCTGAATTAGTTTTATTGTTAGATAACACAAATATGTTTAAGAGAACAATTTAGTCACAGTATATCAAAATTTGTAATGAAAAATATTGTTAAACTTTAATTAAATTTCTTACCAAATGTATACATAAACCAAATAGGATTATAAACTAAATTTATTACAAAATTTAAAGTATAAGAATTAAATTAAATTAAATTAATTATAAAAAAAACTTGAATGTATCTACAATGCACTCGTCTAAGTATTTCTTCATCTCTCCACCACACAATAGTAAAATTAATTATTTTTTTAAAAATTAACTTTAAATTTTGTTTTTGACGATGGAGAGATAGATAGCACATTAATAGGTGCATGCTAAAATGTATCTGATTATTGTCCATATTACGTTGTTTTTTAAATAGTTATGGTATTCGAAAAGGCAATGGCTCCCATAAGAACCAATAGTGAAAACTCGTGATTCCATTCTTCAAAACGAAACTCAGATCAAACAACTAAGAATTTACACAAAATCCTTCCATACACTCTTAATTTCTATGAATCAAAAATGAAGTTCATCTGCAATTTGAAGCAATCAATGGAAGAAATTACAAGAAAGAATTGATACCTGCTTCAAATCCAGAAGAATTCAAAGACGGTGCTACACATTTGGATGAGGATGACTATCTTCAACATCAATGTTTTCTAAATTTTCTTCCGTGAATCCGAATGTCATCCAATTCAATGGTTCATACTCCTCCACTGTTTCCCCGCTCAAACCGTCTTCCGATTTCATCATCCACGCTGCTGAGGTGCTCATCAATGGCATCGACGGAGTTACTTCATTAGAAACGGCCGGCGGAAGTATTGGACTCGTCGATGGCGAAACAGAGGAAATTACCGGCGGCTCGACTTGGAAATTGGATCTTTCCGGTGAAGGACCAAGAAATATATGATTAAATGGAAGATCAATAGTTTTGTTCAAAGAATTGATCGGACTAATCGGTGGAAATACAGAGGAGATGCCGATTGAACGATCAGCGGTCGGACCTGTGAAATCTCTATCCTCTTCAGGCGGAAAACTACTGGGAGCGGTAGGGCGAAACGGCGGAAGAGGAGGAAGAGAATAGTAGGGAAATTGGACCTGAGAATGCAGACTGAGAATTCCTCCTAAGCCATGGACCGCAACATGATGGCCGTAATACAATCCAGGGACAACAACGTTAACGCCGTTGACGGAAAGGGCGTCGGAACGAGATCCGCGAAGGCGGCGAGTGAGAGAAACATATTGTGAGGGAAGAAGAGTCTGGATTGGAACCTGGGAAGGGAAGCGGTTGAGATCGGAAAGAGAGAGGCGGTGAGGGAGGCAGTGGTAGCGGAGAGTGGCGGTGTAGGCGGATGCGGACTGAGTCATGGCGAGAGCGAAGAGAGATGAGTCGGTAGGGGCGAAGAAGGTGAAGGAGGCGTTGGTGGGGGCGGTGAGAAGATCGAGTTGGAGGTCGGAAGTGGTTATGGCGTTGGAGAAGAGATTGTAGCCTTGAGCTCTGACAATGGAGAGCATTGCGTCGAGCTCTTCCGTAGGAATGGAGGAAACGAAGGAGGTTTTGGTTAAGAGGAGGGAAAACATGAGGAGAGCGACATGGAGATGGAAGCCGAACTTCATTCGGACTTGAAACGCCATTAACGAGAGCTTCAAGAATCAAGAATGAAGAAGATTTGTTGGTTGCTGCTCTTCTGCATGTTCACCTCCCTTAAAAATGTAACCTCTTTATTATTATTCTTTAATTATTTTAATTTATATAATTTTGGTATGTTTTAATTTGTGGGATTTTTTAAAGGAAAAAGTTTGTGTACCATGCAGTTACTCTCACATCTTTGCACATACACAAATAAAAAATTGCTTTTTTTAAAAAAATGAAAGTACCGACAAACTATTTACATCTAATAGAACTCAGTTGTTTCTATTTCAATAGAATTATCTAGGCAACTTAGTCTTAATCTCGAATGTATTATGAACTCGACTCAATATGTTTACCATTTTTTAGACAAAACTAAGTGGAGAGCTGGAAACATAATCATACGAGATGAAATTCACTCATTCTCCATTTTAGGGTAAGGAGATGAGTGTACCCTTAAATGGTGTTTCTAGAACTTGAACAATTTCGGGAAGTGGTATGAAATTACAATTGTTGTTACAGCGAGACAGATTCAAAGAATGCTCACTATGGGTTCAAGCCCCACTTTCATTGCATTGATAGAAGTCTAACTAGAAAAATATCTGAAATTGAATAAGTTAAATAGTGTTGCGAGAAGAATAAGATGTTATTCCGCTCTAGACAATCCTTTGAATCTTCTCCCAGGAAAAATGAACGGTCTTACCTTGACACGATAAGGATTTATGTTTATTAGTAAGACCATAAAAGATTGTGCATTAGAGGAGCACTAGTATTTAAGGAGTAAGAGGTAACTCATGGGTAAAACGATAATTTAACTCAATTGGTGTTACATACACTTGTGAATGACTAACTTGTTGTTATTGGTTTATATTCGTGGATAGATATATCTATGGTGAGAATAGTTCAACTGTGAGTCTTTGTTGGAGTGTACACAGTTAACAAATATTGATTAATGTGATTAATGAGTTTAGCCAATTAATCTTATATCGTCGTAGTTTCTGATATGTAAGTCCATTAGGTTCTTTTCTAGCTCATAAAGGATAATGAGATTAATAAATCTAGGATATAATTTGAAACGTTCAAATTGATTTAGGAAATTAATATAATGTATGATGATATATTATAATATAAAATATATATTTTAATTAAACTTTATAATATAAATTTTATTTTATATGTGATTCAAAATTAATTTACGAGATAATAAAATATTTGAATAAGTTCAAATATTATTTAATGTGAATTAGATTCATATTAAAACTATAGATTAATGCGTATACACATTAAAACTATAGGTTATGAGAGAAATTTATATATGAGTATGATTCAAACATAGATTAAATTAAATATAAGATATTTAATTTAGTAATTAATTATTTAGAAAATTAATTTTTTTATTTCATTAAAAAATTAATTAATATTCATGTAAATATGATTTAAATGATATTAATTATATATAATTTAATTAATTAATTAATTATTTATTTAAATATTTATTTTATTTTATTTTAGTTTTAGAAAATTCAGATTTTATTTTTTTCCATCTTAGTAGAAAATGGATGATGAAACATAAAACTTGCCAAACAAAGTAGTATTCACAAATTTAGTTCTTAAAAGCCAAAATGACCATCAAATATGATGATTTCAATTTTAAACTACATTTCAATTATTATTATCATTTTATTTTCTAAACTTGTTTTATTTTTTAAAACACTAAGATCTCGTTTGTCTCACAAACTTTTCATGAAATTTCAGATAAAAATTTAATATCATTGTTTGTTTCACATAATTTCAGACAGAACATTTAATATTATTGTTTGTTTCACATAATTTCATTTTTTAAAACCAGGATATTATTACAATTTGATTGAATAATAAAAAAATGTTTAGCATTTATAAACTACGAATTTTAGGACATTAACCCAACATACTCCCACTTGAACTAAAACTCTAGTGCTATAATATACAAATGTCGAGTTCAAGTGAGATAAATGAATACAATAAACTAGGACAAACATCAAATACATATCCAACAATGTGATGACATTCCTTTGGTGACGAAGATGATGTGAGAGATTCAACTAAAAAAATATAGAGCGTGTTTGGTTGGAGTTGGTAATTATTATAGGAGATAGTAATTAGAGAAATTAAAAGAGAAATATAAGTTGACATAAATAATTAAGGTGAGAAACACGAACAATAAGATAATAAACCTCTTTCATCGTTCACCATGGATGTCATTTTTTACCCACCCAATTCAATTACAGGTCGTTTATAATAACAAAGCTCTATAGTAAAAATAAATGATATGGTAGAGAAAGTGGTAGAGCTGAATAAAATTTAGAGCAGCAGGGGAAGAGGAAGAAGAGGAGCAGAGAGTGCAATCATGGATTTTGGTCGTCTCACTGAGGCTTTGGCTTCCAAGTCTTACGATAAGATCGCTGATATCTGTGACGATCTCATGCTTCAGGCAACTATTTTTTCTCTGTTTTTCATTACTGTCAGCTTCAGTTTCTTTTTCCTTTTCCATAACTCTCCCTAACCCTAACCTGAATTATCCTATGTGTGTTTTGTTCAAATTTTTCGTAGGCTGCAGCCGAGGGTATCGCTTATCAAGATGAATGGCCTTACGCCATCCATTTTCTTGGCTACTTTTACGTTGATGACATGTAAGATCAGTTTCCTTTTAGATGGATTGTTTGTGGTACTGGGCTTTTATGGCGGAAAGTTTTGTGGTTCTTGCCTTTTGATCTGGATTTTAATCGCCATTTTACTTTTTGGGTCATTTCGGTTGGTTGGTTTCACCTTCCTAAGTGAGCTCTTTGCAACTACATTTGAAAATTTTTGTTTCCTTTGTAAAGAAAACAAAAACAACATATGTTAGGGCACTGGACCAGGAGGAGAGTGTGTTTTGGTAATGTTTTCGTTGATTATTGACTCATGTCTCAATCTGTTTTGAGGGTTTTAAATGGTTTTTTAGTTTTCCTTGTGAGTGATTTTCCTGGCTCAGAATTCTTTGTCTATCTGAAAAGAAAGTTGTTATATATGGTTGAAATTGCCTTGCTGATGTTCCTAAAAAATATACTTTAGGTTCTTCACTTGCTGTTAGGGCTCTATAGTGTTACTTTGGAGTTATTTGTTTCGAAATACATTGGGTTTCATTATTTGGCCATCGGCTCTCTTCTATAATATTTTAATTTATCTTCTACATCTATCTCATTTTGGGTTGACATGGCAAAATCCATGTGTAAATTATCTATGCATTATCTTGGACTCGCTGTTCAATTTCTGTTTTGGATTTGTTTTGTTTCTTCCTTTTCCCTCATTTCTTCTTCCATTCAATTTTTTTTGTTAAATGTTTTCATATTTTGGTAAATTGTATGATAACTCTTGGTTGAAGTTGAGTTTCCTTACCTAGATTTATGGACTATCAGCTGGCTTTTAACTCTTTAGTGGTTTCTTGCAGCAATAGTGCTCGATTTCTCTGGAAATCAATACCTTCTACTATTAAAGAAAACCGACCAGAACTGGTTGCCGTTTGGAAAATTGGCCAAAAACTATGGATTCGGGACCATAGGGGTGTGTATGGGGCTATTCATGAATTGGATTGGTGTCAAGAAGTTCAAGGCCTATTAGCTGCATTTTCAGGCAAGTCTCTTTAACTTTTTCCATTTTCAAAGGCAGCCAAAACATTCCCTTGGTAAGCTAGTAAATTTGCACACATACCCCATTCAGAAATATGAGAAAGAGCTCAACAACCCTTCTCTCCTCCCAAAAGAGAGATGAAATGCCACATCCCACAACAACGATACAATAAAAAACCCTTCACATTTTCTCCTATTTTTCTTCCGAAACATAACCAGAGTTGTTTTTGGTAAGAAACCAAGCTTCTATTGATCAGAATGAAAGAATATACAAAAAGCTGAACAAAAAAGAAGCTAAAAAGTTGCAAAAAGGAATTTCAATGGAACAAAATCAAACTGTTCCCAAAACAAATCTCCCAAGAATTAAAAATGATATGAATCTTGAACATCAAAATGCTTTTTGTTTCCATATTGCAGATCTTTACAGAAGGCGAATGTTTCAGTTGCTGGTCTCTGCCTATTCTACAATAAGCGTCCATGATACAGCTCAGTTTTTGGGAATGAATGAGGAAGAAGCCAAAGTTTGTAAGTTTCTTTATTAACCAAGTACTATATTTTCCTTCAACTTTTGTGACCATATTATACTTTCTTTTCTTTATTTCATTGAGATAGTGGAAAATTATTGACGACTAGAAGGTGGTTGCTTTTGTAGTCTTTTGGGTTAGTGGTTCTCTCTATCTCTACCACCAACCAACTTGGTTGTATTGTTTTTGGGCTTTAATTTTTTCATCGTTTCTTATCAAAGTATATATATTTATTATGGAAAGTTATCTGGGCATTGGTTCCAATAAACATTGTCTACCTTCTAAGCCTTTGAACGTACAATAGTTGTTCTATATTATTTTTTTGCTATAAACCAATGGAGTTCTTTCCTTGAAACTTTTTTCAAATTCTATGAAATTACACGGTCAGCACAAAGTCTTGGAAGATGAAGGGATATTTTCTGTGAATGATGATGCAATTAAGCAGTCACCAGCATCAAGTCAAGAGATAGGGGAGATTGTCTTCATTAAATCATGTCTTCATTAAATGAATCTAGTCTGCATGGTCATTGTCAAACTGTATAAAGTAGGCAATATCTTGAGAAATCTTGACGCCTGCCATTGTTGACGACCATTCTTCCCATGATAATGTCTTTTGAGATTCCTAAGGCTTCTTTTGTGGCACCCATTAAAGCTCTTAAGTTCTCAAAACCATGAGGGTCAAAGAGGTCAAAATTTGTTTCATTGGAGGCCATCCCTTATGTTATTCTCGGAAAAGTGAGCCTATCATTTCTTCTCACTCATCTACCGAGGTTCATACTTTGAATCTTGATTTAGTTGAAGAAGATTGTTTATGTCTCTTGGCCTCCTATGTAAGACAAGCGGGCAGTTAGAACTTAATGGCCATAGCTCCTGAGGTAACTTGTAGGGTATTAAAAAAGGTTGATATAATGTTGGATAAAATCTTTGGCCAATTTTACAACACCTTTTTCAAACCATAGACCCCTATACACTCATCCCCCCAACATATCCATCAAATGTCTTTAGGTTTGTGTTAAACCACCAGTTATACACACTTATGTTCGGAGGGGTAGAAATGGGAATTCACTGTCTGGTTAATGGTTGATTTTAGTTTATTTACTCTAGTTTATTTGTTCTTTTGTTATTTTGTGTAAGGTGGTGTGGGGTTCCTATATGTGTATGGGAAGGGTACTATTTTGGGTATCTTTGAGGTGACTGTTTGTGTAAAAGCTTGGAGAGAACCACCCTCTTGGAAGGTGGAGTTGTAATACTTCTGTTATCAATATTAAGCCAGTATTTTCTTAAATTGTGTCCTTGTGAGTCTCTTACAGTTTGGGAAACAAAAAGGTGGTTTCTTTCGGCGTAATTTGAAATGGTTTTTTCTTTAATAAAGGTGAGTGGATGACCTAAACAGAGATTGATGTACGTATTTGAGTGTGATTGCACCGTGGATGAAGATGTTAGTGTCTTGCATTGATAACAAGTTGAAACTCTAGAAGCCATTATTTATGTCTCCTTCACGAAATTAAGTGAAGCAGCTTGATTCGTCCTTCAAGAAATTAACTGAAGTAGAACCATAGAGAGAAGTTATTGAATCCATATGTGTTCATAACACTCGGTGCTTCCTGCTGCAAAAATTTATAAAATAGCAATAACTTTTGTAGTCAATGAGGTGATTTAAAGTGCATTCGTGATCACTGGTCAATAACTTTGGTTTGCTTATTGTATTCGTCCTTTAATTTCATTATATCAATTAAAAACTCTGTTTCCTTTTCAAAAAAAAAAAAAAAAAAGAAGTGCTTCCTTGATCACTAGTCATATTATTTGGGTTGAAGAATTATTGTTTTGGCTTTTAAGAGGGTGTACACAACAGTCCTTACTTGGCAGATAGCAATTTGGGAAAGAGCTGGAGGACCGTTGCAGCATTTTGTAGACCTTGGTGGTGATTTTATTGTATTTAGAGCTCATGAAAGATTGTTGGTAAGAACCAACACAAAATGTTGAAGAAATTAAATAAAGTCCTCTACAATCATGCCATGTTGGACCTTTAATGAGAAACTACCTTTCACTTGGTCCACATAAGATTTAATGCCGCTCGATTTCTTAGGGTTCCTCCTTTTGTAAATAATAAGAAGAATCTCGGTAATTCATATTTCTATACTCTACAATAAAAAACTTTCTAGCTAACCTGGCCACTCTTGCCTTAATACTTTGAATATGCTTCAAATTGGATACCCAGGGACCAGCAACCCCACTCTTGGTATAGAGGTGAATGAGACCTCATATTTCCATGTTTTGATATGAAGAGTGTCAGACCAGTGTAGCTGACTAAATCTTTCTTCGAAAAGGTGCTAATGCAAATGACGTTGATTTCGTAGAAGGATTTGTTAGGTACCCAATCTAACACGGAAATACGCAAGCACAGAAGAACTCAAGAACAGTCAAATATGGAAATATATGAAAATATATTGAAATGCAAGCTATGATATCATAAGAACAAGTAACCTTTAGCCTTTTGAGAGGGCTAGACTCTCCCCAAATCCTCACTCAAGGAATTTACTACAAAACTCTTCATATCTTTCTCTCCACCCAAACCCTCTATTTATAACTAAAGCCCTTACCACCTATTAACTAATTACTAATATGTCCCTTCTAATAACAATACTAATATTCTCCTAATAACCTCATTTAACTCTAACTAGGTCCCTTACAGGATTCTTCTTCCCAATCTAACAATCCGTAAATTAACTAACTCAAAATTGGAATAATGTCGAAATTTCTGGACAGTAACATGGATGGATTTTCTGGCCTTTATTGCTTAAATTATCTGTCTTACATTGTCTGTTTTTTCTAGTTAAATGAGAGATAATAATTGTTACATTATAGATTGTTTGAGGTGTTTTTTGTTTTTTTATCTGAGATTTATAAGGCTCGTTTGCCTTGGGGTTTTATTCCTTTCTCATAAGGGCTTTTTCAAAGTTGTTTGGTCTTTGCAATGCAATCTTGTCAGTGTTTTGGTTTGATGCTTTTCTTTCTTTGGCCTAGTTTGTTTTGGTTCTTGGTTGGAAGTTTTCTAGCCTGTGTAACATTAGTTGTGTTTTGTCTCCATTGTTTGTCTTTTATTTGGAGATAATTGTGTTTTGGAATTGGGAGCAGTAGCCCCTATTCATTATATGAATGAAATCTTTTGTTTCCATTCCAAAAAATAATTAATAGTATTTGGATGACAAACTAAGAGCAATGCAATCTTGTCAAACTAAGAGCAAGCTGGTTTTCAAATGGTTTTGTATTTGGACCTACGTTAGGTGTTTTCGTCATCACTTCTAGCTAGTTTACAAACAAGAAAAGTTGTTCTGTATTTGCAGACGTAACACAACAAGGATGGATAGTTGATCTTGCTTCTCAAATGTTCACTGTGAAGAAACAAGAAATTGTGTCAGATCAGAAGTTAGATTCTAGTAAATTGCAGCGCTTGACCGAATACGTTTTCCATCTTGAACATTGAGCGTCAATTCTTTAGTTCTTAGTTTGTTCTATTTCCTTTACATCTAGCCTTGCTATGTGGATATTTTAATTCTCTGCTTTGGAATTCTTAGGTTTGTTGGCTCCCTTTCCGCCAACCGTGAACTGCTATCCTTCTCATGTGGAAGAAACTTTGAATTGTTACTTTTGTATAGCTTTAAACCATGGCAACACATTTTTTGGGGCGTTATTCTAATTGCTTTAGACACCATTTCTTTTAGGGTATGTATGTTTGGTTTTGGCTTTGATTTTACTCATTTGAAAGATATTCTCTTGGCTTACATTGATACTCATAATGATTCTCTTACCCTTTTTCTTGAATATGAATTCTGTTAGAGGTTTGTACATGTCCTGGATTTAAAAACGTTCTGAAATTATGCGTCTGGAAATAAAATCAAAGATTATTACGTTATGTTGTGCACTGAAAATGTTATTGCTATATGATTTTTCTCTTGTTACCAGTGGTATTATATACTTATACATCAATGTGAGTTATATCAATGTGATTTTTATCTGATTACCTTTTCAATACGGTTTTTTTCCACTGAAGTTAAATCTAAAAAGAAGGTTTGGTTAGATGAATTGATGAAATAGAGAAGCAACCTTAGTGAAGGTCTTGTTCCCAAATTCAAGAAGCCACTAATTTTCAAGAATTCAGTGATGAATAAATTGGATAGCCATCATAATTCAATAACTTACAAAAAAATTTATGGACAATTTATTCCAAATTTCTTCTTTTAACTTTCCAATTTGCTAGTGTTGGAGAATTGTAATTTATACCATTTAATCCAGCTGTAGTGCGAATGACTTGAGATTAGATTTTTAATGAATCAGGTTTCCTCCACTTTTACTAATTTATGTAACACCTTTTACCTAATAGTCAATATTATTGACAATCATCTAACAATCAATATCATTAGCAATCAATATCAAAGTAAAATTTGTCGATGTTGAGAAGGATGTGATGGAAGCATTGAACAATTATCATTATCAATAGTAATCAGACAACAATCAAATATAATGACTTTTCAACGTGTAATAACTTAGTTCAACTACTAAATTAGGACTTTATAGGGCTTTAATGACACAATTTATACCCAATTTTCACATGAATTAACCACTATTTAAAGGCAAAAATAGTATGCAAATATGACAGATACCAAATTAGTATCGACTTTATGTGATTGATATTATTGGGTTTTATGTCCTAAAACTCGTGATTTGTAAACGGTAAACATATATCTATTTTATTTTGCAATAAAGTTGTTATTGAGATCTATTCAATAAAATTGTTATTGTATATTTGAATTGCTTATTTTGAATTAGAAAACCCTAAAAATCCAATAAACTAAGATCCATGGTTATGAGTATAAGTATTTGAACTTTATGTAAAGACGTAAAAGTGAATCGAGTTCGAGTAGATAGCCAAAACGGTTTATAGTATATGGATAAGGTTGGGTACCTTGTTCTAAAGACACTATTGGATACGACCCACTTTGTACTTAGTACAAACGATGTGATCCTAAATCGTTCAAGTAGAGACATGCGAGTGGGGGTGTCCTTATGCAAAAGAGTTTGTATAAAATCGAACCAAGAAATCAGTCACTCTTACTTTATAACGTCACTGACTAACTATTTCAACCTACTTGAATATGAATTCCTGTTTATTCAGGATTATTTTTTGATCTTGATCTTGACCTACCTATGAACTCCTATTTATTCAGGATTATTTTTTGATCTGCATGGGTTAAAGGGGCCAGACATTGCCACCTCAGCAAGCCTCCCATTTCAGAGGTAAGACTGGGTAGATAGTTTGGGACATAGGGTGCAAGATAGATTTTACTCTTACTCGCTTTTAAGGATAGTAGAGAGGTTGTTCTCTTAAATATTGACTTCGAGTCTTGAACAAGAGGCACCACCCTCAAAGTGGCCCAAAAGGGATTTTGTTTAGTGGTTGGACCACAAACCAATTGTTCATTGGAGGATCTCCGAAACTTAAGGAACAAGATGTAACTACGAGGGCAAAACGGATATTTGACTTAATTGTAATTATGAACCACATGTGAAGGCTTGACTTACTAATGATGGTTATTTCGAGTGAA
This sequence comes from Cucumis cinereus, assembly GCA_037974625.1. Taxonomy (NCBI): domain Eukaryota; kingdom Viridiplantae; phylum Streptophyta; class Magnoliopsida; order Cucurbitales; family Cucurbitaceae; genus Cucumis; species Cucumis cinereus. Next base: position 2,402,806 of record JBBPDJ010000019.1, on the reverse strand, counting down.
CACAAATATATCTACAGTGAGGAGAATGTAGCTATGGGCTTTAGTGGAGTGTCCTGATAGTTAACAAATGTTGGTTAATTAGGTTAAAATAGTTTAGCAAGTCAATCTCAGATTGTTGGAGCTAACGAATGTTGTTTCACTGTCTCAAGATTCTTAGTATCTAACATTTTCTCTAGATTTGGCATTTCGAACGCAATAATTAGTGATCAAGGGACTCATTTTTGCAACTGTACTGTTGAGGCATTAATGAAGAAGTATGATGTTCAACATTAAGTTTCTACTCCTTATCACCCTCAAATGAAAGTCAAGCCGAGATTTCAAATTAAGAGGTGAAAAACATTTTAAAAAGGATCGTCAACCCGAAGAGGAAGGATTGGAGCCTTCGCTTGAATGACGCTCTGTGGGCATACCATACGACCTATAAGACTCCAATTAGCACTACTCCACTCAAGCTTGTTTACGGTAAGTCGTGCCATCTTTCGATTGAGATTGAGCACAAGAGACGGTCAAACAATGCAACATGTCTCTAGCAAAAATCGGTGACCAAAGATCGTTGGATCTTCAAGAGCTTAAAATTTGAAGTTAGATGCTTATGAGAAGACTGAATTTACAAAACTAAATGTTTACATGATATAAAAATTTGCACATTTATCAAACGCCATCTATTTCCCTCTTTCTTTTATATTTTCTCTTTCATCATTTATCATGCATCTCCTTCAACAATCTTTTTTCACTTTCTTCATTGATTCCCCTTCATGGCCATACACGAATTGAGAAAATGCTTTAATCAGTAAACAAATATATGTACGTTTTGAATTATAAGCTACCTACCTTAAGCAAAGTAACATACCATTTTATTTTCTCATCTAGTATACCCATCCCTGTTTTGAACATTTAAATTTTAGTTTATAGAAACACTAAAATAAAGCTCCGATTACTATTTGCAACTTATATTTAAACATTTTAGGTACATAAGTGCTGAAAATAAGACCCCCTTAGCTATGGGGATTGGACAGCTCTTTCAACAACTTAAGCCTCAAACCTCATTGCTGAAAGCTCAGCTTTTCCTCTTATTTCATAAATCACAAGTGTCTAACCAAAGCTACAATTATATTTTTGTACATTGAAATAGGTGCAATGATAATCTAATCAAAAACAAAATAATAATAACAATAAAGCAACCCTCGGGTATTAAAGAGGTAGTTGAAGATAAAGCAACACCATATTAGGAAAAATAAATAATGATCTAAATTCATTAGAATTTCAGCTCACACAGGCAATTGATTCATCCTTACTTTTGTAGAATGAGCTCAGTTTTGTAATGGCAAGAGCCTCTCCGAACAATGACGCTCTGGTCGATTTTGATATACGGACTTCCACAAAGTCACCAACCACTGCTTTCCGCAGTCCATCAAAATCACCATCTCGATGTGGAACTGCGACATTAACAAACGAAACTCTATGACTTCTGTCGCTCTTGCCGATCATTTCTGTCTCTGGGGCTCTCTTGTTTGGTCCTTCCACAAGCACCAATTGGACACTACCAATTTGTGAATCATAACACCGTCCTGTACTGTTTCGAAAAGCTTCAATGAGTTCAGTTAGTCTTCTCTGCTTCACTTCCTCTGGAACGTCATCAACATAGTTCCGATGGGCATGAGTCTTTTCCCTCATGCTATATGCAAACATGTAAGCCATATCGTAACCAACTTCATTAATCAGACTCAGGGTATCTGCATGTTCCTCTTCGGTCTCCCCACAGAAACCTATAAATTGGAACGAAAACCGATGCATCAAGCCAGCAATACCACTAAGTGCAATATATTACATTGAACAACATATATAAATAATGACAATGCATTTTTTTGCAATTTCAAACCACTGATATTGGAGGAATGTACTTTTGCTTCAAGAACTAAAGCACTACTTTCATCTCATAACTTTGAGGGAAATAGATTTTTTTAAAAAAAAGAAAAATATCTAATATCCATGGCATAAAGGCAAGAAAAAAGAAAAAGGTAAAAAAAATTATGGCTCTACATGCTACTGTTTGCATTAACCATGTATATAAATCCAGTATGATTAGCCCAAGCTACTTTGCTAGAAAATTAAATATGATATGGATCCAACTCGAAAAGTTATGCAACGGTATCAAACCAGGTTATTTAACATGCTATCTCCGACACATGAATTTGACAATGTTCTTCAGCAGAGGAAAAAGGATGCACAAAACTTCTTGCTACACACCACAATAAAAATGATTAGCAAAATCAATGAAGGAATGTGACATACATTGTGTTATGTGAATTACATAGTGACATTTGTTTACGAAATCAAATGTCATAAAAGATTTTTATTTAAGCGCCAGTATCGGCATTACAGATATTCTGTTTTTGTTTTTGTTTTTGTTTTTGTTTTTTTCCTTAACAAGGATAACCGTAACAAAAGTTCACAATTTTGGATTATACTTTAGAAGTTCAATGATTTAAATAAAGAGGGCCAAAATTATGGGGATAAAAACGACAGCTGAATCCAATTTATAAGAGAAGCGACAGATTCACAAATGTGGTCCTCCAAACAGCAAAAGTGTAGAACGATTAGTAGTTTTACAAGTACTGTAAGATGACGACGAGAGAAATTGAAATGAAAGAACAAACATCAGCCAGTTAACTGACAAATGAATAAACTAGTGTTTCAAATGAAGCTTAGACTGTTCTACATATTTCCAATCTGATTTCTGAAGCAGACATTATTATAGCTAAAATGGTTACAGATTACTGTATCTTTGAGCATTAGTCTATTTTTATTTTATCAATGAAAAGTTTCAATCCTTTTCAAAAAATTTTAAAAAAAGAGGTTAAGGATTAAAAGAAAAGAAAGGAGATTTAAAAAACAAAGAAGTTCTATATCCTGATCCAATAACCACTGCCATTGGCTCGGCACGTCAAAGGAATACTAGCTAATTGGTGGCTAGGCACTTTTAACCACTTGAGGTACCAATGCTTCATATACAAAATAATCAATATCTAATCCAAAATATTGCAGATTTTTTTTAATAAGAAAATATTATAAAAGTTAAAAAGGCCCACATACCACAAATGAAATCACTTGTTATTCCCACATCTGGAATGATTGATCGAATCTTGTGCACAAGATCCAAGTAGGCCTCTCGGGTATATCCCCTACGCATTCTTTCAAGAACTGTGCTATTCCCACTCTGAGCAGGTAAATGGATGCTTTTGCAAATGTTGTGTCTGTCTCGCATTAAATAAAGGAATTCATCGGGAAAGTCTTTAGGATGTGGAGATGTGTATCTAAACCTCATCTCAGGAAATTCTGTGGATAGACGATCTAAGAGATCAGAAAAGCGCAAACCCATTTTCTTAACCTTGGCTATGGTGGAAAATCCATCACTGAGTTTCCAATTAGTTCCTGGTTCTATGTCTGCATTCTCAGTGGTATCATTATAGCTGTTAACATTCTGACCAAGAAGAGTTACCTCTTTCACACCTTCTCTATAAAGTTCTTTAACCTCACACACAATTGATTCAACAGGACGTGACCGCTCTCTGCCCCTGGTAAAAGGAACAATGCAGAATGAGCACATATTGTTGCAACCTCTCATCACAGATACAAATGCAGTTACTGAATTTTTGGCTATTCGTACCGGACTTATGTCAGCATAAGTTTCTTCAAGGGAAAGAAGTGTGTTTATTCCCTTCTGACCATAATCTACTTCATCTAATAATCTTGGTAGATCTCTGTAAGCATCAGGTCCGCAAACCACATCGACCATCTTGTCTGAATCTAGTATTTTATCTTTCAACCTCTCAGCCATACACCCCAAAACAACTACTTTTGGAGGATGTCGAGACTGTGATCTTCCGGTAGCAACATTACTTTTCCAATGTCTCTTCAGAAACCAAAAGTAATTAAGTCTCTGCCACACCTTCTGTTCAGCATTGTCCCTGATAGCACAAGTGTTGATAAAAATGATCTCTGCAGTCTCAGGAGTGTCAACAGTTTCACTGTATCCAGCTTTTTTCATGATAGATAGAACTACCTCCATATCATTAATATTCATTTGACATCCATAGGTTTCATGATAAACACGACCTCTTAAAGACACGTCAGAAGCTGGTAAGGATCTGGTCATGAAAATAAAGAAAAGAAATGTTCAGATTTGGCGCATAACTAAACTTGTATTACTTGAGATGGAAAAACTTAGTGAAATATGTTCTCTCGCCATGAAAGATACAAGCAATAGAGAAAAGTGAGGAGCTGCCCACCATTGTGAAAGATATATGAGATTACAGAAAGTGCACACAAGAAGCAATGTGGAGTTCCAACATCCACGTTGCATATATGACATGACAAACCAATTTGACAATAAAGCTTTGATAAGGGGATCTTTTTGACTGCCAATAGCACTTACTGTTTGACTACCCATATTCTAGCAATTGTTGGAAATTATTTTCTTACTTCAATAATCAATATGCATTGGTTCTTCAGTCCTTCATTTCAAGATAACATTGCCCAAGTTCTGTAGGCAAACTACTCTCAAGAAAAGTCCAGCTCCCTCTGGTCAAATGTAGCTAAAGCTTTGATTTCAGAATTATGATTTGAACGCAGTCAACGCGTTTTCCAGGACAAGTGCTTTGATTGGTCAAACCAATTTAGTTCTTCATCTTTGTGTTCCCAATCTAATCTCTATGTTGACTATACTATTCAAGACATTTGTCTTAACTGAAATGCTTTTATACCTCCATTGTAATTATGTTAAGATAAGAATTTGTCATATTTCCCTATTTGTGTTTTGTATTGGATATGATGAGGGTACCGAGGGTATTTCAACCTAATTGAGATGCCTGGTGCGCCTACTAATCCCTAGTTCTAGCCTTAGTGGCTTTTATATGCTTCTTGTTTCATTGTCTTTTGAGCACTAGCCTCTTTCCACTATATCAATAAGAAGTTTGTTTCCAGATTTTAAAAATAATAATAATAATAAAGAAATAATTTTTTAAAAAAAAAAAATCTTTCTTTAACCCTATCATTGGTGTTTCTGTCTCCATAACTAAGCTCCTCAAAAACCTTTCAATAGTTTCGCACATAAGTTTTGCTAAGGGAGATGATGGAGTTCTCACTCTGAAGGATTTAGAGGCCTAAAAATGCCAATGTCAGTGGTTTAATTTGCTCTACAACATGATCAAAGTGAGGAGGTGGATGAGAGTGGCATAGGCCCATTCTACAATCTCTATGCCTTTAAGGTATCTACAGAAATCAAGATCCCAAGTCTTGTTAGATGGATTCTATACGTCATAAATGTGAAAGTAATGTTATGGAGAAATGATAAATCAGAAGGTGGTACCTCTAGCTTATGAAAACAGAAGGTTAGGAGTTGATAATATGAGGCAAACAAATGGAGCACGATGAGACCCTCACTCATCCCCTATTAATTACAATCAAATTCAGCTTCTGTTTATACATGCCGTTCTCATAGATGCCCTAGGTAAGGCTTTTAGATTCTCAAAGATGTAAATTTGAATGAATTACTCTCCATGTTTGTTGTCATAACCTCCTATAATTGTCAAAGTCCCAAACATCTCCCAGAAGTACGTGAGTTAAACACTCAATAAGCCTCTTCTTTCTTCCAGGTTTCCACCAGACTCAAAACGGTAGATTTTCAGCCCTCTATAATATAGTTGACAAGCCATGTGTTAGCATAGGAAGATTCTTTTATAACTTTGGACGATCAACTTAGAGTGCTGGCCCCTAGCACTAGCAAAATGGAGAAACTAAATTGGAGAACAACAATTCAAACTACAAATAGAAGCATACACAGTGTTCAAGGAATTAGTCTTCATAGACTTGTGTGTCTAAAACAGCCTATATTTGTACATAAAAATTTATATACCATGTATGTAGTAACAACCTTAAACAGCATAAACTTCAAAATTGGTAATCAGAGTAACAAACAAAGTCCACCCGTCTACACACTATGATTCAACATTTCAATTACACATAGGTTAGCTCATCGAACTCTTTTAGGCCTCCCAATTACAGCACACACATTAACAAATATATGTACATCACTTTACAAGATCCAAAAAGTAAAAAGAAAAAAACGATTAGAAGAAAATGCTAGTTAACATCTGAAAAGAAGTGTACAGTCTTACTCAGTCCCATTTTGTGTCAGAACCCAAGATTGGTCAGGCGAAATAGAAGGCCTCAATTCCTCCGATTTAAGGACTGACCCAGAGGCAGTTGTAGCAGCAATAAACCCACCACGAAAGCTACGAGTGCTCCGAGAAAAAGACCCAGAAAGTGGAATTGAAGTGGTGGGAGAAGCAACATAATTGGGTGAAGAAGGTCGGAAATAGGAGATGGAGGAGGAGGAGGAGGAAGATTTGGAGAAGGGTGGAGAGTAGAGAGCATAGCGAAATTTGAAGAGAAACGAAGAGGAAGAAGTGGGGTTGAAGATTATGGATGTGGAGGAAGAAGAGAAAGGAGGAGCTCTGAGAACGTGAAAGCCCATTTGAGAGAGTGTGGATGGGGGAGAGACTCACATGGCCAACTTAATCGCATCGTCCATTGTAGAGTTTTAGTCCCTCCATACGATCCTGTACGCAAATTAGGGAAACGGACGTTCAAATTCAATTCGAGTAAAAAAAAATAAAATTAAAAGGGCTAATAAAAAAAATTAAAGAAAAAAACACTTTTGGCCCAAGAACATGTAAATTTGGTTTTTTAGGTTGTTTAAAACAGTTTTTGATAATCGAACATTTTGATTTTCTATCGATGAAAATTTTCAAGATTATAGAGTCTCTTTACTATTCTTTTGCAATTCTTGATTCATGGTTGCATACTAGAAACATTTAGATAAGTTAGATTATCTTGCTTGCGGAATATTTGAACTTGAAGAAGTAAGAAACTAGTTATTCTTATCTCTTGGTTTTCGATCAAAAAGTCATTCAAATCTAATCTATTTTATTGGATGTAGTCAGATTGACTGGGGGTTTAGAATTTGATACTAAGAGTTTACCAATTGGGTTCCTAATTTTTTTTTTTTCAAATCCTATGGTTTTCATATCATTTGGTATCAAAGCCTAAGATCTAGATTGTGTATGTGTTTAATTGTTTTCTTGATTGAGTCTAGTTTCTAATTAGGGTTCTTGTTGAAAGAGAAAGGAAAATTGACTGTGAATTGAAGTTGATTGTACCGTGGGAAGGTTTGATTTAAACAAAAACAAAAAAAAATGTAAAGAAATTCTCAGATTGAATTGAAAAAAAAAATTGAAATCGAAAAAAGAAAAAAAGTTTGAAATTGTCGTGGAATTGTGAAAAAAAAAAAAGAAGAAAGAAAATTTCCCTGCCGACCATGAGAATCAGAGAAGTTTAAATTTTTGCAACAGACACGTAAATTAAACAGTTCAATTTTATAAGTTTCAAGCTACTGAAATTTAGAAAATTAATAGTTGTTAAAGTGCATTTGTTTTATGAATTAAATTGAGATTTTGGTAAAATTACTTTTGTCATTGTTTTGTCTAATAGTTTCCCTTTTTTTTTTGTTCATCTTGCATAATTCTTGAATTTTAAACATTAGATTTTTAATTCTAGATATCATATTTTTTGTTGTCTCTTGTCTAGTTGTTGAATCTCGAACGTTATGTTCTTGATTTGTATTTTTCGTATTTGTTGCATTTCAATTGATTATTTACTTGAGTTTGTCACTTTGTAGTCATTCTTGTTTTTTTTTTGTTTTTTTTTTTGTCGGTTTGCTCTCCTGATCTTGATTGCAAAACTCTGGCTCATTCTCCTTTTTCAGAGCATTTAATTCTCAACCTCTTGTCCTCGCGAAAAATTCACCACCCTCGTTTTTTTCTTTAATATCTTATTAATTTTTACAATTTTTCCATAAACGACATTAATCTCTCATTGAGCATCACCATCCTTTTACTTTTCATCTCGATCGTAAGCATTGAAGTTGAAAAATGCATTTTTAAGGTGAATACGAAGAGTTTTAACACAAGAAACAAAAAACGTAATAACTTTGAAGCCTTTCCAATTCCATAACGACCAAAAATTAAATGTTCCATTATAACATACATTTTTCATTGCCAATAAATTGTTTTATATTCGTGAGACATTCATTCCTGAACAAATTCATCCTTGTTTTCTATTTGTGACAATGACAATGATAATTGTGGCAAAATGTTTGATTAAAGGTACGACTTTGATTTTTTTATAGGCAGTTTATTTTAAAATTTGAATCAGTTGTACCAAAAAATTGTATTTGTGAAATTATTATTATTGTTTTCAAATACATCGAAGGTCTCTAGATCTTATGACGTTTTCGTTTTGGCAAGTGAAATTTATTTATGAAAACAATTATGTCATTCATTTTCTTCATTTTATTAAATTTATAAAAATATTATCTAATATATAATCTCATGCATTTTTTCTAGCAGTTGGAAAGTAATAAATATTTATTTTTCCTTTGTGAAAAATTAATCATTCATGTATGTCACTATTTCTTTTAATATTTATTTATTTCAATTTTGAAAATGTTTTATCTACCTTCAAATTGTCAATTAGGTAACTCCAGTAGCATTAAGTTTAAAAGAGATATCACAATAATTGTACATACAGATATCAATTGAGCTAAGCTCTTGATTACAAACTTAATGTTTTTATGTTTTAATTCTTATTTTTCAATTTTCTTTTGTAAATGCAAAGTTTAGTTTGTATTTTTCACGTTGTACTTTTTTTTTCTTTTTTCTTTTTTTAAAACACTAATTTATATTTTTATAATTTTTAAATAAACTTTAAAATCAAAGGTAAATAATAAGTTCTAAGGTTCAATTTGTAACAAGTTACAAAATATATTTTGATTAGAATTTTAAACTAATATGATAGTCAAGTTTTTCGGTGATTTTGATTAAATGATAATTATTTTTTTAAAGATTTTATTTTTTAAAAGTAGAAGTTTATTTATTTGTTTTAACAAAGGTTCACATTTTTTTCTTAATTTTCTGGTTAGTTTAGATAGAATTTTGAAATCAGGGTTTATCTAATCATTCAAATAAAAATAAATAGATTATGAGTTATATTTGTATGTTTAAATTCTAAAAAATTAAATAAATTCTCATCAATTCTGTCATTATTAAACGTTATATTTTTTTTTCAAATTTTTTGGATATATATCTGATATATGAAGTAATTATATATTCAACGTAAAAATTAAAGGAAAATTATCAAAAATAAAAAAATTGACAAAATATTTACACTTCAACAAGTGTAATAAATTTTTGTCTTTTAGTGGTTTTTTTCTATGAAGTGTAAATAATTTGTTTTTTCTATATTTGAAAAAACTCTAAAATTAAATCATTTGTAACCCTTTTAGTTTATCTAAGGTTTTAAAATATTGATTTTTATTGTTTTTAAAATTTGTTTTTAAATTTTTAAATTTTCAATTCAGTTTTTTATTTTTGTTATCAACCATTAAATACGATTTATATTTGATTTTAAAATCTTGAATTTTATTAGTTTTCATGAATAGAGTATCCAAGGATTTCCTTTGACACTTTTGTTATAGTGTTTATTGATGATATCTTGATATACTCCACGTCTGAGACGACACGAGAACCATTTATGAAAGGTTTTGGAAACTCTTCGATCGAACAAGTTGTACGCCAAATTTTCTAAGTGTGAGTTTTGGCTGGAGCAGGTGACCTTTATGCTTTTGATCATGATGACTTTGACTTCTTTCAAAACTATCATATTTTTGCCATTAGTTTAAAAACTAAGGTCTCGTTTGGTTTGTGGTTCATATTCGTTTTAATGTTTTAAAAAACAAAAAATACAAATAAAATAATTAAAATGTGTTTGATATACATGCTTTTAAAAACGATTTCTAAAAACAACACTCAAAATAACGCATTTTCGAAAACAATAAATTGTCGTTTTCTTCATTTTTAGATTTTGTTTTCAGAAATTGTGAACATAAGATATACTATTACATTTTCAAATTAACAACCAAACACAAATCTTGAATTTTAAATTCTAATTTCAAAATTCTAAATTGGAATCAAACTTGTTTTCGAATAAAAAATAAGAAATTTATTTTTGTTTTTCATAAAATTATTTATTTTTTAAAATAATTTTTGGATCACGAACCAAACGAGGAACATAAGTTATCTTCCAAAAGATTGAGGGAACATTGAAACTAAATTGGAGAGAGATAAGGGGCGAAAAGAGAAATAATTTGAAGGAGAGGGGCAGAAAAGAAAATGTTTGAAAAAGGAAGAGGGGAAATTGAAAATAAGAGAGAGAGGGAGAGGGTAATCGTCCCTCCCTCCCAACTCCGAAGCTTTCGAAATTTGAAAATCATCAAAATCCAAAATCCAAAATCCAAAACCCACACCCCTCCCTCCCTCCCTCCCTCCCTCTCTCTCTCTCTCTCTCTATCTCTTCCACTTTCAAACGTCTCTATAAGCGCGCTCCTTCTTCATTTCATTCATTCTCTCTCTCTCTCTCTCTCTCTCTCTCTGTCTAACATAAACCCTCAGATCCATCTCCACTCTCACTTTCTTCTTCCTCACAATACCCATTTCCCCACTGTTCACTATTTGTAAGCTCCTTCCCCCCTACTCCAACCTCTACTATCTTCATTCACCCCCACCTGTTCCTTTCCTGGGTTTCATGTTTTTGTTTCTCTTTTGAGCTCTTTGCTTTTCCCTCACTTTGAGGGTCCTTTTTTATGGATCTTAAATTCTTCAATCACAATGTTTTATTTTTCATTTGGGGTTCTCTCTCTTTTTATTTTTTATTTTTTATTTTTTTTTGTCAATCCTTTCAGCTACTGAACTATGTCATTTTTACTCATTACATCACTTACAAAGTGGGTTAATCAAATATCGACAATAACATACCATAGGATCTGTTCCATTCTCATTCATCACGGAAATGTGCTTTCTTTTCACTTTTTTCATCGCCCAATTATAAGACTTCTCTGCCAGTTTATGACTCTAAATGCTTTCTGTTTGTTTCATTTTGGAGGGATTTGGATGAAAAACATGGGTGCATTTCGTGTACTTGTTTTTGTAAAGACACACTACAGATCCGAAACTAGTCCATGTGATTTTTTTTAATTTTTTTTTTTTGATAATGTGTTGAACTAAAACGCTAAAAGGTAAATGTGTGCCAATTGTATGAAATTTTGTTGAATCAGGAAGTTTGAATGATCGAAAGTTCCTTTTGTTTACATAGTAATGCCATGTTACCTTTCATCCCCTGCTGATTCTTGCCTGTGAAATGTTTGGTTACTAACCACAATCTGTTTGATGATTGTCCACACAGAATGGACTCACTCCCGGATGCTATTGTCCAGTGCATCTTGTCACATATGAGCAATGCTCGGGATGTGGCTGTCTGCAATTGCGTATCTAAGCGCTGGAAAGACTCGACACCCTACATTCGAAGTCTCTATTTCCCTCGCAACTCTTTTGACAACCATTCGGGTGGGTTGAGTCCTGACATCATCATTTGGAGGATAATATCATCCATTGTTCACTTGGAGGAGCTTGTTGTTTATAGTCCATTTACCGGTGCTGGTCTTTCTTCATGGTTGTCTAGTGTTGGCCCTACGCTTCGACACCTCGAGCTACGAATGGATAATCTGGTTGATCTTCAGGCTTGTCAAGAGAGCCCTTCCAAGTTGGAATGCCTTAAATCTGCAGCAAATTTGGAGACACTTAAATTATGGGGTGTGTTAATGACACATTCACCCAGGTGGGATGTGTTTCAAAAGCTAAAAAACCTTGAGATTGTTGGTGCCAAATTCGAGGATCCAGCATTGAACACTGCTCTTCATGCATGTCCTAATCTGTCCAACTTATTGCTCCTTGCTTGTGAAGGTCTTTCTTCAGTTTCAATTGAGCTGAAGCAGTTGGAGCAGTGTAAGCTGGACTTCTACGGCTTGGGGAACTGCTCACTTTTGATTAATGCTCCTAAAATTCAACTCCTTGAAGTTCAAGGCTGTAGTTGGATAAGAGCCCGTGGGACAAGTTCCTTGACAAATCTTTCAATTGCCAATAATCACGGTAATCATCATAACTAAAAATCTTATGAAGGAAAGTTTGGTATGATTCTCGGGAGGGTGAAAAATTCTTTCAACCATTCAAAAGAAAATTTTTCTTAGTATACAAGTATGTGATCAAACACTAAATAGAAGAACCTTAATTATATTGAAGTACCACATTCAATAGTCATTGCAAACTCATTTTATGACAGTTATGATAGTGATTGTCTTGTTTATCTTTAATGTTTACAAAATACAACATGATTTAGGGGATATAGTCGATTCTTGTATGGAAACCATTTATAGGAATTAGGTTGATTATGCAGGGTGGAAGTTTGAAAACGTTTGAATTCAAGAAGTACTACGCTCACAGGATAACTTGAGGACCCTTGAGATATTTGTTGCCTATCTTTATGGGTTGAAACATTTCATGATACAAGGATAACTGTGTTTCTTAAACCTCTAATAGGAAGAGCCTACAAGTTGGGTTCTGATAAATTTGTGAAAGTACTAACGCTTAAAAGTCATTTGAACTTCATTTCTAAAACCTCAGCGATACGAATCTTTATACTTGCAATTTGCAAAGTATGGCATGATAAAAGGGACAATAACTCTGTTTTTTTCTTCGGTAGGAAGAGTATACATGGTGGATTTTGATAAGCTTGTTTCACTGGAGACTCTGTCCTTAAGAGGTGTTCAATGGTGTTGGAATGCCATAAGTAAAATTCTTGAATGTGGGAGTGAAGTGAAACATCTTTACATGAAGGTTGAGTTCACTGGAGACTTTGATGCGCTTGAACCATTCCCAGAAATTGACTTTGTCGAGTTTTTCAATAACCATCCAAAGTTGCAAAAGTTTGACATTCATGGAGCCATGTTTGCTGCACTTTGCCAAAAACACAGCCTTAAAAGTGTAAGTAGAATCAACTTGTTCTTGAGATGGATTGAGTTCTTGGCTTATAAATTACATTCTTTTGTTATTCAGGTGGATCCAGATTTTGCAATCTCATGTTTGGAAGAAGTATCGGTTACGGTTAGATCACCGTTGAACGCCGAGCAAAAGATGAATACTCTCGAATCGTTTACAAAGTATGCCAAGAATTTGAAGGCACTGGTTATCAATATACTTCGGATGAAAAGTAGCCATAGCAGTGCAGATGATTTCTTCGATGATATTTGCAAATTTAGATATTGCCACCCCAAGATCGTTCGCATTGAATAAAGCACTTTCCCTCTCACTCATCATTGATCTTTTTACGTTCACAGGTTGACCTGCTGAAATGATTTAACTTAGTTTGGTCATTCTTTTATGAATGAACTCATAACTAACTGCTCGTTTCCAGCGTTCTTTGATGCGATCATCGATCAAAGATGTTCATTTATTGCTGGCTTGAGCATAGTTCAATTGGTCAAGTAACCATTTTTATCGGTTGTAGGTTTGAATTCCTACCGTTTGAATTGTAATATCCTAAAAGAAAAGGTAAGCTGATATTGGTATTGAAGAAATGAATTTTCTAGATTTAATATCAAAATTCCTTAGTTTGAAGGAACGATTGAAACATTTTCCATAATAAAGATTTGGATAAATTTGTCTGATGCACAAGAACAAAGAGTGTATTCTAGTTTAAGCCTGCCAATTTGACCCAACTTTTTGTTTGGAATGTTGAATTATAAGATTAGTTATTGGTGTTGTTGGTTGTCTATAGGTTAAATTACATGTTTAGTTTCTAAGTTTTTATCAAATATGTTCTTAAACTCTAATGAGTGTCTGATAGGCCCTTATTTTTTAAAATTGTTCAAACAACTACTTTTAGTTTTCACCTTTTGAAAATAGCACGTTGTTTGTAAACTTATGGATATGCTTCTTCCTGGTCGAGATTGCCACTAAGATCATATTGTAAACATTTGAAATTCAAATTACTATATCTCAAGAAATAGCGAAACTACCATTGATTTAAATAACTCATCTTCACGTAAACGATCAAGGTCTTCATTTTGTCTGAGTTCTTGCTTTTTTTACTCTCAAAATCACTCAAGTCCAAATGATTACATTGAGACTTCAAATGAATGGAGTCAGCGGAGGTATGAATTGACACATTAGATGTTTAATGAATGAGAGTTATGTAACTAGTAGTGTCTTCTTGCTTATTTAATCATTTCAAACACATATTTAATTTATCATGCATTGTAAAATGACTTCATTTGTAATGCTCTTTTTTTTTTTTTTTTTATCTTTATATTATTATGTATTATATTTTGAACATCACTTCACAAATTAAATATGTTCAATACTGTTATTTATTGTTTAATTTTATTAAAATGTGTATGTGTATACACTAGAATGATAGGTTCTTCTAGAGCTTCGATACACACATGGACTAAATAGAAAAAGCGAAATTGGTCGAGTGCTTGTTGGAATTGATCTCATATGGTGGATAGAGATCAGAAAATGAGACATTTCAACTTGAGTACTTAGCACAATTACAACGTATGATGGTAGAGAAGTTGCCCTGCTGTAATATCCAAAGATAATCATTAATAGATTGTCTAGTGAAATCCCTGAAAAAAAAAACCTATCAAGCTATTGTAGAAATGAGAGGGCCATCGTGCAGTGGATTTGGATGGAACGCAGAATATCAATGCATCACCCCAGAACGGGAGATATATGATGCCTAGGTGAAGGTAAATATTTGGTGTACACTATTTTAAAAATATTGTTTATATAATCATAAAATCTATTTAACATTTCGTATAAAGTCATCCTGTAGAAAAAGCCTTCTACACAAATCATTCCCATACTATTGTTGGTGAACGGGCTATGGGAGCACATTTAGAGACATTTGCTTACGTCGGGTCTAATGTGCTAAACCATTTGAATGATGATTTCCTCCTTGGTGATTTGCATGATCCAGACATCCCATGATGCCTAGTTAAGGAGTGGGCATGCCACCGGATAGATGCTAGGAACACGTATATGTGAAACCACTGAAGGAAGATATGCTTCGAGTGGAGCAAGAGGAAACAGGGTGGACACAATGCTGAAACGATGAAGGTGTTCAGGAATGTAATGGAATTTGCAAATGACTAATTGAAGGCAATTGCGGAATGACCAAAAGAAAAGCGTGCAATAGAGGTTGAACTGAAGTTGTGAACCAACTGCGAGATATCCCTGAATTGTAGAGCCGAAAGAGGGTAAAGCTTATGTGAATAATATTTCACAGTGTGAACGATATAGAGGGATTCTTGTTCGCTCCCACAAACCTGAAATTGGAGTATTACAACATCCTGGAAGATAATGTTTGACCAACCTGTAATTTGGACTGTTATTCGATACTAAAAGATATAACTTTCTTTTTCTCAACGTGTTTGTGTTGGTGTGGTTTTGGTATAAATTTTGTTAACATGTTCTTTAATTTTTGTTTTTAGCAGTATATAATTAAATTTGGTTAGCCACATTCTCACACTTTTGTGTTGTTTTCTTATTTAAGGTAATTCATCTACAAATTTAGGTATGTATCTCTTAAAGAAATTAAAATACAATATTAGAACAAATGCGAAAATGATTTTATCTACTGGTAAAAATTGTCAATAGTTATGTATAGAGATTATAATTACATTTATTAAATAAAATTAATTAACAATATTTAATAAAATCACATATTAATGTATTATAAAAGATGTTATAATAAAAATTTTTATAACATGTTCATCCTAAGTAGTAATAAACTAGTTTGTATAAAGTGGTGAAAGATATAGTTTGAACTATTTTTTCTAAAAATGGTATTTCATGTATCCAATATGACAAAAAATATTAGTGAAAAAAATAGACATGATATAAAATGGCCAATATTTATTTTACTGCTATAAATTAGATTATAATAATCTATACCCAAGCACAGACTATAATAACTCAGACCATAATACTCTACACTTCAAATACAAACTATAATAACTAGTTACTCGAATTATGCTATAAATTAGATTACGATAATCTATACCCAAACATAGACTATAATAAACCAAACCATAATACTCTGCACTTCAAACACAAACTATAATAACTCATTACTCGAATTATAATAACACATGTTATAATACTATGCACTCTAAACTCAGACTATAATAACACACAATTTATTATAACCAACAAACTATAATAACCTACATTAAGACATATTTTATTATAACTCATAAATTATAATAACCCAGTCTCCACCCAAACACCCCTAAGTTTTTTAAAATAGATTTAATAAGTAATTTTTTCTTTAATTGCTTTAGAAAATAATTATATGATATTTAAAATTAGAAAAAATAGTTTTAGAGATGATACTATTTTTAAAAATTATTGTTCTAAAATGTCTATATAATTATTTTTATACTTTAACAAAATATAAAATTATTTGAGAGACTTTTTAAATTTTTTTTAAAAACTTAGTAATTAAAAAGTACATTTTAAAAACTCGAAGATCAAGTAGATCTATTCGGATAAACTTAGGGACTAAAAAAAGTATATTTTTAAAATTTACGGACCAAATACACATATTCTTCAAAACTTGGGAACTAAAAAATAATTTTCCCAAACACTTATATAGTTACATCATGTAAGAGATGTTGCCAATATTAATATACAATCTATGTATCCATTGGCAGATTTATGAGAATAAAACCTTTTCTCCCCTTAATATAGCTTCCCTAAATGATTTTCTTATATTTCCTTTTTCTTTCTACTGTCTACAAAAGAAACTTCATTAATTGAACCATCATCCCACAGATGTTTACAATTTTAACATATATTTAAAAGAAAGCTAAAATTCAGATGTAGATAGGGAGAGATGAAGAAAGTGATCATATTATATCCCATCTCTTTTTGACCCTGAACATTAGAGCAGCAGACCTAATGTCATCTTGTGGAACTTGTAACATGAATTGTACTTTCATCTTCATTGGAGCTGTTTTTGCTTTCCCGCGTTCATCTCCAACCTGAAAGTCATGGTTTGTGATTGCCTAATCTATTAGCTGAGCTCAAATACTAACTACATTTGATTGACAGTGTTTCAACTAGTATTCTTTCTGAAATGCCTAAACAGCTGGAACAACTTACCCAAAGAGAAGCCCAGCTGAGTTTCTCCTTTGTATCATAACCAGCTTTAAGTTTCAAATCTTTCCCGTATGTGTGCTTGTACACCGCGCTCCAGTCGTTCGAATCCAAATCATACCAATAGCTGATAAAGTTAATTGTGAAATATAGATTTAGGACAAGGGTTTTAAGCTATATCTTAAATGGACTACAGTCGACTATTAGAATTAGCCATCAAACACCCTTTACAGAGTTTGAAACCTAACCTCAATTTATCAGAAGGACCAAACCGACGCTTGAATGCAAATGACAATGCATTTGACGGCAAAGAAACTTTTGGAATAAATGAAAGTGCCTCATCCTACAAAAGAGTTCAGACGTTCACCAAACAATGTTGAGAGTAAAAGACTAGTAAGTTCCAGCAGCAAACAATTCCGAAAAGACATGCTTGCATCTTTTTGGTCATAGAAAGTTCAAGATACAAGGCAACAACAACTTTGACAAATATTATTATTCTAACCTTGTAGCTGTATCTCAGTTCCAATTCTTCATCCTTATAGTGAGCAGCGCAGTTGCCATTCAGAAATTGCCCTTTAAGAACACCATTTACTGACATTGCCCGGTTCACTTCCTCCTCTTCTCTTTCTTCCAACGAAATTTCACCCATGGGAAACTTAAAAGTTGCTCTTGGCTAAACAATATCAATATTGGTCCAAGTATAGTCAATTTTAACAGCTCAAGAAAAGGTTCCCAGTGACAAAATACTAAAAACATTATAGTAACAATATCTGTCACGCTATCGAATATGGAAAGTAATATAATACAGTTCATATACACATTGGCAGTGTCACCGAGAATTAAGATTCACAATTCACTAAAACTCACCATTCCAATAGCAGGAACAGGTGAAGACAATTCCAAGGAGTAACCAGGATCGGCAATTTTAGCAACCACACCAAGCTCTCCTTGTTGACCCTGAAACAAACAAATGTAAGTTCATAAACCATAGCATAAAGGCACAATCCAGCATCCCAGGAGATCAAAAGTCAACCATAAGCATCCCTGTTCTAGGCCTCGAGCACACACTCCAACAAAAGAAAAATTGAGAAATGCAGTTTACATTCTAATTTGACAGAAAATTCTGAGGCATGTGGCCTTATTTGCTTGAAATAGTACGTTGGGCATCAAGAAAAACACAAAAACAAAACAAAACGAAACCTAGAAAAAGCAGGGGAAATAAACCTTAATATCATGAGCAGCACGGAAGTGCAACCTAGGGCCAACATCGATAGAAGAACGGAGGAGAGCATTGTGTTCGTCAGGATCATAATCAACGGAGAGGTACTTGGAACGGAGTTGCAAGTGGGAGTCAGTTATTTGGCCCTTATTGTCGTTTTGGAAGGAGAATTTGATCTTGGCGAGGTTGTCGAGGAGCTTGCATGAGACCTTGTGGCAGAAAATGGAAGATTCACTGTCGAATTCGGAGGTGACTCGAATGGCGGGCCTCTTGGAGAAAGGGAAAAAGGGGCGACTTGGAGGAGTGGAAGGAGGATCGAGAGATGGGGGGCAAGGGGGAAGTGAGAGAAGGTAATTGGAATTGGGAGGTTGAGGAGCGGAGGATTCGAAGTCCGCCATTGAAGTAGCAAGGATTAGGATATTTGAAGTAGAAGAAGCAGAAGAGGGGAAATGAAGAAATGGGATTTTGAGATTTGGGCGGAACGTTGATAGGGATGGGGTAAATAGCCAATTTAAAAGATTCGTTTTTAAAAAATAAATAGCAAAAACATTTTAAAATTAGAAAAATAGCAAAATAATTTCAAAATTATCAATTACTAATTATCATAAACAAAAATACCCTCATTAATGTAAAAAAGTAGTTTGCGTTAAAATAATAAGTTAGTTTTTTTTTTTTACAATGTTACGAAGATTATTTTGATTTTTGAATGTTTTAGCTCGAATCTCGTACACCTCAAATTTAAAAGTGCAACAAGATCTTGAAAATTTTACCGAAGAGATTTGAGGTAAAATTTGCTCGCCTAATAGGGTTCCAGAAATTTTGCCTAAACTACTAAGTTATAATTAGTATAACATAGGTAATATCATTGAAGTTATCCGTACGAGACATAAAAATTAAAAAAAGACTACTCAACTAAACTTTGCACACTAAACACCTGTACTCCAAACATAGACCAATTTAAATATCAAACCCAGACAATTTAACTCTTCAGATGATAATTACCACTTCAAACTCAACTTTGAGCGCCAAACGACTTCCTAAGGAGGTGTTTAGTGGCCCATAATGTGATTGGTTTGTAATGTAATGTAATTTAATCCAAAATTCATGTTTGGATTGAGCATTTTAGAGTTAATTTGTAATATAAAATTAATTCTATTTAGAGAGTTTTCAACTCAACTATCTTTTCCACCGTTTTTACGTTTCACGATTTCATTTATATTCATATTCAATTACTTGCGTTTTTCAATACTTCTCTAATTCTCAATAATCCTGTTTAAACTCCAACGCATCAAACACCTTCTTTCGGCTTTATTAAAAGTCCCTTTTAATTATCTAAAATAGCCATGCTAACTCCACTCTATATTATTAACATTTCCATAAGTACTTTCATCGAAATACAACATTGAGTGTAAATATTCCAATCATAACACATACTAAAATACTTTAGAATTTAGGAAATTATGATTTATATGTGATAATTATTTATTTAGGAAGTACTTTAAAATTTAGGAAATGATAGATTTATATGTGATAATTTTTTTTCTTTAGAAAGTAGTTTAAAATTTAGAAAATTAAGATTTATATGATATAATTTTTTAAGTATGATTAAGAAAACAAATTTAAATATTCGTAAAAAAATAATTACAAAAATTGTCAAACCTAGCCCAATTCCAACCCTGCATTCCAAACAAAGTAA
This sequence comes from Cucumis cinereus, assembly GCA_037974625.1. NCBI lineage: Eukaryota > Viridiplantae > Streptophyta > Magnoliopsida > Cucurbitales > Cucurbitaceae > Cucumis > Cucumis cinereus. Next base: position 2,382,717 of record JBBPDJ010000019.1, on the reverse strand, counting down.
TCAATAACAAATCTAATGGTGCACTCCAAACATTTTGATTAAATCCCATCGTAGAGTGATTTTCAATAATCCATTCCAAACGGCCCCTAAATGACATTGAACGACACACTCTACTGAGTACTTATATAACAATTGATTGAGTCTAAAAAACAAATGAGTAATGAGTAGCACCAAACACACGACGAATTAGGTCAAGAAATACATAGTATGGCAATACAAACGAGAAATAACAACATTAGAACTAGCTCCATCATTCAAAGTACTATAATATAAGCTAGAACACACAACCCAATTGGAAGAAGCATTGAAATTCAAACAAACACAAAATACAACAAAGCAAACTCCAAAGAGAAGCAAAGCATAGAGAAGAAGTAGGAGAGAGTAGAAGCAGCAGCACTTGGGGTTGGAGCAGAAGCAGATGGGCCACCCATTGGGCTTGGGCTTGGGCTTGGGCTTGGGCCTGGGCTTGGTGAGGGAGCAAGTAAACGAGAGGATGAACCTGAAGTAACTTTAACTTCCACCTTCTGCCCCGATAGACAGTGCCCTGGAAAGCCACACAAGAAATAGAAGGTTCCAGTTCTTTTCAAAAGGATGGAATCTGCGCCGGAAGTGTACGACGCCGCCGGAGAAGATGAGTTGCAAGCTTGGTACTGTTGTTGATCAACTTGCAGTACATTGTGGAACTTGTTGTTGTATTCAAACACTACAGTTGCTCAAACTTGGTAAGAGGGAAAGTAAAATGAAGAGAAATTAGAAGAGGAAAAAAGGGAAGAAGGGGTAGTTACCAAGAGTGTCGCCGACATGGAATTTCTGGGAAGAAGCCCATTTGGCATAATCGACGGGGATGAGAGTGGTCCAACCGGAAGAGTCGCCGACTTTGTGGACGGTAGCAGTCACGGTCAGTGTAAAAAGCGCCATTGTGGAGATCCAGAAGAAGGGGGAAGACATCTTCACAGAACCCATGGAGGAGAGAGAGAGAGAGAGAGAGAGAGATGAAGAAGAAATTGTGGGTGTGAAGTGAAGTGTGGTAGAGAGTGAGAGTAGAGACCAAACAAGAACTAAGCGAAGAAAGGGTCAAACAAAATTTGGAATCTAACCCCATATCGAGAATAAAGTTAGTTGTTGAGAATTGTTACTCCCCATAATTATTTGCCTCTCTATTTTATTTTTCTTACTATATTTTGGACAGAATCGAAACGTGTATACATTAGTAATAAATTTTTTTATTAAAAAAATTATTAAAATATTTATAAATATAACAAAATATTAGAATTTATTTTCGACTAATTCGATGGAGAGAGGGCTATCCACCTGAAGAATACTGTATTCATCGCATCCAAACAACCCTTGCTGATACCAAAAGTTCAAAATCAATCATCTTATAATTCTTATCCACAACTACGCCTTCGATTCTTTCATTTCCGTATCTATGGCGACGCCTTTCTCCGCCACCACCTCTGTCAGCCGTTCCGTCTTCCAGAATCCCCCTCCCAAACCCCTCTTCTCACTCCGAGGTACGTTATTCTTCAACCCACAATTGCTTCCTCTTTCTACCTTTTCTCTTGCTTTCTTCATCCCCCAATGCTTCGCCTTCTAGATTATAATGGAGGGTTAAATTGCGTCAAATGCGGCTCCAGTACGGCGCATCTTTGTTCATGGAAGTCAGGTTCGAACTACGTCAGGCTCAACCGAAAAGCCCTAATGCTCTCTACCCAACTCTCTGTTTCTGGGAATGTGTTGAAAAACAGGCATGTATTTGACTTTTACTTCCTTTAGTTTCTTACGAGCCTTGCGGCGTTGTGTGTACCTTGTGAACTGGTGTAAATTGGACTTCCTCTGTAGTGAAGTGGTTATGTGGGGCAGCACTCTACAAACATACTAGCATTTTGCTTTTGCATTTGTCTTATTGCCACGTGAAGTTGATTTTGGTAGTTTTTCAGTTTTTTTGATCTTATATTGGCTCTGAATTTTTGTTTTTAGAAGGGGAGTTGTGAGGGCTGCAACAATCGAAGAAATTGAAGCAGAGAAAACATTGATTGAGAAAGATGTAGTAAGTTCATATGTTCATTGATTTGGGAGACTTGCTGTGTATTATATTTAAGCAAGCTTACGCTAAGATATAATCGTGCGAATGACCATCCAATTATTCTCCAGAAAGCAAGGATGGAAAAGACTATTGATACCGTTCGGTCTAATTTCAATTCAATTAGGACTGGGAGATCAAATCCTGCCATGCTTGATAAGATTGAGGTATATGGCAATTCTTAAATTTGGCTGGTTAGTGGATAGTTGCTCATCATGAGACGAGTAACATGTTAATAATATGTGTTATGTACAAAACCGTCCGTTGCTTTCGTGAATTTTCAGGTGGAGTATTACGGCAGTCCAGTTAGCCTGAAGAGCATTGCTCAAATTAGTACACCTGATGCAAGCTCACTCTTGGTCCAGCCATATGATAAATCCAGGTATTCAATGTGCCAGTTGGCTGAGTTGAATGTATGTAGGAACCTATTTGGATATGTTGGTTGGTGCACCCTCAGGCACTATATGGCTTCACATTTTCCAAATTCCTGTAGTTTTAGAATCGCTATAAAACAATACATGGTGAATGTTACGATGACCTTTTACCACGAATCCTTGAAATTGAGGATTTTCAGGATCTTCCTTGTTCCTTTGGCCATTTCAAATTTGTAGATATTACTGTTCCTAGCTTGCTTTTCTTTTAGAGACCTACTCAAGGGCTTCAAAGTTTTGTCATCGTAATTCCTGTTTTTATGATTAAGAAGGTTTCACATATGCAGACATTTTTTTGGAGCTTTTCAATCTTCTCTAATCTTGACTTACTGGTTGAGACTGCTGTGGACATAAACATCCTCTTATTATTAGCTATAGAATGATGCCATCCAGCTGAACAGAGTAATGCATTTCTATAATGTCTCTTGGCAATCAGCATTAACTCTTAACGAGTCATCATCTTCAGCTTAAAGTCAATAGAGAAGGCCATAGTCACCTCTAACTTGGGAATGACTCCAAACAATGATGGAGAAGTCATACGGTTGACTCTCCCTCAACTCACGTCCGAAAGAAGAAAGGTATTTTCCTTTGTATTTGCAAAAAATTTTCCAACTAGATGTATCATTAAGCCTTTTTTATTTTTTGCATTGTTTAATGCCAATTATCTAAGAACCAGTATAAAATATTTTTTTCTCCATTATCTTTTGCACGTTCATCTTAAGATGCAGTTCTACAGTTCCTTGTCTAGTCTAATGGTGTTATAGTGAAAGAAGCAGTCTGCAATTGTGCCTTGCAGACCATTGCTGTAAAACTCTTGTGGTTCTGTACCTATTCATGAAATTGAAGAGACTCACTTCCGTTATTTAAATTGCCTGCCTTGTTGAGATTAGAGCAGGTGGTCAGTGGTGATTGTTATATTTTTCACTTTACCTAAGAAGCACCACTCAAGTTTTGTTAATGTGTCCATGTTGGACACATGTTGGGCACTTCTTAGCATAATAGTTGATAACTTGTTAAGCATACTAAATAGCCACATAATAATGTATGAATACTGTATAGGACAAAAATAATTCATGTAGAAGAATGTGTGAGTTTTATTAATTCATTAAAACTCATGTAATACACCAATACAAGTCGTCTAAATATATAGAATAAGTAGGCAAAATAATAACAGCCTTCAACTTAACTGACTAACTAATCCTCAACTAATTACATATAATTCTCCTCCTCAAGTTGGGGTGTGAATATCCTAAGCACCCAACTTGCTTAAAATGGAGAAAATAAGGATGAGGCTAATGTCCGAGTGAAAGTGTCAGTTAGCTGTAAATTGGAACGAACAGAGAATAACTTAAGGAAATTCAACAAGTTTTTCATGAACCAAATGATAGTCAATCTTTATGTGCTTGGTGCACTCGTGAAAGATTGGGTTTGAACTTGAAGCTATGGAGATAGTGGCTTGATTGTCTCAATATATGAGAGCTGGAAAAACATGATCAAGATGTAAGTCTCCAAGAACCTGATTAATCCAAACCAATTCTTTGGTCACTTCTGCAAGGGCATGATATTGAACTCAGCTGGCGAACGTGAGATTGTCCCTTGCTTCTTTGACTTCCAAGATTTCAAGGATTCTCCAAAGAAAACCCCGTAGTCCGTGACTGGTTTTTTGGTATCTACACATGCACCCCTGTTAGCATCCACAAAGGATTTAGGCTGGAAGTTAGAAGTTGGCTTCAATAAAACCACTTGTCTAGGTGCCTTCTTCAGGTGACGAAGAAGCTGGTGAGCAACATTCATATGTTGAGTACTAGGTTTTTGAAGAACTTGATTTAGGCAGTGGACTGAAAAAGAAATACAAGGTCGGGAGATTTGAAGGTATAACAACTGTCCAATCAATCTTTGGTAACAAGATGCTTCATCAAGAGATAAATTTGTGCCATTGTCCTAAGAAAGATGAAGATTGGGGGGGATCCATGAGCATGCTTTGCTTCAAGGGAGTTAGTATCTTCAAGTATTTGCAAATAATACTTCCTTGGTGAGAGAAATAATCCTTGTTTGGATTGGGAAATCTCCAGCCCAAGAAAGTATTTCCCACGTCTCAAATCTTTAAGCATGAAATTGGATTTTAACATTTGCTTCATCGAGTCAATTTCAGAAACACAAGACCTTGTGAGTAGAATGTCATCGACATATACTAATAATGCAACAAAACGACTGCTAGATTCTTGTTTGAATAATGAACAATTTGATTTAGATTGAGTAAATTTGTGTTTAAATAAGGCAGCTTCATGAACCATTAAGCACGGAATAGTTCGATCTCATATTTTAAGCATATAACCCACAAAGTTATTGCTTTTGAATTTCAATCTTGTATAAGAAAATTTGGGCAACATCAATTTATACACCTGAACTTTTGGGATTGTATCAATTAAAACCTCATACTAATAGTTGTATTAATTTAAGTCCTAAACTTTCTGTTAAGCACCTTGTCCTGAAACTCAATAAAATACCCAAACAACTATCCAACAAGGTTAAACAGAGGCGACACTCTGTATTAATATATTAAAATAACCTTCAAACGTTTACAGCCTTAATATCAGAAAATACAGCAATCTCTTTTTTTTTTTCTTCAACTTTGTGCTCGGTGATATATTTGGTTACTTCGCATTGCAGGAGCTGTCAAAAGTTGTTGCAAAGCAGGCAGAGGAAGGGAAGGTATGTATCATATTTTTGCGTTTGTACAAAGGGGTTGAGGTTGGAAATAGATTGAGATATATGTCCTGATGTAGATTGCTACTTCAAGACTTTTGGGATCTTGCTTAAACAGCCACTGATCATGAACTCTTGGTTCTGCATCTGCCTATTTACAGGTGGCAGTACGGAATATAAGAAGAGATGCTTTAAAAGCCTATGAAAAATTGGAAAAGGTTCGCAACACATACACCTTCATATCTTAATCTTATGGTTCTTCTGCTTCTAAGTCCTATTGATCTGCCTTCCAAGAGCAACCTCCTTTCTCTATTGTATAGCTTTTGCACTTACACCGGTTTCCTTAAATGTTTTGATCTTGTTTCAGGAGAAAAAACTTTCGGAAGATAATGTTAAGGACTTGTCAAGTGATTTGCAGGTTTGTTGTTGCTTTTGAACTCAGTCATTTAGAGCTTTTGGCCCTACTTCAGTTATTTTCTATTAAAATTCGAGTAATTTCGCACAAGATGATATAAAGGAATGGAGGATGTAATTCCCTGGTGAAGGCATCAAATCTTGGAAAGGTTGTACTAAATTCAAAAGCACAAGTTGTGAATACCTTTTGTAATTATTGCATACAATGGATTTTAAGTTATCCAACATATTACCATGCTTATGTTCCAAGACTGTCAAAGTTTTTCTTGTAGCTGTTAAACGTTGAATTTATATTTTAGGGGTTTTGTTTCTCACTTCCCCCTTATTTTGAACATCCCAAGTTGAGATGATTTCTTTATGCAGAAACTGACAGATGAATACATGAAGAAGATTGATGTCTTATACAAGCAAAAAGAGAAGGTATGGTCTATCTCGATTGAACTCTTTTAACTATCATTAAAGTACTCAGAGACTATTCATTTCACTGATTTGACATGTTTTAGTGATTCTAAAATAGTTAAGATAAGTTTTGTCATTTTCAAAATCATTCAAGGAGTGCTTTTAATAATTCAAAATCAATTTTAATAGAATGAAAAATACATTTAATAGTGTAAAATTAAACATCGAGTCGGTGTGAGTAATTATTTAACAATTTCAAAATCACTTTCAAACATGCACTTAATCGTGAATCCAAACATACAAGTATTGGTAGGATTTGGTAGGATTTGAGTTAGAATCTTCATTTCACACATTTTTGCAAGACCACTCAGTGAACCTATTTGCTTAGTCACAATAGTTTTCGACTCGTTTCTTGTATGTTAGTAACACTATGACGACCCAACCAACATGGATTTGTATTGTATTTCAGGAGTTGTTGAAGGTATGACCAAAAGCAAATGGTAGAGAGCTTTCCCTTTTGATTCCTGTGAAATATGAAATCATTGTTCTTCTTTTTCCCTTCAATAGAGTTCTGATGTCAATTGTTTGAACCAATCAAACATCTTTCTTTTTTGGTTGAAATGAGAGTCAGCAGCCTTGTGGGAAAAAGGTATCAGCTAGCAATAGCATTATGCCTTTGGTTTTGTTGTTGTAAAATTGGCATATCTCCAACTTCTCACTTTGTACATTGGAACTCACATTATCATTTACTCATTTGGATTCCACCATTGACTGTTGAACTTTAATTCAATCACTATATTGAATTACCCAATCGTTACTTTTGTTTTTTATTTTTATTTTTTATTTTGGTCTAGTAATAAACTCGAAATACCTACAAAATACAAATCTACAACTTAACTTTCCTCCTCTAGAGGTGCATCTTGCACATAAATTCGAGATACCTACTAAATACATGTTTAAATAGTTTCAAACATTATATAAATATATGAGTAATAATTTAAAATTTAATTCAAGCTTAAATATAACTATGCATTTAACTCCTTTACCAATTGCAACATTAATATAAAATTTTCTATACGTAAGCATTGTGCGACATAAAAGCTCTATACGATCTGATTACTTGTGGATTTATCATTTAGGCTCTAAGTATGCGACTTAGTCTAGAGACGAGATTATATTAATTATGTGATAAAAGGTACCATCGTATAACTCTATTTTCGTTGCTTTAAACTTTAAGATGTGTCTATCGTGTACACGTTTTACTCGTGGATTGAACGTGATGCGTTTTTGTACAAGATATTAATAATACTTTCTTATGAATAAAATACAAAAAGATTAGTCTTAGAATTAGTTGTACGAGTCAACCAATTCTTTTGATTAGTCTCCACCACTTTCTAATAAAATGAAATATTAATATGGATTTTGTAATGCAAATGTAACTAAACCGAAAGAAGCAAAAGAGTTCTTACTTTTCATTAAGGGAGTTCAAACTTAATGCATAAATGTGACAATCTTCGATAGCATTTTTAAGTCGATCATGTGGGGGTGTTCGTGTTCTTGTGCCTCTTTAGGACTTGCATATTTTTTTTATAATGTTTGTCTAATTTCCACCTACATTCTTTGAACGAATTGTGCATCCAATGATCGATAAAATCATTGACAAGTTGGTTGACGAAGTCTGGAAATGGTTCTAAATAAAAAGTGAAAGAAAAAGATTGTAACCCCGACAAACGCACGCGCACACACAAAGATATATATAATTCGTAAAACATAAAATGGGCATTTTACCATCAATGAACTTCTAATAAGGTCTCTGCATTCTTTTGGTAACTCCTTTCATGTTCCACAACTAACCAAAAATCATTCTGGGACGTTGATAACAGTGACATTTCTAAACTTGGGTTGCATTATGGATAGACTGATCGTTTCTTCCACTGAGGCTCCATCTCCATAGGAATTCTTCTATAGAGTTGAACATGTCTATCCAACTTATCAATGTTTAAAGAGGAATACATTTTCGTGTATTGGTAATGAGGGAAATGGCTCCTATAAGTAATACAAAATGTGAACTGAATAAATAAACAGCAGTAACATAAAGTAAAGCTGAAATACAATGCTTGGTATTCAGCTTCAGCAAAAGAACGTGAAACAATAGCTTGCTTTTTCGACTTCCATGAAACCATTGTATTGCCTAGAAAGATACAGAAACTAGTGTCAGAGTATGACCCTGTTAGGTTTTATGTTCTAAAACTCAGGTTTGTAAACGATAAACATATTTCTGTGTACAACAAAATTGTTATTGAGGAATATTCACTAAAGTTGTTATTGAATATGTGAATTGCTTATTTCATATTAGAAAACCCTAAATCTAATAAAGTAAGTTTTATGGCTAAGGGTATGAGTACTTGAACTTTATGTAGAGACATAAAAGTGGATCAAGTTCGAGTAGATAACCAAAAACGATTTATAGTATAGGGTTGGGTACCATATTCTAGGGACACTATTAGATACAGTCCGTTTTGTAGCTGTTACAAGGACTGTCTTATAAAGTGTTACAAACGATGTGATCCTAAATCATTCATGTGGAGACATGTGAATGGGGGCATCCTTATGCAAAGAGTTTATATAAAACCGAACAAAGAAATCAATCATTTTTACTTTATAATGTTGTTTACCGTTTGAGATTGACTATTTCAATACGATGACCTAAGTAATTCGACTTGATATTTGAGCTAACTATGAACTCCTGTTTATTTAAGATTATCCTTTGATTTGCATAGATGGGAGAGACTGGACATCACCGCCTCAACAAGCCTTCCATTTCAGGAGTGGATAGCTGAGGATATGACGTGCAAAATGGAATTCACTCCTACCCGTTTTTAGAAAAGTAGAGAAGTTGTTCCCTTAAGTGCTAACTTCAGGTTTTGAACAAGGGGTCTCACCCTCTCATTGGTCTAAAGGGACTCGTTTCAGTGGTTAGACCACAAACCAATTGTTCATTAGAGAATCAACAAGACTTAAAGAAACAAAGATAGCTATAATGTCCCACTGTTGTTTGAGAATTGTTTCATAACACGTTCTACACCAACTTTTTCAAAATCTAGAAATAAAATATATCAAATCATAATATGTAAGATATTGAATTAGATCATGTTGGATCCTCAATGTAACATAAGCAAAAAGTTGTGGCAAGTGGGAGATCACTAGTGGGCCAAAAACTTGCTTCTCTTAGGACCTTACAACACAAAGCCATTGCCAACTATGAACTATATGCTAGGTCCTCCTTCACCCTTGGCATGACCAAAAAGGATCATAACATGAGATCCACTATCCTAACTCTTGTGGGTGTCTACTAGTTTACAATGTACAAACCCATATTCCTAAAACAAATAAAATCCTAATAATACTCATGAAAATACCTCTCTTTAGACCATAGTTGTTCAATCACACCTAATTAATTTATTGGACCTTTTCTTTTGATTGAAATCAAAGCATTATAATGATTTGTATGTGACAAGTTCTATGAAATTGAGTTTAAATTGATTGATGAAATGTGGATCTAACTTAAAATGCCCACACACACACACATATATATAACACAATGAAAAAGGGCAAATAATACTAAAAAAAGAACATAAATGAAATGTATAAAATTGGTCACTCACACCTAAAGGGGACAGCACTTTCTCAAGTTATAGAAACTAATAATATATATTTTTTTTAATATTAATTTATGTCACATTTAGTGCCATTTTTTCTCATCAAACTCTCACATCTATATGTCATTCAAATAAATATGTCATATCATCTATTGTACATATCAAAATAGTAATCGAATTCTTGAGTTGGTGTAGTGGTAGGTGGTAGGTGTTAGTATGATAGACTGAAAAACTAAGCCGACCCATAAAATCGACCAAATCGAGATGGTTGGTTGAAGATAAGAAGAAGTTCGGTCAGTGTCGGTTTGGTTATATTTTACTTTGTTATTTATTCTAACGTTATTTTAAAACTAAATTCAAGTTTAGTACAAGTTTAATTCATAAATTAAAAAAATTATGACTAATAAATCATCTAAATTTTGATTTGAACTTTAATAAACCTCTTAGACATGTCTAATAGACATATAAACTCTCAATTTAGCATCCAAAAATCTCATAAAACATAAAAAATGGTTAAAAATTAGTCATTGTATTAGACAAAAAAATGAATTTTGTTTCTAATTAAACTTTAAAGTTTCGACTGCGTAGCCAATAGTTATATTCTTTTTCTTTTTTAAAAAAATGTTTGGTACAACATATTAAACACACAATAGAGATTCCGTGATCAACTACCATATATTCTTCAAAGTTCAAAAACTATATACGACATAAATTGAGACATTAATGAACTAAAATTTTAACCTTAAATAAAACTGTGTCCTTAAACCTGTAACTATGCGTTAGTTTTGACGATATTATATGATTTGGATATCATATCGATGTATTTATATATATATATATATGTATGTATTTTTTTATTATTATTTTTTGTATTTAAACCAATTTGAAATTGGAAAAACATATACCATATATGGAAAGGAGTGATAAATGCTCAAAAGGACATAAATGCAATGCACATTAAGATGGTAATGTTGGGTTTGATTGGTATATCCATGAACCTTGCCATCACTCAGCAAAGGAAATTCATTAAGTTGTCTGCACAATGCAATGAATTCATGCCAAAATAACAAAATAAAAAATGGTTTTTTTTTTTTTTAAAAAAAATTAAGTTTATAAACATCGTTTCACGATCCAAATTCATCGTTTCAAGCCAAATTTTGAAAACTAAAGAGAACAAAATGGTTATTAAACGTTTATTATAACATTTTGAAACACGGAGACGAAATAAAACGGATATGAAAAATGTAAGTAAGAGTGTGGAAAAGGACAGGAGTGCCCTCAATTCCATGGTTTTGGATGATGCTGTATGCCTAAGAGCGGGAATCTCATGGGAAGTCGTTTCTGTCGTCTTCCCTTTTAAAATGCCTTCCTCTTTCACTAACTTCTTTTCAACACCAAAACAAAATCCCAAATTATTTAAAAACTCACCCCCCCCCCCCCCCCCAGAAAAAAAAAATTAAATTAAAATTAAAGAAAAAAAAAAAAAACATAACAATCACCACCCCACCACCATGTCCTCCTCCTCCTGCTCCTCCTCCTCTCTTTCTCACCTTCTTCTTCCTTTCCTTTCTTCTTCTTCTTCCTCCTCCTCTTCCTCCCATGTCTCTTTCCATCCTCCTCCTGGTATGTTCCTCCTCTGCAACACACACCACCACCCATGCATATTTCTCTTTTTCCTTTTCTTATTATATTTATTATTTTAAATGGGGTTCTTTCTCACTACCCCTTCTAGTGTTCTATCAAATACTGATCATGGTTGGAGGTTTGATCTTTGTTTGCTGTTCTGCTAGAAGAGACACCAGAAGGAAGAACCTTTTTTTCTTTTCTTTTTTTTTTCTTTTATTAATGATATATATATATATATATATATATATATATATATATATATGTTTAAATCTCCAAGTAGTACTCAAAATTAAAGTGTGTTGGCATGGATGACACATTTAAATGTACATATAATAATAATATATGCATTTGTATGTAGATGGATGTTCATTATTGAAGGTTATTAAACACAAATCAAACAGAAGATCCAATATCATCAAATGCAATGCCATTTCCAAGCCTCCCACTCAAGGTATGTCTGTGTATATGTGCACTGTGCACACGTTTATATATATATATATATTAATTTGTCACCAACCCGCAGAGTACAGCGATGTGCTACAAAGTGGTGTGCCAGTAATAAAGTGGCATCAGTTTGTGGAGGATGACATACCATCAGAAACTACTCCTCCTCAAGTACCTTTCTTCTTTCCCCTTTGCATTTACTTAATCTCCCATATTAATTTAAGTTACATTTAGACTAAGATTGGTCATTGGGCTAGGGGCATGCATGTAAAAATGGAATCAATATAATATTGTCAGAGTTATCTGGAGTTTTTGTTTTTGTATATAGATATAACTGAAAGTACCTGATCCCCACTCAATAACATAGGCTTACTTGTCCCTCATGCACCCCATACTTTATACTCTCCATACATAGTTTCAACTCTCCCTTTGCATGTCATGGGATTGGCTTAACTCAATGACCTTCCCCTTTTCTTTTTTCTATGGAAATAAAATAATTAATTTCCAAATGTTACACCTTTGAATTTGATGGTTGGATGGTCTCTGGTTTGTTTTTTTCTCTCTCCTACATGGAATTTTATTGTCTCTCGAAACGAGAAAAAGTTTTGTCTCTTATTTTAGTTTGGTCCTTAAATTTCGAGATTTTAAACTTTTAACTATGACTTTTTTTTGTTAGGTTGTCACTTATTTAAAATAATAAAAAAGACCAATTGAAATAAAGATGAAATCTTAATACGTGTAATGATAAATAAAATGACAGGTGTTGATTGGGAAAGAGATAGAGGAAAGAGTGAAAGAGATAAAGTCAATGATGAGGTCAATGGACGACGGTGACATAAGCATCTCGGCTTACGACACGGCTTGGGTGGCTCTAATAACCAGAAAACAAGGAGGAGGAGGAGAAGAAGAAGAGGTTAAGAAGAAGAATGGTCCTCTATTCCCTTGTTCCCTTGAGTGGATTGCGAAGAATCAATTACAAGATGGGTCTTGGGGTGACAGCCAAATATTCTCAGCTCATGATCGCATTCTCAACACATTGGCTTGTGTTGTAGCTTTGAAATATTGGAATCTCCATCCCCAAAAGTCTCTCAAAGGAGTGGCTTTCCTTAACCAAAACATTTCCAAGCTCCAACATGAAAATGCTGAACACATGCCTATTGGCTTTGAGATTGCTTTCCCTTCCCTCCTCCAATTTGCTCAAAAACTTAACCTCCAAATCCCCACTCATTCCCCCATCTTGCAAGAGATTAACCACCGAAGGAACATCAAGTTGACCAGGTAACTACTACTGCTACTGCTACTGCTACTTGCAATCAAAACAGGGTGATTAACAGTAGTTGAAGTGCAGAAAGATGAGCATACCTACCAAGTAACAGTAACACACGTCAATACTATAGAATTGTTTATATTATATATTATGTGAATAGTAGTGCAATAGCAATAGGTTAATTAGTGGATTTAGAGGGGTATATTATGTATTGATGAAAGTTATAGGTGGAGTTGGGTGCATGGTAAATAATTAGAAGATTGGGATGGGAGAGAGCACTAAGAAATGTGTGTCCAAAACAGGATACCAAAAGAAATAATGCATAAAGTGCCAACAACGCTATTGCATAGCTTAGAAGGAATGGAAGGAATGGAGGGTTTGGATTGGGAAAAGCTTCTCAAATTGCAATGTCAAGATGGCTCTTTCTTGAGCTCTCCTGCCTCCACTGCTTTTGCACTCATGCAAACCAACGACCCCAATTGCTTTAAATATTTGGATTCCGTAGTCAACCGCTTTAATGGTGGAGGTACGCAAAACAACCCATCCCTCCTTATACTTTTCATTTCATGGAGGGTCCCACCCCGTTCTTGATTATGTTTCAAACACGGAGTCCTGCTCTTACGAGTTTAAGAAAAGTATAATATATAAACTCTCTTTTAACTCTTTCATTTACTTGTATACGTTGTTTCCAGTGCCGAACGTATACCCTGTGGACTTGTTCGAGCACCTATGGGCTGTGGACAGATTACAACGACTTGGAATTTCTAGATTCTTCCATTCACAAATTGTTGAGTGTATAGATTATGTGCGGAGGTACTACAAAATCAAATTTAATTAAATTTAATTAAAATTAGATGAGGTTGATTTTGTGTTTAAATAATAATTATTGTGTATTTTTTGTGAAAGATATTGGAGTGATAAAGGAATATGTTGGGCAAGAAATACGGAATTTCATGATATAGACGACACAGCCATGGGATTCAGACTCCTCCGACTGTACGGACATGATGTTTCTGCAGGTAAAAATATTTAGTAATTATTATTATTAATAGAGTAATTAGAATTAATTAATTAACTAATTAATTAATTAATTATGATTTATAGATGTGTTTAAGCATTTTGAGAAAGATGGGGAGTTCGTGTGCATTGCGGGGCAGTCGACGCAGGCGGTGACCGGAATGTTCAACTTGTATCGGGCTTCCGATCAGGTAATGTTCCCCGGAGAGAAAATTCTGGAGGATGCTAAACAGTTTTCGGCCAAATTTCTCCGAGACAAACAGGCCAATAATGAGCTTTTGGACAAGTGGATTATCACTAAGGATTTACCCGGCGAGGTCATACTTCAAAACTCACTTTATTAGTTATATATTTAATTAAAAAGCCAATCAAGTCAAAGTAATATTTAATTATCAATGACATAGTGTCACTCAATTACCTTTATTGCAGGTTGGTTACGCTCTCGAAGTTCCATGGTTGGCCAGCTTGCCTCGGGTTGAGACTCGTCTTTACATAGAACAGTATGGTGGCAAAAATGATGTTTGGATTGGCAAAACTCTATACAGGTCTGTCTCTATCAACTTTACATAATCTAATTTTAATAACAAAGTGGATTAATTAGTTAATGTGATTATTATAATTTCAGGATGTTTAAGGTAAACAATGACACATACTTGGAGCTTGCGAAATTGGACTACAACAACTGCCAACTGTTGCATCAGACTGAGTGGGTTGATATTCAAAAGTAAGCAAACATTACTGTTATTATTATCATTAGTTCCATTATGATTAAGAGATTGATTGATTGATTAATAATTAATTATGCTTTTTGATTGGGGGCATAGATGGTACATAGAGAACAAGCTGAGGGATTATGGAATGAGAAGAACGAACCTTTTGTTCTCATATTTTGGTGCAGTGTGTACCATTTTTGAGCCAGAAAGAGCTAAGGAGAGGCTTGCATGGACCAAGACCGCTGCATTGGTCGACGCCATCGAGTCCCATTTCAAGGACGCCAGTGCGGACCAACGACGAGCCTTTGTCCAACAATTTACCAACCTGGATGCAGCTCAATCCTACGATAATAATGCATGGTACTTCTCCTTTTCTTTAATCATAATCATACATTAAAAAAATTGTTTTTCAAATGGGTTTTTTAGGGTAATTGCATAAGGTAGCACTAATCAAGTATACAGTAACATTTTCAAAGATTTGCAAATACAGCAATAGACTTCTACTAACGATGTGACCTATCACTTGACAAACTTCATGATTGCTATACTTACCATTGTTCTTAATTATTATTAATTCGACTTTGGGATTTATTTTGCTGTCTTTTTTCACAAATCTTATACTATATATTTCTTGTTTAGTATTATGTGGGTAGTTTGTGGCATCCTATGTCTGTATTTGTGTCAATATCTTTGTGGATGGTTGTGTTCAAACTATATTCTTGTACAACAATAGTGGGGATTTTGTTTTATGCTTTGTCACACTGTAAAATAACACTCTACAACACCTTGATATATTATCTTAAACAGTACTAAAATAAATGTCTAATTCCTTACATTGAAATTACCAACAAAATAAAAAATAAAAATAATAACATATGGATCCAATTATAGCTACAATCTGACATAAAAAAGAAAACAGGCATATAAATTAGCAATAAAAACGTCTAGCCTTTATCATATCTACCAACTCCTTTAATTATAGTATTACTAGACATTATTCCATAACATCATATTCCTACATGTTTGTCTTCTATTGCTTTGGTCTTTCTATGTTCTAGACCTTTCAAAAGGTAAAAAGAAAGAAAATGTCATTGTTTCTTGGTTAGTTTTCACGACTAGAATTCGAGTTTGAAAAGAGAGGGTTGTTATTTATAATGATAATGAATGAAGATGATTGAAGAAAGTCATGGTTTTGTGTTTGTAAGAATGAATGAGAAGAAGAAGAAGTTTGAGTGTGTGGGACAATTATTGGTGGAAAAAAGAAGTCAAGAGTGATGAGTTACAAAGAAAGAATAAAGATATGGGTCTTTGAAAAGTCGTTGATTTTGGGATTTGTTTTGACAGGAGATCAAGCAATGTGCAACAAAAGGGAGGACAAGGACTAGTTGGGATTTTGCTTAGAACCCTAACCAATATCTCTTTGGATATACTGGTGTCGCACGGTCTCGACATCACCCACCATTTGCATCAAGCTGTGAGAGTTTATTTTGTTTTTGTTTTTGTTTTCATTCACAACTCCATAATAATGCCATTCAAACACATTATGTAAAATTTTTTTTGAATAGTAGTCAATTCCTTCATATCTCTTTTCTTTTTTCTCAAATTGAAAACAAAAAATACACATCACATCATACCCTATCAAAAACTACACATACTGAGTAGACATGAAGTAGATACAAAAGCTAAAGGGATAAATTCCCATCGCAATCATCAACAGAGAGAAATTCTGTTCATTGGCATAGGGCCAAAAGAATGCAGCTAACTAACTTTGAGTATTTTAAATTTTGTATTTGCTACTTGAAAATTAAGTATTAACGTTTTCATTGATTAAAATATAGTGGAAGAAATGGTTGTTTAAGTGGCAAGAGGATGGAGATGTGCACAAGGAAGAGGCAGAGTTATTGGTGCAAACAATAATTCTCAACTCAGGCTGTTCAACTTTGGAAGATCTGTTGTCTAATCCTCAATATCAGAAGCTTTCCTACCTCACAAACAAAGTGTGCCATCAACTTGGTCACTTTAAAAAGCACAAGGTTAGTGTTTTATACAGAGGCACAACCCATTGCACCCCACATAATAAAAACATTATATTCCCCATCCCTTTTTCCCCCTTAATTCATTCATTACCACCACAACGTGACCTTCCTTTGTTTTATTCCTTCAGGTAACCAATGGTTGCATCTATAAGGAGAAAACAGACAACAAAATGCCCCAAGAGATAGAAGAAGACATGAGGAAACTTGTGCAACTGGTGATTCAAAACTCCTCAGATAGCAATGATATTATTGACTCACAAATCAAGCACACATTTCTAATGGTAGCAAAAAGTTTGTATTATGCAGCCTATTTCGATCCTTGGACTATCAACTACCACATTGCCAAGGTCCTATTTGAAAAAGTGTTCTAATCCTATCTAGCCTAGCCACACAGCACAGCCACAGCCATGATGTATTGTCAATTTTTGTATATCCTTTCACCACATGGAACACAGAAACTTTGGTCCGCTTTTCGTCTGTCAATAAAAAAAAAACATCATCTTTAAATCCCAAATCATTGTCGCTTTGACAGCGATTTAATGTGAGACAACTCGATCAATCGATATCGATTCGAATTGCTTCTAAACAATTGGGTCTATTAGTCAATAGGATAAGGTAGATTGTTGGTTGCAGTAATACAAGATAGTGGAGATTTGTTTTGCAAACCACATAGAATTGTTTGGAAGGGAAGTTTTTTGAATTTTTCTGTTGTAATAGTTTTTTCCTGTTTACAGTCTACCTTATGAAACAATGGCAGACAAGGTGTCACATACAAACACGTGAAGTGTTTGGGTTAAGTGGAATTTCTCAAAACCTATAAATTCATATATACATATTCAGATATATTCTCTAAGATTAGGCTTCCGAATGTGGAAAATAGCATTAACATATACTTGGTATTCCCTCCTATAAATTTCTTTCCTTTCATTATTACTATTATTAAGTACAATGGAATTAGTACCTCCCAATACACAGTTAGGTTGACTAGGTTTATGGTTGAGCTTCGATGTGCCTTTTTTATTTGAAGTTTCTCCTGCAAAATGGAGAGTAGAAAGTCAAAGTATGCACCAGTGGAGAAGGTGCTACTAACAACTGTACTTAAACTAAGACCGGTTTGTTAACTAACATTTCTATCTGTTACCACATTTTAGGAGTATTTTTAAAATATAAGTAAAAACTTAAAACTAAAAAGATAGTTTTAAATACTTGTTTTTGTTTTTAGAATTTAGCTTAAAATTCAAACATTTGTTAAGAAAATTTGAATACCAGAAGATTAATAAATTGTGTGAAAAAAACATAATTATTAAAAATAAAATGATTACCAAATGAGATCTAAAAGTTTGTCGCAATTTTAGTTGGCTCAAAACAAAAGTATGTTGGAACTCTACACTTTGGAACCGACACTATACTATTGTGAGTCAAAGACTATTGATCCCTTCATCAAAGTGTGTTTATACAATTTGAGTCCTCTTAAATAATCACTAGATTCAAAAGATAGGCACATTTCATAACTATTTAGTCTTTGATTTTTGAAAATTAAGCTTGCAAATATTGATTCAGTCCTGGGGTTCTTTGTTTTATAATTTTTGTTTTAAATTTGGTTTCAATATCCAAACTAATTTAGGAAGCTAGAAAAAAGTGTTTTTAAGAATTTGGTTTTGTTTTTGAAATTGAGCTGAAAACTCTAATGTTTTCGAAATATAAGAAAACAAACATGATTCTCAAAAATAGGAAACAAGATCTAAGTTGTCAGACGAATGATCAAGTTCAATACATTTTCAACACTCATTCTTTCAAATCAAATAAAAAAGAAAAATGATAGTTTAGGAATCTCAACTTCTAATACTTTTCATCCAAATCAATTCACCAAAAGTTTCGGATGTTAATTCATTTAATACAATCTCAATACATCTACAGACTAACTGTGGGATTTGGTGCACTTTTATTCTCACCTTCCCTATCGAATCTCTTCTGCCCCATAGTGCTGATTACCACATTGATCGAGACATATGAATTCTTATCAACTAAACACCAATTACCCAAAATATCTAATTCAGACACTGCAAATCTGGAGGTTGATACGATAGATTTTATTTTCAAAACAAAAATGATGTATTCACAAACATCATCAAATTTAGTATCCATCCAGGAGGCTCGAATTTCCATCGACTTAATGTTTCTTTTATATATATATATATATATATATATATTTAAAAATGGAATAATACCAATATCAGAAAATAGCCTAGAGATAAAACTGTCTTTGTCATCTATCAACCTCTATTCAACAAAATTTTTGGATCTACGACTGACCACAAAGCCTATATAGTGCCAATACCACTTCATATAAGAATGTTATCTAGACATATTTTTTGGGTAGTCAATGTTGAGTAAAGACAACAAGATCTAGTATTGGGTTTGTCTACATATCATAAGATTTTATTGTAGACAGTATAATTCCAGCATAAAACTCAACATCTTATATTCAAAGAATGAAGAGATTAATATCTAAATTAACAATCAGAATGGCAAATCAGAAATTGTATAAGCAAGTGTTAACCACAAAATGGTTAAGGAAACGACAGAAAGAATGTAAGAACAAAATTAATGGATTCGATAAGCACTGACCAGTAGTGATATGGAAATGGGAGGCATGTGAAGCCCACCGTGAGAGTTCCATCTGAAATGGGTTGGCATTGTTGGCTGTCTCTGTGTGGCAGTTTCATTTGATACGGCTAAGTGTTCGACAATCTGGGGTTTTGGGATATGGAAACAAAAAAATATTTTTATGATTAAAGAAACAGAGAGGGGTTGGGGAAGAAGACAAACAAAAAATGGGTTGGGATTGTATTTTCATTCAGACCCATTTCGAGTGGTTCTTGTCTTGTTTTCTTCTTGGTTCTTGGGAATGCGACATGAGTAAAATCCTCAAAGCATAACAATGGATAACATTGCTTCGATTCTTCAACACATATTGATTGTTTTTCTTTTTCTGAAACGGCAAGGAATTGACGGTGAATGTGAGGTCATGCTGAGTTTGAGCCTTGAGGCAGTTGATTAAAGAAAGAAAGAAAGCTTTGGTGAAGAGAGTTCGAGCCCAATAAGGTCCTTTGGGCTCAACCCTTAGGGAAGAAAGTTGTTGCGGCTTGTTCTTCGATATGGGCCACTATGTTGAAGGGGAATTGCCTAGGACTACATGCACCAAAGGGAGCCCAAAGATTGCAAATTTAGAAAATGCCACTATTTATAGACAATTTGACAAGTATGAGGTGAATTACATTGACACTAAAAGCCTGTTTGGTTGAAGGGTTTATTGGGTGGGAATGGACTCGGGCTTTCCAAGTCCATGTGTTGGTTTGAAGGATTTATTAATTATGCAATATTAATTTATCCATTAATTATAAAATTCCAAGGTTGTTTTATCTAATCTTGAACAATATAGTTAATATATAAGTGAGTCATGTTCCATTAATAAGCTAACGGTGTATAGTACATGTATAAAACTAGGTGTCTTGTGTAAAATTCGGTATGACAACCTAGAGGG
Organism: Cucumis cinereus; assembly: GCA_037974625.1. Lineage (NCBI taxonomy): Eukaryota > Viridiplantae > Streptophyta > Magnoliopsida > Cucurbitales > Cucurbitaceae > Cucumis > Cucumis cinereus. Next base: position 2,362,378 of record JBBPDJ010000019.1, on the reverse strand, counting down.
GGATGAATAAGATTTTTACAAATTAATGATTTTTCTTATGTAAGTGAACCTAATTAAGTAAATTAACAAACTTTTTGCTAATAAGTAATTTAAATAATAATTTCATATGAATATATTCACATCAAAATGACTTATAGAGTGACAAACAAATTCAAAAATCTAGTTTAATTTTCATAACAAGATTGGTAACACAAATATGCAAATATAAGTTCAACCAACCTAGATAGACATTTAACGAGCAATTAATCTCAAGAACAAAAATTGCAATTAATTTCAAGTAATGAAATATAATAATAAATTAATTGCAAAATTAAGAAATTGAAGGATAGAGAAATTGACATCGAGAATAATATAGTGGTTCGACACAACCGACTTACATTCACTTTTCAAGTTCCTCTTGAGTTCGTCACTAAAAACCTTTTGACTATTTACACTGGTCAGAGACAACTGCTAAACCGCTTCTTTTATGAGTTCAATAGAAAATTCAATTGTTTTCACAGACAACAATCAAACCGTCAAAAAACAACTCTTTTTAAGGATTAAGATCAACATTTCATAAAGATTTGGAAAATGAGGAACAAGATGAGAAAAACTCTCTCAAAGAGTAGACTTACAAATTTAAACACTCAACCAATCCTCACAAAATAAAATATCTCTTTCTAGAATAAAATGAAAAGAAGAAACACTGAAGTTTAGAGAGAGCAACAATGGAAGCTTTGAGTTATGGAGAGGATTGAAAAATTGGAGAGGATTTTTGTATCAAATGTGTGTTTTGATTCGGAGGAAAATATGAGTTTAAATAGAGAAAAAAGTGGATGAAAACCAAATTTAATTTGGACCATTGGATAATGTAAAAAATAAATGCATGGTTGAGATTAAAAGGTTTAAGAGCAGGAGTAGTAATAATAATAATAATACATTTCTTTTAAAGAACCATTTTTTTTGAACTTCTTAATTTTTTTAACAAAATAATCATCTGTCATATATATATATATATGGACAAACTTTGTAATAGTTACAAATGAATTAATAATAGGGTCAAAGAAAATGTTGACCGATAAAAGATTCTAGAACACTTTCCTATACTTGATCACTTTAGTTTATTTTCTTAGGAATAGTTTATTGTATCACACAATCCCTAAATAAAATTGAAAATATCTCTATATAGCTAAAAGAATTGATAACCCGATTCTCTAAGAATAACGCTCGACCATGACCACTCTGACTATACTATAGTTTGACTTGTGCACTTTTACTTGAAGGTGGTTGCTAAAAGTGGTATTCTTTGGAATTGGTCATCATAGTAAGGCAATACCAATTGTTGGTCGTAGTTATTGTTATAGTTGATTGTTGACTGTGGTCCACAAATGACACTCCATTTCGAGAGTAAAATTTGTACATTTAGCCTATTTTAGACCGGTGGAGAAATAAATTTTGATAATTTTACTCGAATATGACTTCAACAAAGGGTCAATTGATGTTTTCTTAAAAATTTGAATCATTTAATGTTTTTTTATCTAAATTTTAGGTCATAGGTACAAATTTCTCATATAGAGAAACCCAACAAAGGACTCTACTTGTACAAGAAATTTATGAGCTGTGGCTGAGTGGGTGCATCATATTTCGTGGGCCATGGATTTTATCCTGTGTTAAGCTAACCGGAAGTCCCCAACTTCGGCGGCTCAGCTCCATGCCGCCATAGTCCATAATCACCACGCTACTTGGAAGTGGTAATACGAAAACCCAATTCTATGGGAACCATTTCTCTATTCCTTGCAACTTCTCTACCATCCTACCATTTTCCTTCTTCAACACCAACCCTTCTTTCAAACTTCGCTGCTTCTTCACAATTCCTTTCTTTTCCTCCCAAATGCACAAAATTCCGCACCAAAACTTTGGTTTTTGGGAAGCAATCTGGCAACGATAATGATTCTCAGTTTCTAGATGAAAATGGGGTCGTCGATGATATGGATGGATACTTGAATTACCACTCTTTCGAATATGACTCCGTCTGGGATACAAAGCCTTCTTGGTTAGCTTTCCATTTCTGGGGTTTTTTCTTCCTCTATTTTTACTCTCGCTTTCTGCATTTTTATGTTTTTACCACTGATTTTCATCAACTATCTAATATTTCTGTTATCAGATTGGTTTTTTTCTTGAGGTTTTCAGAGAATCACAATATTGGGATTTCGGAATTAGTGCTAACAAATCAAGGAATCGTGAATTTCTATCTTGGTTTATTGTTTATATATTTGGTTGGTAATGGTTATACAGCGAAAACTATGTATTCGGCAATGTGCCTAAATAATGGAGGGTCTTTTTCGTTTGTTTCTTAAGTTTAACATGGTGGGGGTCGGCTACATTTGGATTTCTAGTTGCAGAAGTTGAATGATTAATGATGAATTTTTTTGCTTAACTGTATTATGTTGTTCTTAGTTAGACATATTACCTATTGTTTACTGTTTCTATCCCATAGCATGTGCTGATTATGACATTAATGTTCATCTCTTTACAAATTTGGTCATGGGACTCATGACTGACATGTTTCTGTGGAGAATCATCCTCCTATCTGAAAATTTTAAGGCCGTGATTGCAATTATCTCAATTTCCATAATTACAACCTTCATTATAAAAGTGCTTTTTCTTTCATTAATGTTTAGTTTAGCTAGAATAATTTTTAGAGGGTAATGTAATGGTATGAAGAAATTAGATTAGCTTTTTGTATTTTATCCTTATCCTATAGTATAGGCCACAGTTCACATGCCTTCAAATGAATCAAAAAGCAACTGTACTGATTGATTTATGATTTTTAGAAAGAAAGTAAATGCATCAGTGCTAAAAAGGCAGCTGGGACTCAATTTCTAAGCAGAGTTTTGTACAGTTTAGATTTATATACCTCTATGTACACATGCTTACGAGCATCGTGAAAATTGCCTTTCCTTGTTCCTCCTCTTTGAATCTGCTAAAATGGAAAAAAGGAAAAAGAAAAAGGAGAACTCTCTAATGTCCATGAAAACCGGCAGTTGTTCGTCAGGATTGATTTAGTGAGAAATGAGATACTCTCTCTGAAATGTCGTCGAAGTTTTTAGTTTCAGTGTAGAACACATTTTGAGCGGATTGATATAATTAAATTTACGTTTACCATAACCCAACAATTTAAGTTTGTGAGTTGATTGGTGATTTACAATGGCATCATAGCATAATATATTAAAAAACTTGTCATCTCATTTTCTAACTAATTAATTAATATTGTTTTTCTTGGACTTTCTACAAATTTACAAGCTCACAAATGAGAAGAAGTGTTAGAGTATTGATATAACGAAATTTATCTTACACTTTAGCTTAAGTTTTTTGGTTGATTTGTGATATATCACTTTTTGCCATTACTTCGTGATTTTGATGTTGTTCTTCTTATCATTTTGTCACAAGGTGTCAACCATGGACTATAACACTGACAGGATTACTAGTTATTGCCTCTAGCTGGGTTACTATAAAGTCGATAGCAGTGACTGCAGTCGTACTCACATTAATATGCTTATGGTGGTACATCTTTCTTTACTCATATCCAAAGGTTTGTGCATCAAATTATACAGCCCCTATATAAATAACCTGTCTTTTATTAATTTTGATTTTGGTATTTGAATGTAGAATCACCTTTAATAGAATGGGACTCTACATATTTTATGAATGCAAGATCACTTAGACAAAAATGTCGATTTTGGAGCATTTCTGATAGTATTTTATTTTTACTGCTACAAACGAACAAGATGAAGAAAGAAGTTGGTTTTGTTTTACATGAGAAGATTCTGTGCATTTGCAGGCTTATTCTGAGATGATTGCAGAACGAAGAAGAAAGGTTAGTGATGGACTAGAAGACACCTTTGGTTTGAAAAGGACACAGTGATTAGTGTAGAGAGTGTATATGTATTTACCAACGTCTCCTGATATCTATCTAAATTCGATTACTGATATTATCACCAATACACAGATATTAGTGATACCATTCGTAAATGATAAAGAAACAGGATTAGTTTTCATAATTGTGTTGATTTGTTCTATCTCTATTCTCAGGTCAAGTATCCTGTTTCATCTTTGTTCAGGCTTTTGATGAGTGTGCTTTATGATCTTTTACTAAAGAAGAATTATGAAAGCAGTGTCGATATGAGGAACATGTAGCTAGGTGAAGAAGCGTCTCTTTCAAAAGCTAATACATCTTTTTTTATGATCCTTTCTGTGCATGTTTATTTATATTTTGCCTTTATCATGTCTTTCAAAACGTCTACTTTTTGAAAAACGGTCATTTTGATTCATTTTTGGAAATCCTTAATACTTTTTTCTCATAAAAAATTACGTAAAAACCTCATTTTGGTGACGTATTTTTGTTCAATTTTAAGTTTATAGTTTTTTTTTTAAGTGTTATACATTAATATTTTTTCAACAGATTCATATATCGTATTTCCTTGCATGAAAAAGTATTATTATTTTGAAAATAATTTTGTGACAGCAAGTAAGTTTAATATTTATTTAAGTACAAGGACAAAAATTAGAATTTAATAGGGACTAAAATTGAACAAACTTTGAAGTATAGATATTAAAATAATATTTTAATAAAAAAATTAACACAAATTTTTTTTAAGGATAAAAATTAACACAAGTTTTATACACTTATAAACTCTTTTAAGTTAAATTTAAATTAGTTTCTAACTTTGATTTTTATGTTTATTTGGTATATGAATGTTCACTATTATGAATTTAGTTTTTGAACTTAGAAGTGAACATGATAAACCGAAAAATCGAGTCGATCGACCAAAACCAATTGATTCAAAGGAGGTAGGTTGGCGTTGGTTTGGGAAAAATTCAAACTGACGACATTTTAAAAAAGATTCAAAGGTTTAAATCGATCGATCAATTGATCAACGCCTCAGTTTTTACTCTTTTATGGTATCGATTAGAACATTAGGAGTTGGTTGGAAACATCGGCGGATTTAGTATAGATCTAGGGGGATTGGCCCCCCTCTTTATGCTGTTTATATATATATATATAATTGAAATAATACCTATATAAGAAGATAACTTAGTGGTAAAACTATATCCCGTCTCATTGCTTACATTTTTTAGATTATATTTATTATACTATAAACCTTCCATCAACAAAACTTCTGGATCCACCACTGGTCGGAAAAACCGAGACAAATGCTCACCCTTATCCCTTCGTACTCCTTCAGTTTTTTTTCCATATTCTTTGGAAGAAAATAGGGTTTAGTAAAGAAAAAAGAAAATATAAAAGAATAAATAAAATCACATGTGGTGTCGTGGTGTAGTTGGTTATCATGTCAGTCTAACACACTGAAGGTCTCCGGTTCGAGTTCGGGCGACGCCATTCTTTTATTAATTTATTCATCTTTTTGGTTATAAAGTTAAAGGAACATTTAGTTGATAATGAAAGAGGTAAGGCATACGGTGGTGGTGCACCAAAAAACACAAGATTCCAACCAACCTCCATATCTTACTGGGCCCATCACTCCAATTTTCTCCATCAAAATTGGGCCTTGGTGAAGGCCCACCACCATTTCAATCATCTATTATTTTCCATTATTTTATCAAATAACCCTACAAATATTATAACGTGCATGCTAATGCTACTCCCCATTATTGTATTATTTCAATTAATATTCATACATCCACATCATATCATTCATTTCTTATTACATCATTTCCATTTTCTTTAATATTAATTTTATATTCTCTTTATAAAAATTATATCTGTCCAATTATACGCTATACGCTTTTGACTTTTCAAATTTCTAAATTTTATTTTTTCTTCGTTCAAGTATTTTTAAATATAACAAAAAATTAAAACTATTTACAAGATATACGGTCTTTTAAGTTCATGTACACCTGACTTAGTATAGCTTGGGACGGGACTTTCACATCCCAAAATCATATTTTAACGTAATTTAAATTATAAAGGGTAGTTTGGTAAATTTAAAGACATAGAAGGGTAAATGTTATTACATAGAGGTAGAGTAAGCCAGCGTGATGGTTAGACACGATATTTAAATACAACTCTGAAATGATTTCAGTTCCGTCGATTTTGGTTCATCAAACCCTCGCTGAGGGATCAACCTCCATGGCACCACTCTAGTCCCAACTCAAGAAAATCTTCAAAAACCCAAAACAAAATTTCAGAAAAGAAAAAAAATTACAAAACAATACCGAAAATTAGTGCCACTACAACTCGTTGACGGTGTTCATTTCTGTAGGTCTTAAATCCTACTCAAGAACTTCGTCCATAATTCTGGTGCGTTTCTCTCACTCTCTTCTACAAATTAATGCTTAACACTGTATATCCTTCGAATCGGTGCTTGGTTATGGATCTATTTTTAAATTGTTTTTTCTGGGTTGTGATTGAATTTTTTTTTCCTGCACTGGTTAGGTTTTGTTTATAGATCTGGTATAGATAAGGGTAAATTTTCATTGTTTTCTGTTTTTTTTTCAGCTGTACAGGTGGGATCTTCTTTGGTATAACTTGTTGAGGTTCGATTTGGATCTAGCGTGGAAGAGATAAACTAGGGTTGTCTTAAAGGCTGTTACTTTTGATTATAGTTATCATCTTTTGTGTTGAGCTGTAGAAGTTGGATCTACTGAACTGAGATCTGGTTTTTTAACTTAAAACTGGATACATACTTTGACTTTGACTTGGATTTGGAAGTTGTTTTGCTATGGAAGCAGTGATTGTTGTTGAGCAGCATAGGAACCAATATTATGATCGAGTCAAGACACATGGCTCACCTCGATTTGGGTCACTCCCATCCCGAGACTTCAGAGGGATGAATTGTAGGAGTTTCCAATCGGGAGCTGGAATCCTTCCAACTCCTTTGAAGGCTTGTACCTCTGAAACCAAACATTTCTACCCTTCTCCTAAAACATCTCCAACTTGTTTAACCTCCAACTCTGAAAATGGAAAAAAACTTGCTACTGTGAGAAGTGCTCCAATTTCTATCAAACCCAAATTCTCAAACAAGAGTAATGCTTTCCATGAAGAATTCTATGACAGGAGTTTCTCGTTTTCTGAACTTTGGGCTGGACCCACTTACTCAAATTCACCACCTCCTAGTTCATTACCCATTCCCAAATTTTCAGTTGCTAAGAGAACTACATCACTGGAGTTGCCTTGTTCTGCCCCTGAATTTGAAATGCACCATCCATCTGCTAAGTCTGCACCTCCATCCCCAACTCGAGACCAAAACTTTTCCTCCAGATTTTTCTCTCATAGTGCTGACTCTGCGACTAAGACTCTACGTCGCATTCTTAATCTCGATGTTGACAATGAATGAACTTCAGGGAGCATCAAGCTCCTGTAAATAGGCTTACTCTGTCAGCCGGTTAGTTTCAGTTTGTATATAGAATCAATAAATTGGTTAGTGAAGACAGTTATGAGTATCCTTGGTTTTCAGTGCTGGTGTACGTCCTTCGATCGCAGCTATGGACTCTGATGCTTTCAACTAATATTCAGATGTTGCACCTTAATCTGTGCTTAGATGCAGAACATGATTTGGTTTTGGCAGACAAAGACAGGATAGGGTGTGATAGAAAAGCAACACAGATTAAATCTAAGATATTGGGAAGGCGGAAGCAGGCTGTTGGTGAACTTTAATGTTGTAGTGAATGAAAGCTTCATTCTGCAATCTGCATGAATCTGCTGACTATCATCTATCTTATTTCATATTAACATCGCTAAGATTAGTCATGGGTCTGCTGGCTATTATCTCTGTTCTGGCCATCGTGTCCTTACCAGATTCTTAGCCTCCATTCCATTCTAGAGTTTAGGTAGTCATGTAATTTGTATCATACTGTAGGAACCCAAACTAATGCTTCGTTTAATTTCTGTAGGTTTCTGTTTCATTCTTTCCATCCATTCCTTACACATCCGCAGTTCTAACTGCTATCCTTCTTACATAGATAGTCTTATGACTTATTGGTTAGGTTCCTTGTCCCTGATGAATTTGTTATTTGACAGTTTAATCTCTCCTTTTCTTAACATCCTCAATCCCTTTCTTTTTCTCTAACCTCATCTAAATCTTATAGCTTCACTCCTTTGCTTGCACACTATGAAGGAAAATATTCCTTCTCAGCTGCCTTTTCAGTTTTTTTGAAAGAAAAGGTGGGATAGGATAGTGATAGTTATGACTTTCCTGTGTTCATTACCTCTTGGTTTTATCATCTTTGTACTTGTCTTGTATGGAACTTTCTTACTGGTTTTTGCAAGGTTTGTTGCCTTCCACGAGATCATTGACCACATGGAGCAGAGCGGTATATAAGGTAAACTTTTTTATATCGCTAACTTACTCAATTCTATATAAATTTGTTTGTTCGGTTGTTCATTTTCCTCATTCCATTGAGCAGAAAGCGTAAGGGCGGAGAGTTCAGGTGATGGTTTCAGTGGCATGTTTGGTTTGTGTGGAGGTAGTTTGTCACCATCGAGTTTTCTTCTTAGAAGCCTTTGTCCAGTTTGTGTTTGTTTATCATTGTATTTGAAAGCTGTATACTCTCACAGAGTCCTACCGTTGGTCGTTGGAGCCTTTTCTTTTCATTTAGTTTCTTTCTTTTTATATCAGTTTGGATGGTGATTTGCTTTCACTTTCTGTTTTGAAGGGCAGTGTTTGTTATTGTAGTTCCAAGAAAGTGAAGCAAATATTTGTAATGTTTATGTTATTTTCCAGCTTGTTGGCTACTTGGTTATGTTATGTATGAGTGGTTTGTGCACTACTGCAGAAGTGAAATCGTACAAGCTTTGCTTTGCAACAGATAAGTTTTCTGCTTATTGATTGAAACAGAAATTTATTAGAATGTAAAAATTGGCATGCTTAATTAAATTTGAAGTACAGTTTCATGTAATTTACAATTTATGAATATAATATTTGGCATGTTTGAGATATGAGAAACGTTCTGCTATCTTTGCCTGTCGTACTTGCTATTACGATGACATACACCTTGAATAATAATTTTTTTATATATATGATTTGTGAATAATAAAAATTATCCAATCCACTTCATTTGTTTGCTGTCAATTATAAATTCATAATCAATAGTTTATCCACACAGTTTATAAAAAACAAGAAGTCGTTTTCGGCAAAACAATGTTTTTGTTAGATATTCATAATTTTTGTGGAAGGAAGGTTTTTTTTTTTTTTTTTTTTGGTTAGAATATTTATAATTTTCGTGTAAGGGAGTGAAACATTGAATCATTTTTAATCATATTTAATTATGTCGAATAGATTTATAGAAACTTTACCAATGTATGAAAGTTAAATTTGTAGTTTATTTAATTTGATTGAGTTACTTAAGGTTTTGGCCATATAACAACTCTATATATATTTTAATTTTGTATTGATTTGAACTTATTTTTTTGTTTTGAACAGTTACTTCCAATTTGAATAAGTTCTTTCCTTTCTTTCTTTTGACTGAGTTTAGTTGAAAATGTCTTTTGATCTTGAGTTTAGTTGAGAGCAAATGTTTAAACGTTGAACTTTATGTAGTTCAATGTTGCAGTTTTATCGGAGTTAGCTTGTGTGCAGCATGTGAACAACAAATAAACAAATAATCGTATTTCATCTTGAACATTATTATTGCATACAATATGTATATTGTACGAAAGATGAGGTCTAACCAATATACATCATGTACCTGACGATTGAAGTGTGTTTACTTCTTATACGAAAGATGAGGTCTAACCAATATACATCATGTACTTGACGATTGAAGTGTGTTTACTTCTTATACATCGTTTCTCTGACGTCTTAGCCGTGGATCAATTGAATTGAGTAGGAATGTATAGAGTTGCCCTCCTCACACAAGCTCGCCTTAAACTCTGAAATAAAACTGGGAGTAAGAAAATATGGATGCCACAAGAAATCATTCTTTTTCATTCAAGTATTTAGAAATGAAAATTTTGACCCTCCCCCATCATACTAATTCGTAATAATCATGTACTATCACATTGTAGACAGTTCCTATGATATCCAAATTCCAGGAGCCATCCATCAACATATACCCCCCTCCAGAATTTAACATCAAAGACCAAAGATTACAAAAAGAGGCAGCCAGTAGTGGAAGGGATTTCCAGACCCAAAATACAATTCAATTACATTGGTACAAACACAAACGAATGTAAGAAGTTCCTAAATTCTCAACTGAGCACATCCCCGAATTGCCCCACGGCATCTTGTCATTGAAGCAGCATGTCGCCATGTGGGTCTCTCGCCTCCTGTTGTTAATATGTCAACATCTGACGTTGGCTTGACATGCCAATTCAAACGGTCGGGACCAATATCCCCTCCAATCACGTAAATTTCATCTCTCAAACTAATCATTGCAAACCCTATTCGTTGGCGAAATTCGGATGCTGAAATAACGTATTTTTTAGGTTCTCTTCCATGGTACTTGAAAATATGTCCATGACCCATCACGTAAAGTGAATCTTGAACAACAGCCATTGGACCTTGGGGCCAACCATACTCTTCAACTCTCCATTCAAGCCGCAGACTGTCGAAGATTTGCACTTTTGATATTCCCTTGTGCAAGACATGCAACTCGCCTCCGATCACCACCCCTGTGCAAGCAGAATTGTGAGTACGGTGTAGATCAGGCAGGGAAATCCAGACGTCTTTATCAGGATCATACATTTCTGCCTGAGAAATTGATTTTCTGCAGCTAGTAAAACCACCTGCAACAACAATCTTTCCTTCTAAAACACCACAAGCAAACATGGCACGTGGTATGAGCATTGATGCACGTTGAGACCACCGACGTATTACAGGATCGTATGACCACACCTCATTGGTTGCAAAGTTTCTATCTTGATCACCGGTTAACGGATCAACAGCATCACTGCCACCACCCAGCACAAACAACTTTCCAGCAGTGGAGACGGCACCAAAGTGTGCAAGATGCCTAATTTTCGATGGAAGTACAGGAATTGTTATCCAAAGGTCTCTGATGGGGTCGTAAAGCTGCCATAGATTCTCAGGTTCAAATGCGCATACGCATAAAAGATCTTCTGATGATCCAATCTCTTGTCGAACTCTAAACAGTTCAGCACTACGAATGGCAGCCTGCCAGGAGTGAGAAACAAGCTCCAACTTTGGATAGAGGTGGAAGGGAACACGGGCAAGGCACTGATGGGCAACAGCGTCTGGGAGACCGTCAATCAAATCAGTCAACATAATCGCTTTTCATTCGTTTCTGATGATTATACACCACAGTTTGTTTCTTATTTAGGAAGCAAGTAACCTGAGACGTCAAGAAGAACATTCAAACATTAGAGGACCAGTCAATACCTTCTCAAAGTTTGATGTGATTGAAATACAGAATGAAATAATCACCATCCAACATTAGGAAACAATTTAGAAGGGAAAAAGAAAGCATCTTTTTGCTCACTGATAATTGATTTTTTACGCCGCAAAACAACATTCATCACACAACTTGGTGATGGATGTACTCTTACAATGTGGGATCTATGAACAAAGTCACTATGAGAGGCAACTCATTCAGGCAGTCAATGAGAGATGGCTATAAATTCCAAAACTAGGGTCTTAACCATCCATAAATAAGAAAAACTGTTTGAATAAACAAGCAAATGAAAGAAAATGTGTATAATAATGATACGACTAATCTAATCAATATTTAAATCTCATAATGTGAAATTAACCAATAAATGGCCAACAATTAGAAAAGAGCACTTTCATTCCCAGCAGTAATGGGTGTTTTTTTCATGATAAGACTTTCCAAATAAGGAAAAAAGACACAACGAAATTCCCAAGTAAATAAATTGTATAAAGTTTCTAGTACTCAAGTTTACCTCTTAACCTATAAAGCTACCCAAAAAATTGCGCAAATAAGATACTTGTCTAAGAGCTTTAGCTACAAAGCCTGAAGAAAAACTACAATCTGTGATATTTCAATTAATGAATGACTCTACATTCATTACTCAAGACAATAAAATTAGTATGTAAAAGAAATGCAAATGCAAGTACCAGGATAATAAGAGATTAGTGAATACTTTATTATTATTATTATTATTATTATTATTATTATTTTCTTTGGTTATGAAAGAGATAACTGAAGACGTGCAAGCCAAAGTTTTAACAAAGAACAAGGTATCAAAATTAGATAATAAGCATCCACAACTATGAAAAATTGATAAACAAATTTGGTTGGACATTTTTTTAAAAAGGTGATGTAACTTCAAACCTTTAACATTTCAATGTAGGTTCAAGAACATTTTTTATGCAAAAAAGTTAGACAAAGCGTGCCAATGATCAAGAACAACTAGGGAATTCATCCCGTGAACACGGAAGAAACATCTTCAAATTGTGAGAGAACATTCTCGAAATCCCTTACCATTGATAAATGTACTAATTTACGAATGAATAAAAAAGAAATCAACAAAAACTAATAACTTGAATATATAAAAATTAACTAATCATCTAACATCTCATCCTTTCCACACTAGTTTTTTTATATGCTGACATCATTCTAAACTCGACTTCTATCCCCTCTGCAAACCCTTCCAAGATGTAAGATTTCTGGTTCTAGAAACAAGATCAGACCTCTTATAGTGCAATTATATACATCATCTAGGAGTTCCGAGTTCACAGTTGAAACTAAAAAATATTAAAAACTACTAAAAGAATAATAGGTTAAAAATAATATCTTCAAAGAACCCTCCAAACAGAGCATGCTGTATATGAGTAAAAAGACTACAATGAAAACAAAAGATTGTCATCATATAACTAAGAAAACTAATGAATATTGAAACAATGAAAGAAGATGACCTCGTGTTCTCACCAACTTATTATGAAGAATAAGAGAAAGATCTTTCCTTTCTTAAATATTTAAGCTTTTCCTAGTCTGCTTCAATAATATATGTATGAAGAAAAGAGATGCGCCAAAACATATCAATTCCCAGAGTAGAAAAAATCTGAACAGAATCACTCAACAGGTTATGGAACTTATTACTTAGTATGTAAGGACGTCCACAGTTTTCCACAAAAACCATTTGAAGATTCCAAAAAAAGCAACGTAGGAACCCTTTGTGCTGAAATATATTCATACTTAACAAGAAGAAGAAGACTTCATAAAACCTCGAGTTTAGAGAATTAAGCTTGAATTGGCAATTCCTAGAGAAAAGAAAATCTGGCAGAATCACTCAACAGGACATGATTATGGAACTCATTGCTTAGGATGTAAGATCCACAGTTTTCCACAAAACCATTTGAAGGTTTCAAGAAAAGCAATGTAGAAATCCTTCACTTATCAGGAAGAAAAAGAAGAAGACTTAATAAAACCTCTGGTCTAGAGATTTAAGACAGACTAGTACGAGATACTGATACCAGCCAAGGCAAGAGACTTTTGATCAAAACTCTCCAACTCAAACTAAACAGAATAGAGTATTAACTCAATAACCCGTTTTGATAATGCGGTATCAAGCTTCATCTATTGTGCATGATCCCGGGTTCCTGCACCTAAACTGCCTAAATGGCTTCAAACTTCCAGGCAATATCCGCATGAATTAAACTGCTCAGACTCAAATATCAAGGAAATTCTAGCCAACAACCTAACGTATGCAAGAATCAATATAAACCCATCATCTAATCCAAACACACAATCACAAATCATACAAAAACCTAAAATTTACAAAGGGGGAAAACAATATAAAAACTCAACTGAACTCATAATCGTGTCATTTACTCAAACATCTACAAACCAGGGGAGAAAAGAATAAACTACAACACAAATTTGCTTTCAAAGTTAAACCGGGGTCAAATTCAACAAAAGAAAAAGTGGGTGATAAAGAAGAACCCAAGATTCAAAACAGAAAATTCGAAGAATTGTTGAACAATAAGGGAAAATTATGAAATGGGTATAGATAAAATCAAGCCAGCATTGGTAAAGAAGCAGAAAGAAATGAAAAGAAACAGTAGTCATACCTGGAAGAAGAGGGAATTGGCGGTGTATTGGTCAGATTGAAGAAGACACAAAAGGGTATGGTTGGATTGGTATGAAGATTCAAAACCGGAGGCGTAGTATGAGGAATTAAAAGAAAACCCAAGTCAGAAAAACATAAAAAGGGAAGAAAGGAAAGAAAAAGGAAGAAGAAGGGGTTATGGAGGTTGTGTGTGTTGGTTGTTGAAGGCAATGTTCCAAGTTTTGCGAGCGTTTAAGAGATTGAAGAAATGGGAATCCAGGTTTTAGAATTTTCAATTACATTCAACTTACGCTTACCCTAAACAGAATGGGCGCTTGGGGGAATTCGGATATTCCCTAATTCCTTCAATTTCGATTTCTTCCTATCCAAGTTGACACACACTATGCACCAAACCTTGGATTATACCTCATAAATATATATAAATATATATATAAATATATATATAAATATATATAAATATATATATAAATATATATATATAATATA
>JBBPDJ010000019.1:2266413-2339992 GCA_037974625.1 Cucumis cinereus | reverse complement strand
AATATATATAAATATATATATAAATATATATATATAATATATATATATATATATATATATATTTGTTTATACAATTAGTTTAACTGATGGGTATTTACTTCTACGTGTCTAGATTGAGTTCTTGATGATTATTGTGTTGAATTAGAATTCATAAGAAATTTAGTTATTGGTTGAGTTTAAGATTGTTCATGATCCTTCTAAATCTGCTATTTCATGATAATCAAGTTATGGTTGTTTTAATTTTCTTCATCTAACCATTTTTTTTCAAAAACAAAAGAAGTTTAGGTTTTTTTAGAAAATAAATTATTTATGAGATTTCTTTAATGAGTTTTGTGTTTTGTGAAATAATTTGGTATTTTTTTAAAAATGGTATTAAGAATCTGAAATTTTTTGAACCAATCACAAATTGCAGTCGTTTTTCAAATTAACGACAAAATTACAAATAATCAAATTTGGAACGTTAGACATGTATCTCAAATTAAAATTGAAGACATATAATATTTAATTGTTTGATGAAAATATATACATTCTACCTAGATTCTCTAAAAAATATTTTAAATTAATTATTTGCGGGTAAATCTGAAATATCAAAAAATCCATACACATGATTATCATGCTATTTTTCTTATTCCTAAAAAATCTTGTCATTTTTCTAATCGTCCCCTAAATTTTGTCATATCTTCGAATTTCTCTAAATTAATTTAGTCAAATTTAATATTATTATTTGAACTAAAGCCCAATTGAACTTGAAAATAGACTTAATTTAGCATAAATACTAAATAATGCCCAAATCTATATGTGACAAACCAAGCCTAAGCACTCAAAACCCATATGAAAACTCTATAAATAGAGGAATTCTCCTCAATTGTGAGGATCAGAAATTTTACAGTATGGAAGGCTTAGAGAGAATTCTCCTAATAACCCGAAGATTCCATTAACTCTTGATGTTGACCACACTTGAAGACTAAAAATTCTTTGTTGATACAACCCTCTACTTCCATACATCAAACGTACACGTACACATTCAATTGAGAGAGGATTAAGTACTAAAGATATTTTATTTAAATTTTATGATAAAATTTTAATTTTATGGATATGATTAAGAA
The DNA here is from genome assembly GCA_037974625.1 of Cucumis cinereus. Taxonomy (NCBI): domain Eukaryota; kingdom Viridiplantae; phylum Streptophyta; class Magnoliopsida; order Cucurbitales; family Cucurbitaceae; genus Cucumis; species Cucumis cinereus. The sequence continues at coordinate 2,338,886 of JBBPDJ010000019.1, read as the reverse complement.
TCAGGTATTGAGAGAATAAAATATTTGAATGACTTCAAATATTTATTAATATGAATTGGATTCATAATAAAACTATAGATTTAAAGTCATGCACATTAGAACTATAGGTTATGAGAGAAATACATTTGAATATGGGTTAAATTGATTATTTTATTTGATAATTAATTATTTGGAGAATTAATTAATTACTTAGCACCGAAGAGTTATGTATTATTTTTCTCTTCATTCAATTCTCTCAAAATTCCTCTTAAAATCCCCATTGGTTCCATCAAGCCTTCAACCCCAATTATTTAGAGAATAGGGAGGTAGCCAATTTGTGGTGTTCTTGATCCTAATGACAAATTGTAGATTCAAAGTTGCTAACAGAGTTCGGTAATCTATAATTTTAAATCACAAAGCATGCTTAGCCATTTTATACCGTTTAATTTTGATTTCCAAATTTATTATGTTTTTTTTTTGTCAATGTACTGGTATTTTGAATTTTCAAATTTATTTCGAATCGTGTTTTGAATTGCTTCTGGTACGTTAGAACTTTCATCTCTACACAAAGCACCTAAACAACCAACCAGGAACCCAAAGATCCGAGACGAATCATGGATGTGCCATTATAGCATCATGAAAATATAGTAACATTCTAAAAGGGATATTTTCGATTGTACATACACATATTTGAGAAAGACACAAACATTAGACAAGAACCAGCAAATTAGGAAAAGCAACTGTCAATATGTAGAAGAAGGTAGTCCACCCATGGTGGATGATCTTCAAGCCAAACTCATGCTAGAAGTTGTCTTTAATTTGAGCATATATGTAGCATGCTAGCGAACAACAAATTGAAGAGTAACATATTTTGAATTATTAAATCGAATATATTAAGTGATCTTGATTACCCATAACTTCTCGTATAATATTGTAGTGAACGAGCCCATTGATCTTAGGAAGTTACGAAAACCCTAAGATCAATATGTGTAAATATATAAAATTTGTGTCCTCAAAATGTCATGTCTCTTTAAACTCCTATAACTCACAAAATTGTGAGAGCTTACACATATTTCCACTATGAGTTGCATAGTTGAAGAAGACTACAAACAACATCCGATTCTATGCATATTAGTATCAAGTTATAGGTAAAACCTAACACAATAATTAAGATGTTTGGTTTCCATCCATGGTTAGATGATTTATCTTCGGAAGTTATAGAAACTCTACGATCAACATATAAACTCCTCTTTTCCATTTGATAGTGAGAGTCTACACATCCCACTATGAGTCGCATAGTTAAGGAAAACTACAAATCACGTGTGATTCTTTGCATATTATTATCATATGGTTCCAGATAAGCTTAATACCTTAAGAGTTCGATTTCTCCCATACTTAGATCACGTGGATTGTTCTGTATAACCATCCTCAAACAATCATACATTACACTTACACAACCATATTTGAAAATCTACATTACATTATTCTTTAAGTCTTCAACACATAGGGTTAAATTAATTTTACATTTAGCCTTTTTGAATTAATAGTTCAATGCATACACATGTTTAATTAAAATAAGAAAATTAAAACATCATATAAAGCATATGAGTATTGCTTCTAATGATTGGTTGCTACACATTGTCACATATGTTATGAATGATAAGGATTTAGTAACATAAAAGAACTATTTATGATTAAGCACTTAATGTAACATAAGTATGAAAAGTATGTTGAGAGCAATGAGACGATGAAAGGGGGAGTTGATTAAGCTCTGACCGTCGTCCGATGAGATTCCTCCAGTGATTGGAACGTTTTCAGAGCCTATTGTAGAAGGGAAACTGGCTTGAGTCCATGTTGTCGTTGACGTCGGACCAGCTTCACCATCTTCACCATCTTCTTCATCGTCGGGTGAATTTTCAGGTGAACTTACTGGAGATATTGTCGGAGCGACACCTTCATTACTATTATCTGTATTTTCATTTCGCATTCGTTATATCCTCTATTAAATAATTTGTCGTTACTAATAATTTTACAAAAGACTTAGATGATATCGTAAATTTAATTTTTTTAATATATTCTAGCGTTATTTTCTCCCACTTGTGAACTATAAAATTTTATAAAATGTACGATAAGTATGAATTAGAGTGTACATTGGTCGAGTTGGATTCAGATTGTAGGGTTTTTTGGACCGAACCTAAAAGACCCAAACATCGCAAAATGGTGAAGCTTTTCATTTTTAATTACTAGTTGGCTGATTATCGATTTAAAAGGAAAAAAAAATTGAAATAAATATAAGATTAGGACTCCAATTATATTGGGATAGAAAAGTGGTGACTACTAGCTCCAATAGTGCTATGTGATATCAAGTCAAAGAGGAAATTAGGGAATTACCATTACATCGGGAGGGCGGCGGGGTTTGAAGACGACAAGCAGCAGGAAGCTGAAGGGCACGAGTCTGGTTAATGGTGACACCGAGGGAAGCGGCGGCGGCACCATTGAGGGCGGAGCAAAGGCAGCGAGGCTGGGATTGAACCATGGTGGCAAGGCGGGAGCAGCAAGCGGAAGAGGGAGTATTAGAGGTGGTTCCAGTGGCGGCGGCGTTGATGTAAGTCAAGCATGGAGATAAGGTAATCAAGGCCGTGGTGCATCCAGCTGACTGACCCAAGCTCCCATGGCTCATGCTCAAACCCACAACAACAATCACCAAAATAATTGACTCTTTAATTAATCCCATTTCTCTATATAATTAATTACTCGTTTCCTAGAGGATATATAACCTATAATCTATCCATTTTCATCTATTTATATCCAATAATAAATTGGGAAACTTCAATAATATAATAATATTGCCAAAATAATATTCATGTAGCTTTAAGTGGGTGGCCAAACTAAATTTCCTCAACACTTGAATATAATCTCTAGAGCTATAGGCAACAATATAGAGTGACACGTGTATACATCTAAACAAATATTCACCTCGAGAAAAACTTGTGTGTTAGCTTTACTGTGTTTATCTTTTACAGCTCAGTCACGTGGTAAAATTTTATTGGTTTAGGTTATACTTATTTTTTAAAATAATAAAATCTTTCACCGACAGTTTTCTAAACCAACAGAATTTTGTCACAGGATTGCACAGATGGAGACAACCCAGCTAGCACCTAAATTTTTCTCTTTCACCCTTCCATCTTTTATTGTATTATAAGTTTGGAGTTGTATCTCACCCGAACAATAATTCATATATCTTGTAAAGATTATTGTGGGGTTTCTTTGCCTCCGTTCCGACAGGGGTATTTAGTCCATGTACTTTTAAATTTGTTTCTATATATGGTTCTAGAATTTTAAAATGTATACAATAAGTCTTTAAACTTTTTTATTGTATATTTGATAGATTCCTACGGCACATGCCCTTATCAATGCTATTCTCATCATGAATAAATTTTAAAATTGGGTGTACACATCATATAATTTGTGAGTTGATATAAATTTAAAAGAAAAAATTAGAAAACTCAGATGAGAAAAGTTTTTGAAATTTTCGTATTCAAAGATTTTTATACAAATAAATCAAATTTCTGACTCAAGTTTAATTTGAAAAAAAGAAAAAAAAAAAGTCTTTTGTTGATGTCACACACACCACTTACCAACATTCTCGTTTTTGAGAGTGGTGAGCACGAGCGCAAATGAAAGTAAGAGTGGGAATTCTTGTATTGGATTAATTGAATGTGAGCGCAAACATGAAGAGGGAGAAGAAGCGTTAGGGAGTGACACAAGCATACTATTATACATCATTATTGTTTGTCATAATCTGCGTCTTTTTAAAGTAAACTAGTTGAATTCTGCAAGATTTCAAAACAGGATTTTTTGAAAATTGCTTTCTTAGTTTTCAAAACTTGGTTTCGTTTTTTAAAACAATAGTAAAATTAGAGATTGCAAAAGCATTTTCAAGTTGAATTTTGAAAAACTAAAAACCAAATTTAAGCCATTTGTGAAGCCTAAGTCATCTATTATCTCCTAGAATCCCTTCGGGGGGCCATTGGCTGCATTACTGTTGGATTAAACAGTTGCATCAGTCATCATATTGGAAAGAAAATTTGGGATCTTTTTAGAGGTCAAACCCAAATGAAAAAGAAGTAGCTCACCAACTTTCTACAACAGGTGCGACTCAATTGACTAATTTAAACTGCACTTGGGTTTGATTGTGGGTTTAAGCTTAAAAAGAGACTGTATCAAGGACAAGTACAGCTGAAAATGAAAGGACCCAAATGCTAAGTTTTTAAATGTATAAGACCTAACGATAGCGTTTTTAAAATATAGAAACCAAAATCAACCAAAGTTGAAAGTATAAGAATCAAAATGAACATTATGAAAGTATAGAAACCGAAATAAATCAAAACCAAAAGTATAAGGACGAAAGTAGTATTCAAAGAGAAAAGAAAGACAATAAATTACAAGCGTGGGTTACAACAGATCCATTATCTACATTTGCATGTAACTTGAACTTAATATGCATAGAGCCTCTTGTGTGAATAAGAAAATGTTTATCCGTTTGTTGTCGTCGAAGAAAGAATCGACTTATTAATTGTTCGAGACTCAAATGGTGTAAGGATGTACAACATACAGTACAACAACTCGTACGATATATCACCATGAATCTAGAAACTTTTTATCTACGTTTTGGAATTAATAACAATTCGAGATTATGTAAGAACATAAACACAAAAGATCCACTTTTGAGTCTTGTTTTAGTCATATATTTCTTATCCTTTGGTGGAAAACTTCATTACTCCCTGTCAGAGACAAAGGCTTACTGATTGGTATAACCAACATGCCAAACTCCACCCAATGGAAACTCCAAATTATTCACATTAAAAAGGGAAGGAGAGATGGAACCAAAACTTCTTGAAGTGGTGAAGTATAACTTGGTTAAGTAAGTTGGTTGAACTCCAAACCCCAAGATTCAAATCTACCAGACTTTCCCTCCAAATTCTCAAACTTATATAAACTACAACAAGTTCCTAATGAAAGACATTGGGCTTGGGCACCCCTTACCTTCCCCTGTTCTTCAAAGGATGACAATGGAGATTTTGAAGGCCTTAGCATTCATCACAGTTGCAGCAACTATTTTAGGTAGTTTTTTAGTTGAAGGGCAAACTCCTTACCCTTGCACAAGCTCAATGATCAACAATTTCACTCCATGTTTCAATGTCATCACTGGAAGTAGCAGCAATGGTTCTTCTCAACAAGAAAGTTGCTGCACCTCGCTGCGGTCGCTCTCAGGAACAAGCATGGATTGTGCCTGCCTTTTACTTACTGCTAACGTGCCTGTTCCTCTGCCCATCAATGCAGCCCTTGGTCTCATCCTTCCAAGTTCTTGCAACATCAGTAACCTGCCTGCTCAATGCAAAGGTAGTAAAAACTAAAAACTCATCATCAGTCATCACACCCTTTTCATATTACAGTTTAGCAAATAAGACCAAGACAATGCACGCTTGTAATGACTTTCTAAGGGCTTAAAAAACAGTTCTTCATTCTTTTTAAGCCCATATAAAGTCAAGTCAAACTGGCTCTAAATGTAAGTTGGAAGATGTAAGAATTTCTTAGAGTTCTAATGTTGATTTTCATATATCTTGCAGCGTCTGGTTCTCCCCTGCCATCCCCAGGTATGATTAATATTCTCTAGTTCTCATCAAACGTCTTGTACATCACTTGATTAATGAAAATTCAGAGTGAGAGAGAATTCAAATTGATCCTTCTGTACTTGACAGGACCTATCTCACTTGGACCAACTGCACCAACTCCTACTGCAGCTGCTTCTCCTGAACTAAGCCCACAAGGTAACCTCCTTGTTCATGATAATCTTGTTATCAACATTAAGAATGAGCAGTTTCACATGTAACTAAATTACAAAAGTATGCATCTAAGTTCGAAAGTTTTATTCGAAAACTCTTTTTGCACCTATCAGCCCAACTACTATCCAATATTTTGTCAAGCGATAATTTTTTTCTTCAAACAATGAAATTTGTGAGTGAAGGGAACGCGAACATGTGATAGGCTACACGTAATTGTTGTTCTTTTAGGAAAAAAAAATACTTAAGAGTGCATTCCATACATAACTTATATATATGCATCTTACCAAATTGTTCAATCATAAATTGTCACGTAGAAAATTCGTCTTTTTCTTTTTAATAAATTGTCTTTTAAATGATAAGCAAGGGATGTATAAAGTTAGGTGTATCTTGGGATAGAGCCAAATATTGTCTACACTTTGGTGGGTGATTGGGGGCTTATGAGAGATCTCAGAAGATTCAATTGCCTCCAATATTTGGTTTATCTTGTCAGCCTTTTTTTTCCAATTGGATTTGTTCACATAATTCTTTATCAATGAATATAACTGCAAAAACGTACAATTGAAACTAACCTAAATGTATTTAATTTGTTTGGGCAGTTTCCAAAGCAGTAGCAGTAGCTCCGGCACCGGAAGACGGTCAGCCGCAACCACAGCAATTGACGCCCACAAATCCACCAGCGGAATCAGTAGCTCCGGCAGCAACCCATCGTCGGATCCGACCCGTTTTAACTCCATCTGCATCTGCTCCATCTTGTTTCCGCCCACCATCGCTGTTGCTGATATCCATAGCCATCATGGTTTTCAAATCCCATTGAACAGCTTTTTTGCTTTCATTCCTCCCTCTTCTAATTGTCTGTGCTTAATACTCTGGCCACTGTTCTTACTCCATTTTACATGCATAATTAAATATTTTTCTTCTATTTCTCAAATAGGACTCTTCATACAAATTTAAACTCAGGATTAAGCACTTTTATAATTTGATTGTACTGGAAAAAAAAATGGTGTAGCTGATGTATCTCAATCATGTGATTCATAAGGCAAAATGTATCAAATATTTGCCAAATCAACCTAGTGAGCAGTGATTAAAATATTGATATTGAAATTTCAGTTTTATGGATATGATAAGCTATCGATATCTAACATATAAAAATATCGATTAATCTTTTAATATCGATGTTGAAACTCCCAATTGTCAAAGGATATTTACTACCATCCTCACTTGTAAACTAGAGATCTATTGTATATTTGTAAGACGTTGCCATCAACATTAATATTTTGTCGATCTAATATATTCATATACAAGCAAATATTTTGATCTTGATTGGTTGAGATCCTTCTTTTTAATCCATGAGCATCATCTAGAGTGAAAAGAATAATTTATTTGGTACTGTAGAAAGGCCAACCTCAAGAACATGGATGTGTATATATATACAGAGAGAGATAGAGGTACAAGAAGTATGAGCTCCTTGGCAAGTAAAATTCACTAACCCTCACAAAAATGAAAAGCTCAAAAGATGGAAGACTAAACTTCCATGGTGATTTATGATAGTTCAAATTTGTACGACATACCCATTTTTTCTCTACTCTGAACCTTCTCGACAATGGCCAATGCTCAAGCTCATGCATTGCAACCCAACAAAAAGGGATGAACCATGACTGTTATCACTTGACTTTGCACTTTGAAGGTTTTAAGGATGATGTCTAGAATGATTATTGATTCCCATTTTAAAGTATCTGCAAAAACAAGATTTAGAGAAGTTTAATGATACAATTTGGGGGCAGTTCAATGTGGGACTTTAAAAGCTTGCATAAACAAGAAATTCTGAATTTTGAACATAAAACTTTTTTCTTCATTAGTAATGCTCACCATATCATGCTGCATGAAGAACTTAGGAGCAAGATCGACGATCTAGTATAATCCCGAGTTTACACAATTCTTGAAGCTGATGAACGATATATTCAGCAAATTGCAAACCTTCCTCACCGTAGCGAAGAGAATGAAGAGAGTGCTCAAGAAAATCATAACCAGCCTGTAGTGCTTCCAACTTGCCATTAAGGTTTGAAATTTTATGTTCAAGAGCAAGGTAGTCAACCTCTTCTCTTTTGTTTGCATAACTTATTTGACCTTTTACATCATAAAAGTTTTCATCACTGCTAAAATGACCATTTTTTTCCACATCGGCCAACTCTCCTTCTGGTGTAGCTTTGCCATTACAGTTGTTTTGGTCTATGTGTTTGGATGAACCATTGTCTTCATTATTTCTTTGAGACCTATCGATATCAATACTATCTTCTCCATTTTGTTCAGGATTCACCTCTTGTCCATTGTCAAGGATATTAGGAACCCGGTCTAAAAGTCCATTAGTAAATGTTTTATTAATCTTATCCTCCAAGCTCTTCAAACATAGCTGGATGTAGATTTTTTCATCTTCAAATTCTAAAGATGAATTTTGATTATTGAAAGATTTGTAGCTTCCTTTTGATGACTCCGCCATTGTTGATTTAAAGGAATAGTTGCCATTATATTCATGGCGTTTTACACTCGCATTCTCTGTAATGATATTTTCTTCATTTGCACCATCACTTTTTTCTTGTTCAGTCTCAGCTATTGTGTCAACCATGTAAGTAGATCTGTAGTATTCGAGCTCTGCTTCTAAATCTTGGATGTCTCTCTCCTTTTCATTCAGGAGTTCGTTTGCTTTCTCTAGAGCTTCAACATCATATTCTGCTTGCTCTTCCATCATTCTCAAGTAGTGAAGAGCCTCCATGTGCATTGCTGCCTTCTCCTCTTGCAACCTTGTAATCATGGCCATGGCTTGACTTGCAGCAACCTCAGAAGCACTTCGTTCTTCTTCCAACTCTTTATACAAAGACCTTATGCATTTCTTATCATATTCAACTTGTCGCATTAACCTATCGGCAATACTTTCACCTTCAATTTCACTTACATTGCTTCCATCTAGTGATTCAACTGATTCCATTGAGACTGACCGATGAAATGTTCGATGTATGTTGAATCCTGAGGCAAATTCTTCTTGTAAATCATCATAAGAAGTGCTAAAATCGTGGGCTTCATCATCTGAGGTTGATTGATTAACAAGTTCATCAGGACTCTTCTGCAATGGATATTGTTGCGTATCATTTGTAGTTATATCATGTTCCATCTTCCAAGGTTTTTCTGTAGCAAAATTGAAGATTTCTTGTTGTTTATCACTAACAGAAGACTCGCTAACGCTGCTGTTATCCATATCATCATTAGTGTTCACAATAGCTGATTCATAAATCACCTCATCAGTCGTAGGACACTTTTCAATTGTTCTGTTGATCAATAGAGACTGTGTTAGATCATTAGTAACTAGATCAGTTTCCTTCTCCGAAGATTGTCGTATAGAAAAGTTGAAAATTACGTGTCCTTTATCACTCACAATAGACTCACTAACAGTGTCCATATCATTATTGATGTTCTTAATAGCAGATTCATATGTCACCTCATCAGTTTTAGACCACTCTTCAACTGTTGTGTTGATCAATGGAGAATGCTTCAAATCATTAGCAACTACATCTGTTTCATTGTCCGAAGACTGCCTTGTAGAAAAATTGAAGATTTCATGTTCCTTATCACTCATAGTGGACTCACTAACGTTGTCCATATCATCATTAATGTTTTTAATAGCAGATTCATCGGCAACCTCATTAACTTTAGGACACTCTTCAATGGTCGTGCTAATCAATGGAGACTGCTTCAAATCATCAAGATTTGCTTCCTTCTCCGAAGATTTTAATACTGAAAGATTGAGTATTTCATGTTCTTTATCACTCTCAGTGGACTCACTAACTTTATCCATATCATCATTAATATTATTAATAGTAAATTCACAGGCCACCACATCAGTTTTAGGACACTCTTCAATTGCTGTGTTGATCAATGGAGTATGGTTCAAATCATCAGTAACTATATCAATTTCCTTATCTAAAGATATAGCACAATTGGAAACTTCTCGCTCCTTATCCCTCTCAAAGGACTCACAAACGCTGTTGTGATCCATATCATTATTGTTACTCCTATTAGCAGATACGTGAACCACCTCATCAGTTTTAGAGCACTCTTTAATTGTCGTGCTAATTATAGGAGGTTGCTTCAAATCACTACTAATTGCATCAAAATCCTTATCCAAAGGTTGTTCCTTAGTAAAAATGACGACTTCCGGTTCCTTATCACTCTCGGAGGACTCCCTAGCACTGTCATGGTCCATATCATCATTACTGTTCTTAACAGCAGATTCACAGATAAGCTCATCAGTTTTCAAACACTCTTTAACACTAGTACTAATCAATGGAGGTTGCTCCATGTCATTAGAAACTGTATCAGCTTCCTTCTCCAAAGATTGTCTTGTAGTAAAATTGACTTTATGTTTGTTATCACTCTCAGATGACTCACTATCACTATTATGATCTGAATCATCATTAGCATTCATAGAAGAAGATTCCAAGGATTGTCTTGTAGCCAAATTAACTTCATGTTCCTTATCACTCTCAGAAGATTCACTATCACTGCTATGATCTGTTCCATCATCAGTTTTTTCAGAAGAAGATTCATTAACCACCTTATCAATTTTAGGACACTCTTCAACTTTTGTACTTGTCGATGTTGAATGATCCTCGTGCTCATTGGGAGATGTAGTTCCCATGTTCTTTGTTCCTGTCTCCTCAGCTGCCATATATAAACAAGGTAAAGAAATTAGGCAGGAATGTGAGAAATCCTAGAGGCATGAAAAATATACAACGAATGGGAAAGCAAAGGCAATAGAAACTACCATATGGGGAGATACAAGAATAGAGACAAATACAACTCACATGTTATTAACTCTTCAGCCACTAGCGGGTCGTGATGCAATGTGATGAACTGAGGACAACAGGAGAGACTGGACTCCTGGTTGAAAGAATCTGTAAGCTCACCTTTTTCCATTGAATTTGCACGAGAAAGTCCCAAGACATTGGATGCAACGGATATGCATCATCTAGGGAAATAGGTTTAGCCATGTGGAAGGGTTGGTAGTCGGATTGGCACATTGACCTGCATATACGATTCTTTTTTTTTTTTTTTTTTTTTTTTGAATCGGAAACAAGTCACTTTTATTAATATTCAAACAGAATAATTCTCAAAATACAAGAGGATTATACAAGAACTTTAAAAACAGGGGGACGGAAGTCTCACCCAGGCCAACTCCACAGAGGAGACACCTCCGAAATGACCACAACAAGACCAGAGTAAACAAAGGACTAACAATAAAACAAAACAGGGGCCAGAAAACAAGGACATTACAGGGACAAGGCTAAAAAGAGAATAATACTAAGGAGGAGAGGAACAAAACAGATAGCAACGAATTAAAAGTGTCATGCTGGGAAGATAAAGACACTCCAATTTAAGTTGAGCTCTTGAATGTTGTAGCTGCCGAAGAAAGAGAGCATCAGGAGGAAGCATTTCTAAGAGCAACTTCAAAACGATCCTTCTAATCAAGAGATTTATCATGGAACACCCTTTGATTCCTTTCAAACCAAATTTCTGCGAGAATAGCTTTCACCGCATTTATCCACAGTAAAGAAGCTTCTTTGTTTAATCTGAAGTCTCTTAGCATAAGCATCACATTTTCTCAGAAAACTCCACCGAACACCCAATATAAATTAAACTTTAAAAGCAAATTTTCCCATCAATTGACCGAATACTTGCATAAAAAGACTAAGTGTTGGGAGTCTTCTTCATGTTGTAAACACAGCTGGCAAATGGAAGGAGAGAGAGAACTATTCAGTAATTTTTTCTGCAAAACTGAAGAGACGTTCATGTCCTACCAACATAATCCAAACAAGGATATCCGCCCTTCTTGGACTATTAGACTTCCAAAGAGCCTTGTTGATCATTTTATCCATTGGGGAAGATGGAGACAAGTGAATAGTAAGGGACTTTACTCTGAACTTCCCACTGCCGCCTAAAGACCACAATCGTCTATCTTGATCTTAGAAAATACTTATATCTGCAATTTTACCAAGCAAAGTTTGGAAGTCTAAGATCTCTTCTTCCTTTAACAAACGACAGAAAATTATTGACCAAGAGGCCAATTCAAGGTCCCAATGATCAGCAACCGAACCATTGGGAGATAATGCTATTCTGAACAGTCATGGAAAGGCAAGCTTAAAAGGAGTCTCATTCACCCAAGGGTCTAGCTAGAAAGATGCCCTTCTCCCATTTCCCAACCTGAAGGTTGCAAAAGCTTCTATTTTCAGCCAAGATCTGGAGATACTAACTCAGGGGCTTCTCAAACATTTACCATCTTTTCCAGCGGTGTGCCAGTTAAACGAGTCCTTGCCATGAATGCTCCTGACTACCTTGCACCACAAAGAGTCTTCTTCTTCAATGTATCTCCATCCCCATTTAGCTAGAAGTGCCATATTTTTTGTTTTGATGCCTCCAAGGCCAAGACCACCATCCAGAGTAGATCTGATAACCGCTTGCCATTTAACAAGGTGGTTTAATTTGCTGCCATTATGACCCTCCCAAAAGAAATTCCTTAGAACTTTCTCTAGATTTGAAATGACTCCTTCTGGCATTAGAAATGTAATAAGTGTGGAGATTGGAAAGAATAGACTTACAAAGGGTGGCTCTTCCTCCTCTAGAGAGTTTAAATCTTTTCCATTTGTCTAGTTTTGCTTTAATTTTATTGATCACTGGTTGCCAAAAAGAGATATGTTTGGGGTACCCCTCCCCCCAATGACAAGCCAAGGTAAGTTAAGGGTAGATGTTCTGCCTTACAACTCAAAGAGGTCGAAGTGGACTGCAACTCCACCTCGTCCACATTAACCCCACACAAGGTCGACTTGACCCAACTCACTTTTTGACCGGAGCACCATTCGAAGAGCTTTATTGTCTGTTTCAAGTATTCTAACACACTGCTTGTCCTATTTGTAGAAAAGGAGAGTAACATCCACGAATTGAAGAATAGGAACGTGAATATTGTCCCACGACAAAACCTTCAAAAAGGCCATTCCGATGAAGGTTTTTCCGATTAGAGCGATGAGGACTAAGGGGGTCACCTTGCCTAATTCCCCTTGAGGCCATAATTCTCCCTCTCGATCTACCATTGATGAAAACTCTTGGGTTCTTAACGCACCCCATTATCCACTCAATCCACTTGTCATCAAACTTCTTGCTTCTGTAGTTTTTTGAAGGAAGTCCCAATCAACCCAGTTGAAGGCTTTTTCTAAATCTAGCTTGAGAAGCGAACCTTTCTTTGTCTTCGCCCAATACTCCTCAACCAATTCATTAGCGGATCGGATCTAAAATTTGTCTTTCTTCTATGAAAGCACTTTGCGACGGAGCAATGATACATAGCATTGCATTTTTAAGTCTCTCAGCTAGCACCTTGGCAATAACCTTGCTAGTTAAGGTTGTAAGACTGATTGATCTGAAATCTTTGACTGCCACTGCATTTTCTTTTTTCTGAAATCTTTGACTGCACATATGATTCTAAAGGTGAAGACCTTGGATCAACAAAATTAATGGATGGCTTAACCTGATCAAATTTATTGCAATGAGGCTTAAGTGGAATTTATGTAATAGATGGAAGAACATAATCTTCTTTAAGTGCAATTTTTCACACATTAAACATTTATCATCTTCTTCTAATGAAACCAGAACCTCTAACTCAGAATCAGAGGTGACCCTCAGCTCATTGAATCCTACATGAGACAACAGATTAAAACAAATTTTTACAGCGTGTTGTAAGGTTACTGAACCAAAAAATTTCTCTCTCCTCTTTTTCAAGCTATCTCGACTATTTAATCAGAGTGAATAAGGAATATTAGGTTTAGTGGCCACATTCAAAGAAGATTTCAGTGGCAATAATCCTTGACCAATTGCCTTGTCTTCAAAGGCTTGCTGCAACAACAACAAGGTCTTATCTAACTACAATGAGGAATTGAATTCCTATTTAGTAACTTTCCGTGACCTCCATTCCCAACAGTATCTGACCTCAACTTTCCCACTATCAACCTTTGCATTTTGGAGTTGGACTTAGGTTTGTTGTTTGTTGTAGCGAATGAATAAAGACATGGATCACACATCTCATTGCTATCAACAAGTTTTATTATGTTTGTGGCAAGAAACTAAAGATGATATCTTCAATCTATGATTGGTACAGAGAAGATTCCCATAATTATTAGATTTTTCTTTGTCCAAGAGACGATCAAGCCTGGAGCACAAAATGCATGGCGTTTGCAAGTTGCAAATATGTGCAAATTTAGTCAAAGATATGACAACAAAGCATCAGTAAGTATTCGAAAAATGAGAAACCATTCACAAGCTGCATACTTTAGAATGGCTGAAGACCCCAGTACACTTCTCTGAGCTTTACAAAATGGTTTTCCTTTTGCTGCCATTGTTCTAAGAATTTCATGAGGCTACCATCTCTCTGCCAATCGGAAAACCTTTAGACGACGAAGAATGGCGATCGTCCCATGTTTCAATTGCATTTTTAAGCATCTTGTCCTGAATTAGATCACCTAACGTGAATACTGAATCCCAACATAAAAAGGAAAATAAGATAGACAATTGAACGACCCCGAAAAAATCATCCAAAGTTCATCATTAAAGCGGTATTATCTAGAATGAAAACAAAAATCCAGAACGAAAATGGTGCATGAAATCTTTAGCAAGGGAAAGAAAATCCACCTACTGAGGAATACTTTACAAGAAAAGGAAAAGAATAAATGGATAAAAATTAAGATAAATACAAAGAAAACTACTAAGAAAATAGAGATTTTGGTAAAACTGCACCATATTCTTTACTCTCTGAAAACAAAAAATGAAAAAAGAAGATGGAGCATTCATAGAGGATTTCATTTTGTTCGTGTGAGAGAGAGAGAGAGAGAGAGAGAGAGAGGAGGTTGATTCAAAGTTGTTCTCAACGTAACGCTCCAAAAGTGGATTGGAAAACATTCAAATAATGCCATAATGCAGATTATCTAAAAACAAAATGAGAAGAATAAAACCAACCCAAATCTTAGAATCTTCAATATTAGGCCGTGAATCAACCCATGATTACACTAAGAAGAAAGAAAAGAAAGTGGCCAGAAAAAGAAACACCCAAATGAGACATAAACGTGAGATAGAACAAATCAAATTGAATACGAAATGCATAAGATTTCCTGATCCCACAAAAACCCAAATCCCCAATTTGTTTGAACATGAGAAAAAAAAAATAAAAAAACCGAACAAGCTGGACAGTTTAATCAGAAGAATCAATACAACCCAGAAAATTTTGCATAAGCAACCCTCAAATCCTATATGAAACAAACAAGAAATGCCCTTAAAAACAATACAATTTTAAAAAATGGAAATCAAATGCTATGAATACATGCTTACCTTGTTTGAATGTGGATGATCATCAGCAAGAAAAAAGGAAAGGAGAAGAAAGAAAAGGACAGAAAAGAAGAAACAGAGTTTGATTTGGGAGGAGAGATTCCAATGGAATTAGAAACCAAATAAATGTAAGAAAAAGTATGATTAAAGAGAACAAACCGTTGGGTGGAACAGAACAAACGGTATTTTCTTGGTATTTAAGTTGCCAAATCAGGTAAAATTGGAAACTAATATATGATTAAATAATCAATAATTCAAAGTGTTTCTGAGCTTATTCTTAACTTATATATATATAAAAAAGTGATTTTTACATCATTGTAGTAGTCTCACAAACTGTGTCTATGCATATGGGTGGGGGGTAGCAGCAATGTCACACCAACTTCATAAATATCATATCCTAAACTATCATTTTGGTTAGTGAGCTTAGTAAATCCTCTTCCACGGTAGAGGTTTGACGTTCGATTCTTTATCTCCACAATTATCGTAGTAAACAAAGTAATATTTTGGTTTCTTTAAATAAAATTTGTACTTTTATGTTTGTTCTAATTTTAGTTCAAAATGTCTAATTTTTTATACGAATTGAACCTAAGGTATGAATTGCAATATTTGCATAATTTTATGGTCAAATTTAATAAAATTGAAAATTTAGAAATCAAATTGATTTAGATGATAAGCTCAAGGTCAAACTTGATTTTTTTGTTTTTTAAAAAAAACAAGGTTATTCTCTTTGAAGGGTGATAACGATGATAGTTAGCAATAAATTTATTATTATCGATAAAATGGTAGTATTCGACGTGATCTTCCATTCTAGAGTGGGAAGTTCGAATTCCTCAATTTCCAACTGTTATACTAAAAAAAGTTAATTATTAAAATCATGTTTTTAAATAATTTTAATTATATGAAAATAATTATAACCATTTTAAAATGAAGTGAAACATGACTTCAAAGATAGAAGATAATTAACTTTATATAAAATATAAAAATTGTATTTTTCCATTTTGCAAATATATATATATATAAGTCCACCCTAAGTGATAAATTTTATACACCCTACATATACTGATACACCTAATACACACTTGATATATAGTTGATATACTTATATACACTTTATACACCTAATAGATCAAATATTAAAGGTTTTTAATTTAATGACAATTAAGTAAATATGTCTAATAACATTTGAATAAATAAAGTCGTGACATTTTTATAAATAAGGGTAAAAAAACGTGAAACACTTTTTTAGATGGCGTTTGGGACAAGTAGTGAGTTATTATAGTTGGGTTATAATGGTGTGTAGGATTTATATTTTTACAATAAATATATATTATTTTTCCCAATCATTTAACAAGAATTCAAACTCTTTTATCATAAATTCAAATATTTGGTATTTTAAGCGTATATCAAGTGTGTATCAAAGTGTATATCGCGTGAATCAAGTGCCTATTAGAAAGATATTAAATGTATATCACCGGTGTATCAAGTATATCAAAGTTGATATCGATAGTACATCAAATATATATCAGTAGTGTATTAAGTATATCACGTGGATTGGTTTTTTTTTATAATTATTTTTCATCACTTTACACAAGTAAATAAGTATATTGTTGCTAAATAAGTATAGTGGAAAATAAATAGTTAGTTTACCCAAATGAGCTGTCGGTTCCGACCCGTTTGAGTTTTGGATTTATTATATGATTTTTAAAAATAAAAAATAAAAAATAAAAAACTTTAAATAAGCGGTGGTAAAGGAGCTGAGTGAAAACCCAAACTTCTCTTCATAAATTCAACTTGTTTTAGATATCACATTATAAATAAATAATAATAAATAAATAAATAAATAAGAACGTTGGTTTGCCTCTGTCTCTCTCTTATTTAAACAAACTAGAAAGCCTCTTTTTTCAAGACTAGCCGTTGCAATCTTCATCATCATCTTCTTCCTCTACCTCACTCTCATGGCTGCCTCTGTAGATTCTCCTTCTTCTTCAAATCCCATCCAGGTCCCTCTTCTCTTTCTCTGTTACTTTCCATTTCAACTCCTGTTTTCTGTTGTTTTTCTGTCTCATTCATTTTCAGCTGCTTTCTTTCAGGGGTCGCCCTCATTGTCCAGTCCAGCTTCCGATAAGCGTTTCTGGAGTTCTCTTCGAGCTAGGGTTGACTCGCTTCTTCAGGAACGAATTGCCAAATCTTCGAATCTGGATCCTTCTATGTCTGACCAATTCGTAGTGAGTGGTTTCTTCTTCTTCTTCTTCTTTTTTTTTTTTAGCTGATTTCTTACCAACGAAAGTGAAATTCATGGGTTTGTTGGAATTGTCTAGGGAAAATCGGAAAGGGCGAAGAGATTGAAGCAAGATTCGTTGCTTTTGCTTAGAGGTTTTGACTCTCTTAGCTGTACTCTGTCTCAGCTTTCCAACAATTTGGATAACGCCTTGCAGGTAACCATGACTCACTCTTTCTTTCTTTTTTTTTTCTATTCTCTGTGGTCTTTCTACAAAACTTGCATCTTCAAATTCAGAATTAGTGTTAAAATGGGTGGCTAGAGGCGACGACCCTATTGGGGTTACTAGGAGGCAAACTTTAGTTGTATTAGTTATGATTAGATTATTTATGATTTTGATGATAGGACGCTACAGCATGAATTATTCTTTGGAATGATAAATTCTTCTACTCGGTGATGTAATAAGTACATTGTTAATGAACCACGTCCATTCTCTTTTACTTTACGTCTTTTGACCAGAATGTTATTAAATGTTGCTCTTGAAATGAAACCCACAAACAAAGATTTGATTTTGAGGACTGAATTCAGGGTGCTAGGGATTTGGTCAAAGCACCAACTTTGATGGAGATCTTCCAGAACAATCTCGAGAACTCAGAGGTTGAGGAAGATGGTTCCAAAGGGAAAGAAACTGAGTTGGTGGAGCCCAAGCAAGTAACAAAGAGGAAATTTGATGACAGTCATTGCTCAGAAGAATCAGATGTTAATTTAGAGAAAGAAAACCAGCAAAACCCTAAAGACAAGCTTAAAAAGGCCAAGAATGTTGGATCTCTATTACTCTTATCCTTCAATCTATCTTTGAATGTATATATCAGCAGCCAACACAAGAAGTTTTTATGCAATATTAACATTTTGGCCTGTGTTTCTCCAGCTTGCAGTTGCAATGGCAACAAAATCAGCATTTCTAGCAAGAGAATTAAAATCATTAAAATCCAACTTATGTTTTATGCAAGAGCGATGTTCCGTACTTGAGGAAGAGAATAGGAGACTTCGAGACGGATTTTCCAGAGGAGTAAGACCAGAAGAAGATGATCTGGTTTGTATCAATAACTTTTTTTTGTATGGATTACCTTTCATGACATATGAAATCTATATTCTGCTTATAGTACACTACCACATTTTATATAGTATTTCGCTGGAGACAATAATGTCGTGGCTTCGCCATGACGATCTTGATAAACACGACCATCACATTATGGCTACGTACATAGTTGTCACTAGTGCAATACTGTATAAAATGTGGTGGAGCGTTTTAACGTAAACAAAATGTTAGATTTCATTTGTTTGCTGGATCATTAATCATTTAAGAGATTGAGAATGAGTCATCCGTACAGAATTTTCCTCGTATTAATCTTATGATGAATATTTGTTGTTGTTCTTCTTCATTCTCACTTCTGTAAACTAGGTGATGTTTATGCATAGTCTGTTTGTTGGTAAATCAGGTTAGACTTCAAATGGAAGCACTACTTGCGGAGAAATCCAGATTAGCAAACGAAAATGCAAACTTAACAAGGGAAAATCAATGTCTTCATCAGCTTGTAGAGTATCATCAGCTCACATCCCAAGATCTTTCTCTGTCATATGAGGAAGTAATTCAAGGCATGTGCTTGGACTTCTCGTCACCACCACCAGCCATTGCTGAAGGAGATGAAGAAGAACAAGAACAGAGTGACAAAGAAATCACTCAAACACCTAAAGCTGATCTTTTTAGCTTTTCTACTTCTCTTGATGAGCTCCACCAAGAAAAGTAGAGGTGATATTAGGTTAGGCCAGAAGATGCAGTTTCGCATTTCGGGTTGATCTCGTTTAGTTTCCTGTAACCTTGATTTTCGCTGCATTTAGTTCAGAAATAAATATAGCATTTTCTGCACACTGAATCTCTCTACTTCATCAAACCAAAGCTTCAAGTAGCTCTTGACTTTTGCAAAGGTGTATGACCTGACGATCATCTTTCTACCCTTTCCACGTCAAACCAGGTTCCATGCTACAAACATTTGCATAATTCAGGAATTTGTTTTACAAGAAAACACTTGTTGTTGAGCTTGAATCTGAGTTAAACTCAAGAGCTTATTTCCGAACTAGCTCGGGTTAATTTTACGTTGAGGGGACAGAAAGAATTCTGCTCTTGGAAGAAAGGAACTTTCATTATTGATGGACAAAAAGAATGGAGACAAACACCTTAAAGAAAGAATCTTAGTTAGAAGAGAGAAACATTTTGAACTCTCTCCATTCTCTCCATACTCACCGATTCATTGCTCCTCAAGTTTCAGTTTTTCCAACTCTCTAACATTGTTTCTGTTTTTGCGTAAAGTGGGCCATTACTCCTATGTATAGCCATGAGAAATTCTAAAATGTTTTAAGTATAAGGATACAGAACAAAGATGTCTACCAACGCTTGAACTATTTACGTAAAGATGTCTAATAACACTTGAGCTATTTACATAGTTATTTCAAGAAGGTTCCAGGATGGTTAGTGTTAACTTTTAAGATACAGAACATGTCACTACTAACATACTTCAAGAAGGTCGTTGAAGGTTCTAGGGTGAAGGTGATCCCCACTTTAACAACCTCCAAAACATAACAGGCAAAACAAATTACTAATGCACCATTTTCAGCTCTTTTCACTTTTTTTAGTACGTTTCTTTCTCTTAGCTGCACAAGGCTTAGCTTGACGACCTGTGCCTGAAGACAGCATCACGAATAGCTTGAGCAGAAGCATTGACGGCCGTTTCAGTACATCCTTCATGTTCTCCAGCACTTGAGAAAAACTTCTATTCCCTTTCTCATACTACACAATCAAGCCAAAAGAAACCACCCTGAATCAATCATCTTAAGGATTGAAGTCAAACTTTATCAACTACATTCATATTCAGAATTCTGAGGCAAGAACAAGAAGAAAAGTTTCAAATTTCTTGTTTCACCAGTCGAGAATAAAGAAGGGGGAACGAAGAGGAGGAGGGAGAGACGCATCTTTCTTTTATTGTGAAACGGGAACAACGCTTGAAGTTGAAATGAAAAGAGACCGTAAACATGAATACTGCCGTACGCTTGGACCGTCTGATTTGTAGTCATTCATTAAGTCTCTTTTCTAAGTTTGAGTTTTAATTAAATTTTATAATATAAATTTTATTTTAAATTTGATTTAAAATTAATTTATAAAAAAATAAAATATTTAAACAAGTTTAAGTATTAATTTAATGTGAATTATATTTATATTAAAACTATAAGTTAAAATTTAATGCTTATATGATACACATTTAGATTAGAAATTATGAGAGAGAAACGTATATATGAATATGATTCAATTATGAATTAAATCATGAGAGATTATCAAAAGTAAAAAAAAAAAAAAAATTTACACTTTAGAAAATAAAGTGCAATTGATTTTTGTTTTTTTAGTGGTTTTTGTTCTATGCGTAAATAGTCGGTTTGTTTTTTCTACATATAAAAAAAATCTCTTAAATTAAATATAAGATGTTTAATTTGATAATTAATTAATAATTTAGTTTATTTTAATTTGATTTAATTAAATTAAAACTCTAGATTGTGTGAGAGATATTCAATGAGCTTCCATCTTACGTTTTAAAATATTTTTCACTTTACAGGTAGTGATCATGATCCTCGAGTCTGACCTACAACTATCAGATTGACAATTATGTTGTATAGGTTTTCTTTTAACATTGTACGGTAAGTTCATGCATTTCGTGTTGATACTAAGTATGTTCGATTAGTGGTTTAAGTTCGTGTTTGTGTATCACTAGAAGCACCTTACAGTCTTATGATGTATAAAATGCCATTATAGTATGACTTAGGTTTAAACGTATAAGTTGATACATATTATATTTGGTTTTCGTAAGTTATGAGTTAGTAAGTTCAGTACAGATGTTAGTAAGTGTCGTAAGAGTAAGACGATGTTTGTTGCCACACATTCTCTCTTGGACTAGAAAGGGGGTATAGAATGGGGTGCGACAGTCTGGGTAAATACTCGTCCATCTCTACGCGATTCACACTCGACCAAGTAGGTATCCACAACATTCTCGATCCACACCCGAATCGGGTTCACACCAACCCTAGTTGGTCCATGCTCGACCCGGTAAACACACCCAATCCCTAAAACACTTTCCTCCTTTCTTTCCTAAAATTTTTACTTTATATTATAAATTATTTCCTAAATTATAAATCATTTTTAATTCATAATAAGAAGTTTTTTATTTTTCCCAATTTGATTAGATTAATTAAATATAAAATTCAAATAAAAACACAAAATATAATCCATTTCTAAATTACAAGATTTTTGGAAAGAAAAAATATTAGAAAAATTGGTTCTATTTCCAACTTATTTATTTGTTTCCTTTTCTAAAAGTTTGACCATAAAATAAAGGATGTATGGTCTGGTCTTTTCATATACTATTGAAAAGTGGAGGGTTCAAATCAAGAATCCCTGTAATCTAATCTCTTGTGTTTCAATGGGCGCCTACCTCTGCCACTTGAAGAGGATAAGATGATATTCTTTTTGGTTTGAAGGTATCATCAAGTCTTTGCTGATGCTCGAAAGCGCAAGCTGAGCTTCACATTCCAATTCTCATGGAAATGAGAATCCTCCACCATAATTCCGTCTTCCGTATTCATTCCTCTCCTCTCTTCCTCAAATCAACTCCTTTCTTCCAAATTCACCCTCCTCTTCTCAAAACCTCCCTCCCTCGACACCACCGTTTCTCCATAAACTCTGTTTCGCAGAACCCATTTCAATCCAGCCAATCCATTCCTAAAACCCCAGAAAAGCCGCAACCTAGAACTCTATTCCCAAGTGGGTTTAAGCGCCCCGAGATTAAAGTGCCCTGTGTAGTGTTGCAATTGGATGCTGCAGAGGTTTTGGCCGGTGATGATGCTTTGGATTTGATTGACAGAGCTGTTTCCAAGTGGGTTGGGATTGTGGTGCTCAATAGCGGTGAAGGCGGTGGCGGTAAGCTCTACGAAGCCGCTTGTAAATTGAAGTCGGTTGTTGGAGACCGAGCTTATTTGTTGATAGCCGAGCGTGTTGACATTGCGACTGCCGTTGGTGCCAGTGGAGTTGTCCTCTCTGATCAAGGTTGTATTGAGTTAAATTTCTGTCATTCTAAGTTTTTCGTCGCTTCGAATTTTCATGTGTATGTTTGGTTAAATGAAGTTTAAACTTTAGTAAAATGCCTTTTATAAAGGCTCTGCTCGACGGGAGACAATTTAGGGCTGACTGGCCTACTGTATGGAGTTAATAAGTTTGAGGTGTACAGTTGGAAGATGGAGTTCATGAAAGATAGAGAAAGATAAGGAAAAACTAAGTTTTTCCATAAATAGAAAATTAGAGAAAGTGAGGAAGATGAAGTTATTGATAAATATGAAAAGGTAGATAAAGAAGGAAGTTGAGTTGTTTAACACGCCCCATAGTCTGGATTAATGCATAAAATATATGAATTTTACAATCTTGAATCCAAGGAGAAATAAATTAATTTTGTTTGTTGATACTTTCTTTTTGGACACCCATTTGCTTCTCAACAGTCACTGGAAAGCTGTTGGATGGTGAGTAATCTGTTTCCTCATTTGAATCAGGTATTCCTCCTATTGTGGCCAGGAACACCATGCTGGATTCTACATCAGATTCCCTTTTTCTACCTCTGGTAGCAAGGAATGTAAAGTCCTCCATTTCAGCCGTAAATGCATCTAAATCGGAAGGAGCTGATTTTCTATTGTACGATTTTGATGAAGAGAAGCTTGATATGAAGACAGATTCTGTGCTTAAGATTGTGAAGATACCGATATTTATACTATTTTCCTCATATGGAGCGAACATAACGTTTCATGAAGCGTTAAAATGGCTGGAATTTGGTGCAAGTGGCTTAGTAATCTCTTTGCAAGCCTTGAGGCTGCTGAGTACTGATGATGTTGGTAAATCATTTGATGCCATATTTACTGAAAATGGAAGAAAGGAGGATGATATTGAAAGTTCCAATTCATCTAGTTTGTTTAATATGGGAAATGGTGCTCTTGGAACAACACAAGTAGCTGGATTTGCTAATTTGGAAGATAGAGAAAAACAAGTCATAGAAACAGAGAAATTAGTATTGCGTGAGGCTATAAATGTTATTCAGAAAGCTGCTCCACTGGTGATCATTTAATTAAACAATTTGGTAGTTGGTTTACAAACTAAATTCTATGTGTCATCCTTTCCTACCGTTTTAGTCTATGAAGCACAAATACTTATCTGTATCAGATACGTATCAGATACCAATACTTTCAGATACTTCTCAGATACGTATCTGATATGCTATTTGGCGTATCTGTTTTTAAGATGATGTATCTGATACAAGATTCGACGTATCTATTTTTATGTTGGCCTTTTTCTAAACAAAAAAAGATAAGCAACTCATCTAATATTTTCCAACTCAAAACTAAACAACCCATTTAAAATGCTCGTTCCCTCGTCCAAAACTAAAAAGACAAAAATAAATAAAAGACCAAATCTTAGAATCATCTGAACGTTATCATCACATTTGAGACCCCATAAAGTCTTGTAAAATATACCCCTCTAGAGTATCTTAAACATTTTTAGAAGTTCTTCGTTTATCTTCATACTTTTCATCTAATCTTCTTCCTCTTCTCTGATAAATTTGTCTCTTTTCAATTGTATTCTATTGATTATTGTACTTCCAAAATTTTGATGTTTTTTTCTATTGTAATTCCATGTTTGTATTATTTTTCATACCATTATCATTAATTTGACATTTTATGATTTTTCGTGGATTTAACAAATTACATTTAGTAACTTTATGTTAAATTTACCTATATCCTAGATTTTTAAAGAAAGAAACGTATCTTCAAACGTATCGGTGTCTTAGTTTTTAAGAAATTTTCGTATCTTCATATCCTATCATATCTGTATCTCGTATTTGTATTTGTGTTTGTGCTTCATAGGTTTTAGTTATTGGGTATGATCTAATTTTTCTCAAACTTGGATGGGTTTAAATGGCAGATGGAGGAGGTTTCGCTGCTCAATGATTCAGTTTCACAAATTGATGAGCCATTTACGCTGGCTATAGTGGTAATTGTGTGCTGAACTTCAACAAACTCTGGTTGCAGGATATACATTGGTATTAGCCCTAATTTCAAATAAATTCATTTTTTTCCATTTGAAAGAATCTAGGAGTAAACCGGCTTTTGCCATTTCTTTTTCCATCTTTTGGGTTCAATAGTTATTGACAGAATGAATGAACTTTTTCCTTTTACCCCAAAAATTTTCTCACTCTTTAATGTATGGGGCCGAACGTGAATCTTCTTTTCGCTGCTAATGTAATTTCTGAAGCATTTTGATTTATATAAAGTATTTTATCATGAGGAATAACAACACAATTTTTATTGTTTCATTCTCCCACTTGGGGTTGTCATTGAGTCGTACCTCCAGTTAAAACTTCTCGTTGATGTCCAATTTAATTTAAATCTTTTCTTCTCGTCCACCTTCTTATGGGATTGACTAGATGAAATTAGCATTACCGGCCTTTTTTTTTTTTTTTTTATGTTTTGAGGGCATATTTGGAAATGATTTTGAAATGGTTAGAATTACTTTTATTAGCTTCAAAATCACTCAGAAAATATGCTGTTTATCATTCAAAACAAATTTCAATGGTATGAAAGTTATGTTTTATAGTGTACATTAAATTGATTTTGTTTGATTAAAGGCATGTTTAGTAATAATTTTGAACATGTCAAAAATCCCTTAATCTGTCATGTTCATATTGTCAAGGCATTGATCATTATTTTAACAAATTTAGATTTTAATATAAGTAATATTTTTTTCTAACCAAGGGGAAACAAAACTTAATTTTGCATTTTGTTTTCCTATGTATCATCCTTTAAACATTATTCCAAGTTTTTAGCCAACTGAGGGAGTAATGTTTTCCAATGGTAATGAATTATGATATCTTACCCCTTTTTTTCTGTCACTACATTTTGCCTTTTAAGATTTTATGTTTTTTATTTGTGACCAGGGTGAATTTAACTCTGGAAAGTCAACAGTTATCAATGCACTTCTTGGAAGGAGATATCTAAAAGATGGGGTTGTCCCTACGACTAATGAGATAACTTTCTTGAGGTTCTCCGAGTTAAATTCGAATGAACAACAACGGTGTGAACGTCATCCAGATGGTCAATATATATGCTATCTTCCTGCTCCCATCCTTAATGAAGTGAGTTTCTACATAATTCTCTCTTGACTCGGGAAGGGGTCTCCTCCCCTCTTCTGGTTCTTATGTGTTATATTCCTTTTGTGATGAATGGTCTCTTTCACACACGCAAAAGTGAGGGAAAAAAGGGAATGGTTATTTGTTCTATACTCTTCTTTTCGTGTTTTCTGTTTTTTATTTTTTTTCCCAACATGGTTGGGGGATTTGACCTACTCTCTTTTTCTTAAGAGTCCTTGTTCTTATCAAAGGGTTTCTCTCTCTCTCTCTCTCTCTCTCTCTCTCTCTCTCTCTCTCTCATGTGCTCAAAGTACGTGAACAGAAACATGGTTGTGTATTATCATGGCCAATATCAAGGCGTTTCTTATTTCTCTACTATGAAATGGTTGGCAGTGCTTTATCCAATAAAATATGCCCAGTGAAATTGTTGTTCTTATTTGCTCTCATGTTATGTGGACATTGGTTTCTTCTCCTTGAACTATAGTTGCTTACCTTGTAAGAAGCGGTCCTTTGAAATTCACAGGATATTAGGGTGATGTTGTTAAGCCCCCAATCCTTCATGCTTATAAACGTAAGGGCAAGAAGGGTATTCCACAAGGGGCAACGTCTAAGGAGTCTGTTGGAAAGGTGGGAAACACTTGAGGGGACCACTTGGGTATCGGTATATAAAGAATGTTTTGGGGATTGTTGGGGATAGGTTTTATTTTGGGAAAAGCCTCAACAAGCTTGAGGAGGAGAGGTTTCCAGTCTTCTCGAAGGAGTTGGGTCAAGTGTTCTTATTTCAATTCTTATTTCCTTTTGTGTTGATTTCCACTTGCGTTGTTTTATCCTTGACATTGGCTTGTAAGACTCTTTTGGTTGATTATCAATATATTGTAGCACTGTCACTGTTTCTGGCTTTCGGTTGGGTTTTACTAAGTTTCAGGTTGAAGAGTCTTAACAAATTGGTATCAGAGCTCGAAAATCCTGGGGTGAAAACGATCCATGGCTCAGGAACAAATGGAAGTGCTAATGGAGTCGAATGTGAAGGAAATCATGGGCCAGAAAGAAATGATCCTTGGGCGGAAGGAAAGTGTGGAAAAACTTGCTAAAGACGTGAGGGAAAATAGTGTGGTTCGTCGTAAGGAAGAATCGGGCATGTCTGATGGGTCTGGACTCAAACTGATAGGGAAGGCAAATGAATCGGAGTTGACGACGAGTATGGTGATGGAAAATTTTGACAAAAGTGAGTACAAGAAGTTAGAGATGCCGGTTTTTTGCAGGCGAAAATCCTAGAATCGTCGGTATATAGGGTCGAGCACTACTTCGAGATCCGTGAATTGGTGGATGCGGAGAAGTGAAGGTTGTTGTGATTAGCTTCGTCCCTGTTGAAGTCGATTGGTTCCAATGGAGCAATAATCGGAAGAAATTTACCTCGTGGGATGATTTGAAGAATCAGATGTTTGAACATTTCACCCACAAGAAAAGGGAGTTTGGGAGCGAGATTTATACAGATCAAGCAAGATGGGACTTACGTCGATTATGTGAAGAAAATTTAAAATTACTCGGCACCTTTACCGAAGATGGCAGAGAGTGTCCTGATGGACGCCTTCGTGACAAGGTTGGAGTCATTGTTGCAAGTGGAAGTGGTGAGCAAGCATTCGATAATGTTGGAGAACTGTATGAAGGAGACTCAACTGGTTAATGAATGGAATTTGGCCCTAAAGATGGGTTTGTATGAATGGGGGCCTATGGGCTGGGAAAGAAAGAAGCTCAACCTACAAAGAATGGAAGCCCAGTGTCGGAGAAAGGAGAAAGGAGGCCCTAAGGGGAACAAAATCCCAACTATGTGATAGATCTCAATACCTCTTTGTGGAAATTATACGAATAAAGAATTGCTGGTGAAATGCTTCTCCGACAACAAGTTTAGGGCACGACTCTGTGGGATCGTATAGCAACACTAGAGGGGGTGAATAGGGTTGCTCAAAAAGTTATTATTATTATTTTTTTATAAACTTTAATACTAAGCAATTGAAATCAATAAATAGAATTAACAACAAAACTAACCAAATTGTGGAAATATAAGAGTAGAGAGAAAGAAATAACATCGCAATTTTATAGTGGTTTGGAATCCTTACTCCTCTCCCTAAGACTCCTTGGATATTTTACTGCATGATTCTCTTACAGGTGAGAACCAAACCAATTTACCACTCTCTTTTACGGGTTCAAGCGTCAAACCACGACTAATCCTTTTTTCAGGTTTAGGATCCAACCTGTTTCGATCTTTTCAACGGATTCAAGATCAAACCATACAAATCCCTTTTCTTTTTTGGGTCTAGGACTAAACCACTACACTCAAATCCAAGGTGCATCCACACCTTAATAAAATCCCATATGAAATATTGAAATTGAAAACCCACAAAGAAAGAACACTCTAAAAAGTATAGATATACAACTCTAGGCACTCAAAATAATATCCTTTTTTCCTTTTGTGTTGATTTCCATTTGAGTTGTTTTTATTTTTGACATTGGCTTGTTAGACTCTTTTGGTTGATTATCATTTATCAATATATTGTAGCAGAGTACTGTTTCTGTTTCTAGCTTTTGGTTGGTTTTACTGAGTTTCAGGTTGAAGAGTCTTGACAGATGGATACTAATTGAATACTACACTCAATGCATGAGTTTGAAAGCTGCCCATTTTCATTTCGCCACATTTTATCTATTACCCCAGTGTGTTCTGGTCTTTCTCAAGGAATGCGGGAAGCAATAATTAATTTTACATTTGTTAGATATTAAAATTTCATTAGTTGTTTGCAATACCCAATTTACAAGTTTTACAAAACATTACTCTGAGCGCTATACCTAGAATTTCATATTGCATCCCTTGTTTCTATGGTCAGCAACAGAGTTTAGAGTGATCTGAAGTGTTACATTAACTCAATCCGTTGGGATGTCCACGTGTGTGTTAAGATAGATATGTATACATGTATGTATGTATCCGTGTGTGTCTGATCTGAAATGTTGAATCTTTTAAAATGAACATGTGTTATTTGATGACTAATTATAGTTTTTCTGATTATTTTTAATGCAGATGAACATTGTTGATACACCCGGTACTAATGTCATTCTTGAGAGGCAACAACGCCTAACGGAGGAATTTGTGCCTCGTGCAGATTTGCTGCTTTTTGTAATCTCTGCTGATCGCCCGTTGACTGAAAGTGAGGTATTAACCATTGAAGTAAACTCTTTATCCCTGCGACTTGTTACTTATGAGTTAATGTCCTGCCTGGTTAGCTACAAGGACCATGTAGTTGTTACCTATCACTTATAGTCTAAGCCTAAGAAGCATGGTGAAGAGACATAGCACGGTGATACAACAATTTAAGAAAAACTAGTGCATGGACACATAGGGGATACACTCTTTTCTATCATTATTATTTCAGGATATATATTAATTTAACATAAAATACTAGATGTACTCCATTAAAAAGCCTGAAAGGTTTATTGAAAAGAGTAAGACAATGTATACATAGAAAACCCTAGTACAAAGAGAAAAAACCACGATAAAAGTCGCTCTTATTATTTTCTAATGATCAAAAGAGTACAAGAGGGAAGAATATATATAGGCTATAATAAGCTCTAACAAAAAAAGAAATAAAACTAGGATACAGTAAATTACACAAATACCCTTGGGCTATAAACACTCCACTAGCCCCTAATTTCCAACAATGTTAAATTAATTAACAATTGTAGGAGTTGAAACGTTTACACCCCCGTTTGGCAACCATTTGGTTTTTTAAATTAAATCTATAAGTACCCATTTTACCTCTAAATTTTTACTTTGTTATACTTTCTACCAATGTTTTAAAAAATCAAGCTGAGTTTTGAAAACTAAAAAAGTTGTTTCTAAAAAGTTGTTTTTGTTTTTGGAATTTGGCTAAGAATTTAACTCTTTACTTAAGAAAGATGAAAACCATGACAAGAATTTGAGGGGAAATAAACTTGATTTTCAAAACAAAATGGTTACCAAACAGGATCTTAAGTCTACTAAATTTTTTATGTCTATATTTTTATCTTTGGTTAAAGAAACGAGCTTTCCTTTTATCTTTTTAATCTTTGTTTAACATATAATTGATTTGAGCTTTAAATTTGGATTCAACATAAAAGGCCGAACCATTTTCTCTTTAAAAAAATTTCCCAGGCATGTCCATGAATTGCCCCAAGACCCCTACCGTGTCCTACACGTTTGCAATTAAAAATAATTAAATAGAAATAGGAAACGAAAATTAGCATGTTGGACACATGTTCGGAGCATGTCCGACATCGATACTCCTAATTATGGAGCAGGCGTTTTGAGGAGCCTGTACTTACCTTTGCAAGAGAAAGGTCGTGGTTGGTGCTCGGTTGTGACTGGATTCTACGCATTTGCAACAAATCACCTATGGTTTTTACTTTCAGGTTAATTTTCTTCGTTACACACAGCAGTGGAAGAAGAAAGTGGTGTTTGTGCTGAATAAATCTGACCTTTATCAGAATAGTCAGGAGGTTTGTTTAATTTTTTTCCCCTTGGTGTACTTTAGATTCATTCTGAGCTTTGTTTTATCTTGTAATCTTTGTGCTTTGGTTGCAGCTGGAGGAAGCTTTGTCCTTCGTCAAGGAAAATGCAGCAAAATTGTTGAATACTGAACAAGTCTTTGTATTTCCAGTATCTGCAAGATCTGCTCTGGATGGAAAACTTTCTGCTACTCTAGAGAGTGGAGATGTCTTATCACCCTCTAGTTCTTATTGGAGAAGCAGTAGCTTCCACGAACTTGAAAATTTCTTGTACAGCTTCTTAGATGGGTCAACAAGTAATGGAAAGGAAAGAATGAAGCTTAAGCTCCAAACACCTGTTTCAATTGCGGAACGACTACTTTCTGCTGCCGAAACTCTTGTGAGACAAGACATACGTTTTGTCAAACAGGATTTGACATCATTAAATGAATTAGTTGATAGTGTAAGAAATTATGGATCAAAGATGGAAAAAGAAAGCATTGTTTGGAGAAGACAAGCTTTGTCATTGGTATGTACTCCAATCAATATTTCTACTTTTTCTATTCTTCGATAGATATGCAAGTTCTTATATCTCTATTTTTTGTCCCTGTGGTTCTACGTAAAAATGCAGATTGATTCTACCCAATCACGTATTATGAAGCTTGTAGAATCCACTCTACAACTATCAAATTTGGATATTGCTGCCTATTATGTCTTGAAAGGGGAAAAGATTACCACTCTATCAGCTGCCTCGAAGATTCAAAATGACATAATTTCCCCAGCATTAGCTGATGCGCAGGTAACATTTTCTAGATGTCAGCTTTTCTGAATTTCAAATTATTTAATCTTTGCTTGGGTAATTGGTGTTGACAATTTTTTAATCACCAATAGATTTGTTGGCTTCTAATAATTTTGTTTTCCCAAAAATGTATAGAGTTATGCATTTATCTTAGTGTCAGGGGACATGTTGAATCTCCTATTGTTTGTGAAGATTTTCTGAAGCCTTGTTGATCTATCCATGCAGTTTTCTTGTTATATCTTGACGTCATAACTTTCTTGTATCTTCTTGGGAGGATAGGTTTGAGACTGCCAAAGGCAATGCTTCTTCGTGGTGTGCTCTATCCAAGCATTTTGAAGCTTATTCGGTGCAAGAAATGAGTCTAAATTGGAATTCTT
This sequence comes from Cucumis cinereus, assembly GCA_037974625.1. NCBI lineage: Eukaryota > Viridiplantae > Streptophyta > Magnoliopsida > Cucurbitales > Cucurbitaceae > Cucumis > Cucumis cinereus. The sequence continues at coordinate 2,307,477 of JBBPDJ010000019.1, read as the reverse complement.
TCTTCAGCTAGCTCGCTAATTTGTCTTTTTTGTAACAGTGTACTTGTTTTAGTTTATGGATCATGTTGTCCTCTTGTATTTTTGCCACTTTATGTTTTTCTTTTTTTTTGGAAAACCATGAAGGTGCTAAGGAGGTGTCAATCTAGTTGAAATGTCCGACTGCATCTCTTGATCCACATTTGCTTATTGCTTCCTTTGCTCTTTGTGTTCCATTGTACTTTGAGCTTTTGTCTCGTTTCATTAATTCAATGAAGTGACTTGTTTCAAAAAAGAACTTCTCTGATCTTGTATAATTTTTGTGGCTTCTAGAAACTTCTCCAAGACTATGAATACTGGCTTCAATCCGGCAATGCTCAGGAAGGAATAGTATACCAGGAATCCCTGCAGAAACTGTGGCCATCCATTGTTTTTCCGGCAACTCAGATGCATTTTGAGACCTATGAGTTGCTTAAGAAAGTAGATGATCTAAGTCTGAACGTAATTAAGAATTTCAGTCCAAGCGCTGCTTCAAAGCTGTTTGACCAAGAAATTCGTGAAGCGGTGAGAGGTTCTTCCTAAGCCATACCAGTCATTTTTAAGTCGGAAATTGGAAAATGGAAATTTGCATGATCAAATTATTAATAATTATGGTCTTTCCTGTTCTCCAGCTGTAAAGACATGGATATGGTACAATGCTTAGAGCAGATATTTGCATAGTGAATTTAGCGGTGCCTGCATTTTCCCGGAGTTCAAAAGGACTCCCTTGCATAATTTTCATATTAAGACACTTTTTTAATTTATCAAAAAAGAAAACAAATAAATAAATAAAAAGGAAAATGAATGGTTGTCTTTAAGGTTTAAAGTTCTTTTTTCCATGAGTAGGCACACTTAGGAATATGTAGTTATAACTGAAGATTTATCCTCGAACCACATGGCATTTGATCTTTAACATATTATTCTTTCCAATTTCAGTTTTTGGGAACTTTTGGTGGACTCGGGGCAGCGGGTTTATCTGCTTCGCTTCTAACTTCAGTACTTCCCACCACAATAGAAGATCTTCTTGCTCTTGGCCTTTGTTCTGCTGGCGGGTAATGTGCATCTTTAACATTTCTTTTTCCTTTCGTTTTTTAATTTTCGTACTCTTTCTTTGTCGAAGTCAGCTTGCCCCAACTTCCCTTTCCATAATACCCAATCCATGTGACTTTACGTCATGACCGCCAAATCAGGTAATTGATAGTGATGATGTAGACAAAAGGGATTCCATACGATTTTGGGAAAAACAATCTACTTGAAAGTAATTGAAGATGGAGAATAACTATCGAACTTCTTCAAGCGACTCCCAGTCCCAATCAGGCACCAAACAAGAATATTATCCCAAATCTTGCTTCCAGACCTCTAGTTTTCTCTTTAACGACTCTCACTCCTTTAATTACCAAAAAACCAGATATTGCTCAATAACTTTTTCATAGTCACATCTCCAGGATTAAGCTTCTAAATGCTATAAGTTGACATCTCCACTGGAAGTCTTCATGGTATTGCTAGACCCTCCATTTTTGTGTGTATTCAACTGTAACTTGGGTACTGTTGTAGCGTAGTGCTTATCCATTACCCACTTCAACCATTTTGATGTATCTTTTGATAATTCTTGAACTATGCGTTTGTTAGAGCAATAACTTAGCTTTAATGAGAACTACTGAAATTCTGACAAGGTATTTATTATCTTTGATAGATTTTTGGCAATTTCCAACTTTCCAAGTCGTAGGCAACAGTTGGTAACTAAAGTAAAAAGAACAGCAGATGGATTTGCTCGAGAGCTTGAAGCTGCTATGCAAGAGGACCTCAACGAAGCAGTTCGAAATTTGGAGACTTTTGTGTGTGTCTTAAGCAAGCCGTATCGAGATGACGCACAAAATAGGTTAGACAAACTATTGGAGATTCAAGATGAATTGTGCAATGTTGGGAAAAAATTACAAAAACTACAAAATGAAATCCAAAATCTTCATGTATCATATCATGACTGAACAAACCATGTTTTTGTTAGAATTGTACCATATTTAAAGGGTTTCCTCAGTGACATATGTTCAATGGAATGATGCCACAATATAATGTTAATCTCCCTGATCCATCCTTTCTGGATTCCTTGTTGGGCAACGTCAACAGCTGAAAGAGAGTTGAATATTTCTTTAATAACTTCTTTTTCACAGTTCATTTCAATATCTAAAGTCTACAGTGTGGGGTTCACAAAATTTGAATGGAGGTTTCATTGCAGATTCAGCCACTACTTTTCTTCAAGAGTGCCTGGTATTTTTGGTGATAAGTCATATCTTAATGGAATTTTTGAAGCATGACTATTAAAATCATCATAGTAAAATAATAATAATAATAATAATAATGCAGCAGGAATACAATAATGTGATCTGTTATGGATTCTATACCGAACTCTGTCTTATCATTGCTAAATATCACCCAAGTAAAGTTTAGTAAGAACACATGTCTACTTCATGTGTTTGAATATTGTTTACTTATTTGTGTTTAATTCTCAAGTTATAGGAGAAAAGTGGAGGGACAACATGGTCAAAGGTTATGGACATGAATTAGATTCCTTCATTTGTTGGTTTGATTCCTTTACCCTTCTGGTTTAAGATAGGTTGAAAAATCTATGGTAAATTAATGCAGGAATATAGTATAATGGTCAAATCCTTAATTTATTAGGATTAGAATTAGTTTCTTTAGTTTATTAGGACTAAGATTAGTTTCTTTTATTAATTGGGATTAAGATTAATTTCTTTTATTAATTAGGATTAGGATTAGTTTGCTTTTCAATTCTAAATAGAGTACTTATCTTCTTGTATTTATAACTTTTGTCTTTTAAGACATCAATAAAAATTCTCTCATTTGGTATAAATATAAAGTTTAATATAAGGCAAATAATCATAGACTTTAGTATTTGTTCGTCCTTGTTATCATTTTGGGGGCAAAGATAGACAAAGATGTCTGAAAGTTACCCTTTATGTGTGTGGAGGGATTTTTATTGAGTCAGGTTGGTCAATTTGAAATAAAAGCAAACAAGTTGGACGAGTCTTAATGATTTGGTGGCTACTTGCTCTTTGCCTTTTGGAGAGATTCTTTCTTTCAATTCAAAGTTAGGCTTTATGACACAAAAATATGATGAAATGGGATATTCAGATTGTTTCACAAGCATCTTACTTTCGTTATGTTTGGATTGACAGAAGAAAAAAAAATATTTTTAAAAAAAGTCATTTTTATTTAAACTTTTTTTTATAAAAGTTGTTTAAAGTAAACTTTGAAAGTGTATCAAAAGCGCTATTTCCAGTGGTTGCCAAACATTTCAGTTTTTTCTAAAATGATTTATTTTCAAACTTAAATATTTGAAAAAGTAAACCAAACACACTGGTAGTTGAAGGAGATTATCTTTAAGGAGTTTGATTTTGCTCTCCCTTATTAGAGGAATGCTTCCTTGATGATCGGGGAGTTGCTCCTCCATCCTCATTTCAAAGATAAAAGGTTGTTTTCTTTAGTTTGTTTGGGTGTGCGCTTTATTATGAAATCTTTGGGGGAGAGGAACAATAAAGTGTTCCATAGTATGGAGGCAGACCCTAGTGAGGTTTCATGTTTCTATTTGGGCTTCGGTTTCAAAGACCTTTTGTAATTATTCTCTAAATAATATCTTACTTATTAGAAAACCCATTAGAGAAATGTTTTGTATTCTTTTATTTTTTCTTGATTAGTAAAAAAAAGAATCATACTTGCTGGAGATAATTAGTAAAAGAATACAAAACAGAGTACACCTTATTCTTCTTGCATTGGCCAACTGTACACTTGTTCTTCTTGCATTGACTAACTGTGATGATGGATGGGTTCTAAGCCTAGAAGATGTAATTAGTGAAAAGAAAAAGTGGTATTGTTGATGGCATTCAATATGAACAGGCAATGAGACATAAATGATCAATCACATGCAAGAAGGGAGGGCTTCCATTTCCATTACCCTGAAAATGCAGGTGCTGCCAAGTCCCTGATGGAGGAATGGTTTCTTTTCTTTGGAAAAGCCTTTTCAGTCAACAACTCTAATGTTAGGAAAAGTTAGTTTCTTTTCTCTCTTTTGGTTTTTCTAGTTGTTCCTCTCATTTTGTATCATGATAAATGCTTTGCATGTTTTGTGAAACAACTCAGATTGCCTTCCTTACTCCACTGACTTACAATTGATACATGTAAGATCCAAGTTGGCTTCTTGATAACTTGTAGAAATACAAGTTATTTAGCTCTTTTAATTAAGATAATGAGAGAAAAATTAGAGATAGCATGGCATTTGGTAACGTTTGAAGTTGTCCTAAAACTTAAACCAAATGTCTACAACATGATGATGAAGTACGATGATGTGAATTCAACCTTTTAACCATTGCTTGTATTGAGCGATTATAAGAAGCAACGCAAAAGAAGATTCAAGCGATTTTTACACTACATCTTGAAAATCTGGCAAACTCACAAGAAGTGACAAATAATTTTGAGTCCAAATTTATATATAATGTTAGTTCAATGAGTGAGAATGAAGTGAAGATGACGCAAGAAAAGTTTTATAGATTGGAGGATGATACGATTGACAAAACAGTGTGAGAATTTTGTAAAAAAAAAATGTTGTCTAGTATGCACTGCATGAAAAATTGTGATGCCAAACTTTGTTAAGTGTGGAAATAAAGCTCTCAATCTTTTAGACGAGTTATTTAAGACAATTGGAAGACTTTCTACATTTTTAGTTTTTTATTTTAACTTATTATATAGTATGCAATTAAGTTTTAAGTTCCTAGGTTTTATTTTTCTACTATTGGCAATTAATTGTATTTGAATGACTTTTGAGTTTTTGGACCTTTGCACGTCCTTTGGTCTTTCAAATGGATTGTATTGATCTTCAAAACTCAGATTAATGATATTAAAAACCTTGTATTTATTTAACCTTTTGGTGTTGTCTTTTTCATATCTTGCTTTAAATTTGATGTTCAAACCAGTTCATCGGATTAGTTTTGATCAAGCTAATTCTAAAGTGAGTTGTCCTAGGATCTAAGAGCGACCATCATAGATTCTTCTAAGAATTATTCATCATTCTAACTAAGCTTTTGGTTGCAATCATTTGTTAAGTCAGCCATGTTTGTGACCGTGTTTGCAAGGAACCTAGAAGGACCTTTAATAGCTTTGCATTTATCATGCACTGTATAGGGATAAAATATGATCTTCCATGAAATTTAACTGTGGTCCTTTGGGGTTTTGTACACTACCCATGTTACATGTTAGACGTTGAAAAGCTGTCAGAAAGTGATGGTGTAAGCTGTTGTTGCTTTCTTTACTAATATAATGGTTTAGTAAATGGTGGGGTTTTCAGGAATAAAATTCAGATGAAAAAGAAGAGTTTTGAGGACATAGCTACTTATTCTCACTAGTTAATTTATAGGTAATGTAATGTGGAGATGGTCGCTCAACTTTCCTATTTGGTCATTTGAAAATGTTGAGTTCATTATAGGCTGAGAGGCTGAGAGGGATGGGCCATTGCAAGCATAGTCGTTCATTTTAGTTTAGATAACTCAATGATGAAGTTACTTTGAAGTGCATGGAAGATAGTCTATTTGCCAGGGTTTCACACTTTCAAAACTAGTAAGAAAGGAAAGAAAAAATGAAGTCTCAAATTGATCTAACAAGAACTGTACAGCCTGTTGAGGGTTTTGCAGTATTAATTAGCCTCAAAATATATATATATATATATATATATATATATATATTGAAACACAACTAACTACAAACAAGGTTCTCATGAAGAGCTGAGGACATCCAACTAGGGTAATTAAAATGCCAATAGATCTCCCTAAAAGGATCCTGAGCACCAGGGAGTTTGACATCAAAACCAAAAACAAGACCACACCCCAGAGGGTGGGCGAGGCGACAAAGTTACATTCACGCTTACAATGAACAAAAGCAACATTCCCTAGACGATGAGTGTTCTTAAACAAATCTTCAAGCACATTCTTAGTTCTCAAACAAGACTTGATATGCATCCCCTTCCAGCGCCTTGATAGGCCACGCTTGGTCAAAATGCTTGTATCCTGCATAGATAGGAGAGCCTTGAGAGTCACAAGCCGCCCACTCCAGGCCACCAACCTTTTTATTGCTACACCACGAGGCATCAGTAAATATAGTTCTTTTTCTTTTTTGTCTTCGACTTAATTCGATTATATGAGCTAATAATTTAACTAACAAATCAACTCGAGATAATCAAATAACAAAATATTACTTTTACATTTTCAAAAGGTGGTATCTAAACATTAATGAACAGTATATTTGAAAGCATGGGCAGATATTAAAGAAATAGGAGAATGGAGACAAAGCTTAGGAAGTCTAGAAATCTTATTTATCTAAGGTAATTGATAGGGAAAAAGAGGAGAATTGTATGGCTTTTGTTTTGATAGGTTTGTTTGGTTTTCCTTTTGAAAGGAATAGCTTTTGGTTTGCATTTTTTGTTTTTTGTTTTGGGTTACTATAAAAACCCCTCCCCTAAAAAGAGGTTAACTTAGACTGATAAGGGAAGGAGCTGATAAACTTAGCTGATATTTATGCTCTGTGGGCACCAAACTTCAGTTATATTGTAGATTTTAATTTCATTTACCCAAGTTTGTCCATTATTTCTTCAAAGACTGAGACTTGTACAGATTTCTAGTGGCCATAAAGTTGTCTCTCAGCTTTTATAGAGTACTTGGCCCCACACACCTCCTCCACTTAGGGTTCTTCACAACTATAAATTTCTATCATTCCCTTGTCTTTCTACTCCACCCTTGCATTTTTTTTCTTCATCTCTTTGTAATCTTTCCCCTTTCTCTAACAACCCATTTCAAGTTTTCAACCCAACTTGAATTGGGACTTCCCAAAAAGCATTCTTTTTCTACCAAATTTCTCAACTTTGGCTCAATCGAACATCACCCCAACTTCAAGTTTCTCCATCAGTTTGATTGACTTGACACTTCTCTGTTTCGCTATACTGCAAGATCTTGTTATAGGATATAACAAAATGATTTCCAGTGTGTGTCAAGGCCTTCAGTCGCATGTCGAGTCGCATGTTTTGAGTCTACAGTTGTTTCCTCAGGAACATTGCCCCACCACCAACAGAGTCTCCCAAAGAAAATATGAAAAAGAAGTAGAAGCAAATTCAAAAAATGGTGAAAATATTGAAAGATGGCGTTTCCTTCAACCTCTCTCCAATGAACATCAAGAAGAAGACAAGATGTATATCACTCACTCATTCACAAAGCTAAGCAAGAAAAGCTTAGAAATGTGCACTGAAAGCTTAGGCAGTGAGAGCGGGAGCGACATGGGAGAGAACGACATCTCTTTATCGACATTGGTATTAGACGGGGATTCTCGCAGCAACGTCAGACGAAATTCAACATTATCATCTCACACGAAAGCAAGTAGAAAGTCCACCACATATCCACCTCCATTAACATCAATAAGTGGCTCCACAAGCGTCAGAGTCGAGTCCTACCGAAAAGATGGACGACTGGTGTTGAGAGCCATGGTATGTTCTACTTCTCCCACTAGCTACTTCCAAGCAGAACGTAGCCATGGGAGACTTAAACTTCAGCTTGTGAAGCAAATTGAAAAGAGAGGTGAAGAAGATGGAGAGGAAGTTGAAGAAGAACAAAACTTGGTTGATGATGGTGGAGAAGAAATGGGAATAGAAAATTTTGGAAGGCCACTCAGTTGCAGCAATAGCAGATGCAAACAAGGCAGGCACCAGAGCAAAGAGTTGCTCAATTGGGAGCCACTATGGGTTTCTACTTAATTATTGATTAATTAACATATTAAGATCTCTAATTGTGATTTTTAAGTAAAATTATCACCTCATTTCTATTTCTAAAATATTTTTTTCCCCATTTTCCATTGTATCTTGAACTGTTCACACCCTGGCAGCTGCTTAATGAGTTAGTTAGTTAGTTATTAACAACTTATTGTTCTTCAACCCTTTCTTTCTCTCTCCTACAATCTTATTTTTAAAACATTTTTTTCACTAATAAACTATTTTTTTAAGAGTCAATCTAAATAAGTTATTAGTTAATACAAGCCGTAGTTTATAACATATATTGGAATCATATGAACGAGTTTTCGAGTTAAACTCTAATTTTTCATTTTTCTAGTCTATTGATAAGTTTAGACACGATTATGAAAAGATAAGATGAGATACGATAATAGTTAACCTATTTTATTTGTGATCAATAAAAACGACTAATATATTAGTTCTGGTAGGACTAGGATAAAACCTAGATCATATCCCCTGTAAATACATTATTATAATTTTATTTGAAAACTTCTACCTTTTTTCGATTATAGCGTTTGTTATTATTTTTTAGTTGATATGAGAACCAATTTCTCTTTCTTAAATTATAAATTTACCATTGTTATAATGTGAAATTAAAGTGCATTCTACTTTGTCCAAATATTGACATCAAACGTAGTCAGTGATATAATTTATTGTAGTTTATATGTAATTACTATACCAAAACCATAAATTTGCACACATGAACTTATACTCTAAAAAAAATCCAACTCCAATCCATTTGATGTGGTAAATTGTGAAAGCTTGAAAATGTATAAACCATATAAATTTGTAAATAACTATAATATAAATAAATTAGATATTGAATATCTAATATAAAAAAATAATTGATCATTGAATCATTATGCTATATAACTCTTTAGTATGTATTTAATAAACGCCATAACTTATGGATTCGTATATGATTAGATTTGAAACTAACCTAACAAATAATTTAGGGATTGTTTGGAGAGCTGAAATGTAATCAAGATTATTGAAAATCGAATGCATGTGAAATTAAGGGTGAAACGAAAATAGAACCGTGAAAACAATAATATCAAAAATTGGATGAGAAACTATCGAAACAGAATGAATTTAATAATACAATTCAGACTAAAAAAACGCTCTAATTTTATTTTGAATTACATTAAATTTGAGAGTGGTCCAAGAAAATAAGAAAAGTGAAATGGAGGAGTAGACAGAAATAGGAATGGGCAGTTGTTATCAAAGGTGGGCCCCAGCCCAAGACACCAACATGGGACTGACATCATCATCATCATGGGATCCATGGATGCCTCCATGTGCATTGCTTTTCCATCCTACCTCCTAAACCAATCTTCCTACATGCTTCCTTTTATTTATTTATTTATATATATATAAATATTATTATTATAATTATCTTTTTTAAAAAATATCAATTTACATTAAGGTCACGTTTACAAATACGTAATTAAAATTGTCACAATGGCTATACATTAATGTATTGATTGTAATGGGTCTCAATTTCGAAGAAAATGAGTTTACCATAATGCTCTTCTAACTAATTTAAAATGGTAACTAAATAAAGAGAGTAAATATTAATGAGAAATTAGTACAAAAAGGATGTGAGTTCATCGCAATAATCAAACGTAATTGAATTGATGGCTCTTTTCTCTACAATCAAATTACGTTTGTTGATTGCGAATTTTGTAGTGAGATCTATATTTTATTACGGTTGCAGAACACTTGTAAGCTATAACAAATGTAAATAAACGGGACTCACTTTTTAGATTACTATCGATGGATATATTGAGTAAGTAAACATGACCTAAATTTTAGAGATGATAACTCTTTTAACTAATAATTTTATTAATAACAACGATATCGATGTTTTTTTTTTTTTTGTTGAGAATATTTGAAAGGTGATGCCTCAATCGTTTGATGAAGAATTGTTAAGAAATCAACAATTAAAGATTAATAAAAAAACGCATCTAAACAATAGATAATATAAACAGAAATTTACATGTGGTTCAGTAATAGTATGTTAGCTACATCTATAGATTGAAGGAGAGAGCAATTTATTATTAGAGAGAATATCAAATTATAGAGTCAAAGACGCTAATAGATCAATTAGAGAATTTATATAGCATACTTCTCTAAACCATAAGGTCAAAGTTATAAATAGTGCAAATAACATATTCTAGTGAGAATCCAATAAAAGAAACGTATTTAAATTAAAAAAGTAATGATTGAGTATATAATATATGTGAGAGAATTTATATATTTATTTTCTAAAGAAGATTGGAGCTTCTTTGAGGATGCACCTAATCATTGTCCATTCTTTCACAAATAAGTGCATTCACACTAATCACAAACAAATATATACATAAATACATACTAACAAAATAAAAATACATTGTTGAAATGTATTGAATTTGTTATCTTACGTTCTAAACGACTAAGTTTAGGGTTCTCGCTATTGGAAGCTCAAGGGCAACACCTCTAAAACATAACTTGTATTTGTTTGTGTATTATTTATGATTTTAGGCCTAAAGTTTGGAAAGGTGTCATATATATAAAACCTCAACTCCTATTGGTGCCTCTGCAATCTATATTATTTGATATTTATCTCTAACAATAAAAATTGTTATCTCCCTATATCCATAGACATAGTTAATATATTGTTAGTGAATCACGTAAATCTCGATATCAATTTCTCTACTAGTTGTATGTTCTCTCGTTTTCTTTGATTGTCGATTTCATAACACACACATATACATACATATATATATATAGACACACACACAATTAGTAAGATGCATAATCTACTTGGTATATTTTTTTTCCACATGGCATGAAAGAAGAGGAGAAAAACGTTGAATCGTGGAGTTGGGAGACCCATAAGTTAGAGTGGGGTAAGGGCTAAGATTTGGAAAGGGAAAGGATTGTCAAGAAGCACAGTGTAGCACATGGAATCTCATTGAGTGTCCCAAACCCCAAGGATATATACATAAATATGCATCCTCATGTGCTTCACTTCATAAAAGGAGAAAAGACCTCTGTTCAGATATTTTTCTTGGCATAGAAGAAGACCCTTTTAATTTACTTGAATATATATATACACACACACATCTTACCTTCACGTTCATCGCAGTTCCATGTAAACCCCTCTCTCTGTTATCAAGCAGCCCAGGATTTGATAGTGTGTGTATTATCCATTTGTATAGTGTATATATATATCAACGCAAATCTTTATGACATATACAATATATTGTTCTCATATGATACGTGCAATGTGTAGATCTATAATCAGGCAGTGCAGAAACAGATGGGTGGTGGGCATGAACAGAAGACATGCAGCATGATAGGGTTGGTTTTATGGTACAGCTCCTTATTCTCTATCGCCTCTCCAAACTGATACAATGGCTGCATGCAATTATCAAAAGTTACTTCATATTCCATTACTTGTTCTCTCTACACACACCACACACTTTGGTCCACACTCCCATCTCATCAATCTAATCCTACTTGTGACACCTTTGTATAATTCCTTTTAGAATTTGATTAGAACTTTTGGATGTAAAGTGTTGTATGTATATAATAGAGATTGTTACATCACGAGAGGAGAACCAAGTCCATTTTAATACTCAAACTCTCTACATGCTACACCTAAAAATACATCATGAGAACTTTCGGAGAGAAGCAAGTCCATTGTTCTAATACTCAAACTCTCCTACGACACACAATTTCTGTTTTTTGACTTAAGCATCAGAGCTTGTGTGGCAAGTATCACACCAATGTGTAGGTCTTTCAATTTTGTAAGTCGTGTTTTCTTTTTTTATTAAATTACAATTTTATCGTTGTTGTTATCACGTGAATATCAGATTCATTTTTCTCGATCTTTAAGTAGCGAAAGGTAGGGGAGGTCACATGTGTCAAGTTTTGAAAATGGCTAGAAAAGGAAGACATGAAAACATTATGATTATATTATCCAACTCACTCACAGCAAGGATTGTGTCATGGAGGGAGGAGGCCAACCAAGTGCTCCCATTATAATTTTATCTTTATAACACAACCCCAGCAGTCAGCACAACACTTTAATAATAATTTTTGGATTTAAATTCGTGGATAATTGTTTTAAACGGTAAAGTTTTGTTGAAAATTTTTATAAATAAAAGTAAAATTTTACGTTTTATTTGTCATAAATTACGATAAACTAAGATAGACATTACAAATATCGTGTGAAGCAAGGACCTACAAAAGAGTTGGACAACTAAAACCAAACGAAAAGTCACAAAAAAAAAAAAAAAAAACTGAAGCTTTTATATTCAAAGAAATAATCAATATTTTCGAGTAATATATTGGGCGCGTACTTGAAAGTAAAATTTTGTTATATTTGTAAATATTTTGAATAATTTTGCAACATTTGAAAATATCCCTTAATTTAATTTAATTTATTTATTTAATACCAAATATATAATTTGAAAAATAACATGTCCATTTATTTATGTTAGTGGTGGGCAGTAGAGATGTCCATTTATCCCGTGGGGTCGGGGCTCCAAGGAGACTCACCCAAAACAATACAAAGTGAGCTGTATTCATAGTGTTACTAGGATAATATACCCGTCTTATCTCTATGCTATGGACCCTAAGTTGTATCTCGAACATAGATCCATGTATGTTTCCACATACATTTCAATACTCATAAAACAACTTAGATGCTAGTTTATTGGATTTAGGTTAATAAGATAAAACTAATAAAATAATCAATAACACTTATTGAAATTACAATATAGTAATACTTTATTAATAACAACCAATGAATTACATTTACTATCTACGAACTTTAGAACATAAAACCCAATATGAAGAATATGAGGGTCATACACCCTAAAATTTAGAAAACAATTGAAATAAACAGAGCCATTGACTAAATTTAATTCAATTATTTCTAGCAGAGAGTTTGAAAAATCTTTATGACATCTATCTTGCAATATTGCTAAAACTGATGTATCTAACTTATATCTAAACATTGAAAGTAAAACAACTTGAACGACTCTAATATGGAAAAAAACAAAATTCTTTTTTATGTTTCTCAATATCTTTTCTTGAAAATAGTTGTATTCAATCATTCTTTCCAAATATTAGATTTCTTTTTTCAACAATTTTGACCCAAATGTTTACTTTAAAATTGAAGGTGTTTTTTAAAGTAAATTGCTTTTGAATCAATCCCGGATAGTCCCCAATTTTGAAAAGCATCTTCAATTTTTGCTATACACAATGATCATTTGTAACATCATTATTGCTTGAAGAAGCAACATGTTGCTCTTCAATTTTTCTTTGAGCCAACTCCTTTACCAGAGTTTCGGAAGATAAAATTCTTTTCAAGAAATTCGACGTTAAGACAAAATTTAAAGTATCATTTTATAAAAATTTGTTTTTCAAATGAAATATTTCAATTGAAAATTTTAAAATTCTCAGGTTAAAATTCTACATCGTATGTGCTAAGACAGATTACTGCTGACCAACATACTCACCGAACTCCTTTACGTCTTAAGGCTGGGACCACAAACTTAGAAACAGATGTAGAATCAAAAGTTTTAGAGGTTAAATTGATCCACGAAATTTTTGAAAATTTACGGAAAAAACTATTTTAAGAATTTTTGAAAATTCAGTATGAACTTTTAAATATATCAAAATAAATCAAAATATTTAAAAATATAGTAAAAATATTATACTAGTGTGTCAGATATTTTTTAAAAAATTATCAAAAATAGAAAAATTATAAAATATTTATGTAATTGATTTTTATGAAGTTTTTGAAATCGGTCTTTTTTCTTGTTTTTTTTTTTCTTTTCTATATTTGAAAAAATCTCATACCTTTAAAGATAATTAAACGAAAAGAAAAAAAAAGAAAAGAAAAGAAAAGAAGAACACAAAAAGAAAAAAAAGGGAAATTAGTAGTGCCGACGACAGGGCTCCCAACGTAGCCTTTGAGCTCAGTTGGCGCAATTCCAAAGTCCCGCCATGGAAGCAACGCCTCGCTGCACTCATCTTCTCCGTCCCGCTCTGCTCCATACTGGATCTTCAAAGTTTCGAGGTTAGCCTCCTGAACATCGGTTAGGGAGAAAACTATACTACATAGGAAGAACGACAAATAGTTCAATGACATTGTTATCCCATGCGTGTTTCATTTGATATCTGTTCTCGTGAAACTAGAGTGGTTCATTCTTATTTTCATTTTCTCGAAAGATTGCCCATTGCAGGAATTATTTTAATTGTGTTCGTTTCCCTGTTGAGTTAGCTTGTAGGTGAAATTACTTTACTTGCATAAAGATCTTTCATGTGGCAATGAAGTATAGGGCTTGTACTGGAATCAATGTTCTTCGTTGTTAACTTTTAATAAGTGGGTGTTTCACCGAGGAGTGGAGTTGTGAACTTCAATGTTGTAAACTCCAATGAGTAGTGAAGTCTGTGAAGTTGTGAACTCTTTGCAACGGTGTAAGAAGTCAATAAGACATCAAATTGATATTTTTTAGCTGTGAGACCTATGAATTTCTTGGACCAAACGAGGAGTGGAGTTCACAATTTCACTCAAAGAAGCTAATTTTTTTAATGGGAAGCTAATTCTTTTTAACTCTTTCAGGTTTCTTGCTGGTGTTGGGGTTTTCAGTGGTCATTGAGAGAAGAATAGGAGAAATGATGAGGTTGTTTGCCTGTGATGTTATGATACTAAGTCAATGAACACAGTGTTAAGAAATAATTCTCAGTTTAATGGAGGCTGGCTACTCGGGGTTTTACTTAGTGCAGTAGATGTAGATGTACAGAGGATTCCTTAGATAGACCACACGTGACCTGCTACTCTTGGCCGAAGGAATAACCAAATAAATAATTGTACTAACAATTACAAATGGTTGGAAAATAATAATCTATAAAGATAGTACAACTGATATCAGAGGGAAGAAAACTGAAATGAAGAAAAAACCCAACTGGCCAACCCAGTCAGACGACACAACTTATTACTTCTGAAAAATTTCTGATTATATGTTCAGACAATATATTACTTTTGACTTATTAGGGATCTATTTTAACAAAAAATGTCTCTTGTCTAATGTTTCTATCTGAGTTGAGTGTTTGTGTAAATGTAATTAATCAAATGTGAGAACTCCAGCTTGTCTGAATTCATCTGTCTCTTTTAATAATGTTTTGATATCTTAGGTTTGATTAGGAAAATCTATTTCATGTTTTCCTTTTATATCAGAAATGCTTACATATGGTATTAGTATACTTTGATGAGGTGACCATGACCAACAATCAGTTTACTATTTGGTTGTCAGCTTAGGATAAGTAGGATAATTTCTCACCTCACTACCATGGATTTGTTCGATATTTTGCATAAAACACTTCTAATATGGCCTCACATGGCTGTTTTCGTTCGTACAGTTGCTGCAGCTTATGATGTTCAATTCTGTCATTTCAAGTTTGGTAGATCTAGCCCCGTGATAAATTTCAACTCTTCAAAATTCAGGGGAAGAAATAATGTGTTATTGAAGAGGCCTTTGGTCTCTAATGTGAACCGAAAGTCATTTGATTGTTTCTCAAATCAGTACCAAAACAGCCGTATGAATGTCAAGGCAACATCTGAGCAATGTCTAGACCTTGAAACTTTTTCACAGGAATCGAATGATGGGGATGCTTTTCTTACTTCTCCCAATGGCACTAACTTTGACATTTGGAAACCTAAATCCAGAACATTTAGAAATAGATTCTTGAATCTTGTACGTCTTCGTTCTGTTCTCAACAATGCTGCTCAATCATTTTTCAAAAGTGAAATACGACGAAGGTTGTTTGTAACAGCAGTTCTAATTGTAATAAGTCGTGTTGGATACTTCATTCCTCTTCCTGGGTTTGATAGGAGGTTGATTCCACAAGATTACCTTAGATTTGTTTCTGGATCTGTTGGTGAGTTCATAAAATTTTCTGCATGCGTGAGTTATCTCTATATTCTTATTGTTGCAGAATTTAATTTTGTTTCACTATCTTTATCTCATATTCGTGTTTGTGCCAGATGAACTTGGTGATTTTACTACCAAGATGAAAATGTCTTTTTTCCAGCTGGGCATCAGTCCTCAGATTATGGCATCAATCATCATGCAGGTTTAACATTTTTCTTCATATCTATCTTCAATGTCTTTATATTGATGTAGAAATTGAGATACCCAAAGTAGAAGGCATTTAAGAATATTTAAGAATACTTTTCCATGCTCTTGAACACTGAGCTAGGGGCCCTAAAGAGAGATAAATAATACACTGGGATCCCACTCAGCACCAATGTAATCAGGTTAATCTGCCAGCTTTTGAGAAGAATCCTTTCTTCCACATTGCCAATCTCTTATGAATTTTCTCAGAAACAATATCCCAAAATGTCAAAGCTCTCGAGTTTTCACCCAGGGGAAGCCCGAGATACAAAGAAGGGAGAGAGCTAACCTCGTAATCAAACTCCTCCGCCACCTCTGCAACTTGACTTGATCAGGTTAATTATAAAAATAATACATTTGCTTCTATTGATTTTTAACCAGACATATCTTCAAAGAAAGCCACCATATGGTTGAGAATGAGGAATGACTCCTCTTTTCCAAGACAAAATAACATTGTATCATCCGTGAATTGAAGATGCGATAAAGCGAATTCTTTCCTTCCAATCCTTAAAGAATCAATAATGTTTCCTTCCACCCCCTTATAAATGACTTAAGACATCCACCACAAGTAAGAACATGAAAGGAGACAGAGGATTCCCTTGTCACAAACCTCCGGTGGCTTGAATCAACCCTATAAGGGTTCCATTAATGAGGATAAAATACTTCACATTCCTCACACACTCCCACATCCACATCCTCCATTTATAACCCAAACCTTTTTTCATCAGCACTCTATCCAAAAAATCTCAATCCACATGGTCATACGCCTTTTCAAAATCAAGCTTTAGCATCACACCTTGTTTTTTCCTCGACCTATACTCCTCAATGGCTTCATTAGCTAAAAGAACTTGATCCAAAATCTGCCTTCCCGCCACAGTGCCTAGGCCTCAGAAATAGTAGATGAACCGATTAGCAAGAACCTTAGCCAGAATCTTATATACACTAGCAATAAGACTAACAGGCTGAAATTCCTTAACCCTGTTAGCATTATCTTTTCTCTAGGGCCATTTGAGATGATTTTTATCTTAAAAAAGTAAAATTTTTCCTCCGGGAAATCATTCATCATGCCATCAATACTAGTGACAAGATTCAGGGATGCTTGCCCCTCATGACCCTCTCTCCTTCCTGGTGCCCAATGTGCAAGTTTGGACAGGATTCCACAAGTCACCTCTTTATCCATTGTCATTATGCCAAGAGATTTTGGAAAGAGATGTTCTCTTCCTTTGGCTGGTTCACTGCTCTCCCTAATGACATTGAAAGTGCTCTTACATACACCTTCATCGGCCATCCTTTTAACAAAAACAAGAAGCTTATCTGGATGCATTTGATTTGTGCTTTCTTATGGATTACTTGCAAGGAGAGGAACAATCGTCTTTTCAACGCCAAGGGAAGCTCTTTTGATGGTTTTTTTGAATCATTATCTTTCATGCTATGAGTTGGTGTAAATGCAATACATTTTTTAAATCTTACACCCTTTCTTCCCGTTTGACCAATTGGAGATCTCTTTTGTAACTCCTTTGGCACGGGGTTTGGCCTCTTTTGTAAATTTCATACATCAATAAAATTTGTTTCTTATAAAAAAAGACAAGATAACTATGACTTTGTTATTTAGTATCCAATTGAAAATCCCTTTTGTAATCATCTTTATGTGATGAGGTCTCCACTTATTTCATTTATTCAATGAAATGTTTCTTATCTAAAAAAACGGGATAAATATGACTTTCTTAGAGCTAACAACGTGGACAAAAGCCAAACTGATAAGGAAATAGAAAGGTTGGCCGATTGAGATTGAAATCCCTTTGGTCATGGGGAGGGAGATTATTATAAGAGATCAATCTAAAAGCAAGGATATGAACTTTTGAGTTGTTCCGCTGGATTGGTTGTTCAAGACCTTTGATCTCTACCTAGACCTGATGAGAAAATGGGTTTAAAAAATACTGTTGATGAACAATATGGACTTAAAGTAAGAGTTCAAATCACTATCTTCTACTATAATTGTATGACTGTGGTTAAGGAAGAAGAATACTTTTGCAATTAACTTATGCTTTGAAATTTATCAATCATGCAAATTTTGGAATTCATTAGGAGTTGAAAGTGCATCGAATGTTTATTAGCGATTAGCATTAGCAGTGAACTCACAACAGAATTAAAATTCTAACATATCCAAAGTGTTGAGGCAAACTACCATGTTTTGAATTTGATGTTAATTTTATCCCTTCTAATTCCGTAAACTTTTCCATACTTAAGTTGTTTTTCATTTTGGTTTCCATTTTCTGGAGGATAAACAAGTTCTGAATATTATTTCTTTAGCCAATAGCGTCAATTCTCTCTTCGACATAATAGAATGAAATTTTTTTCAATTGTGCCATTTTCCTTCCTGTCGTGATATTTGGTTCCTTTCATGTCTCCGTTAACTCATGAACAGAGTTTTGTTTGGTCCTAATAATTGCTTCCATGTTGGGTTTCAGTGGGCAATACATCTTTGTTGATGAACTTTTTTCCGAAAGTTCTTTTGTACATTTTGTTTATTTATATATTTATAGAAATAATTGTTATTACTGTATTGTATCCATCTTGAACAAAAGTTCAATGCTTAACTTTTCAAAAGTTGATACGCAGGTACTCTGTTGCATTTTACCCTCTTTAGTAAAGCTGAGAAAAGAAGGCTTGGATGCTCATGAGAAGATCAAGAGTTATATGTATGTTTGATACTTCATTCCACCCGTTGATCTGCATTTTTTATTTATTTTGTAATTGACTTATGCTCGTTTCTTCCTTTATTTTTGATGGAATTCATATGAACATCACCTTGTAATGTCAGATGGTGGATGTCACTCGGCTTTGCAATATTGGAGGCTTTAATAATATCTTGTTACTCACTTCCATACTCTATCTATGCAGCTAATCACAGGTAAACTTTAACAATGAGGGCATCAGTTTTAATATTATTTTGGGGTTCTGAATAGTTGTATAGGATTAAAATTTGTCTCAATTTAGACATTGAAGGAAAATATACTTTTCGATAGTAATAATCTGCATTATATATTTATTGTCGTTGCATGTTGCATGTTCATTTCTACTTCCAGTTTCATTTTTGTTTTTACTTTCATGTAATACTCAAGACTCTCATATATATATATTTTAAATCATAATTGTTGGTTCAGATACTTTTATTCAGAAAATTGAAGCTGCGTCTTAAAAAGAGAGAGATTAAATCTTTAAAAGGGAGAGAGTAAAGGTTTCATAGCACATCAAGGGATTTGTTCTTCTTCTTCTTCTTATTTTATTTTTTTATTTTTTTTATTTTGTAGAGTTAAGCATGTGATGGTAACGTCTTTCTTATTGGTTTGTGGTGCTATGACAATGGCATGGATTTGTGACACAATCTCAGAGTCTGGATTTGGTAGGCCACTTCTTCTTTCTCTTACTTGACCCATTGTTTTTTGCTCTTCATTCTTCATGGTTCAAGATACTCGGGTGATGCATCCCATTTAAATGAATTCAGATGTTGGGCTTTACATTTTTTTATTTGTCATTTGGGCGGTGCTTCAGTGTTCAACTATTTTAGGCTTAATTTAGGATTGTTGTGGTGGTTTAAATAACTGCAGTCAACCATTGGAAAATTTATTTGGAAGCAGACAATGCAATCGTTTTGTGCTTGATGAACTTCAATTTTTGTAGAAAAGGGGTGAAAATGAATTTTCTGTTTAAAGAAAGGAGAGCATAAACAGAAAATTCATGTTTAAAGAAAGGAGAGCATGGTACCAGACTCCCCCAGGTTTGGAATGATGGCGCTCCCTCTCTCTCCCCCCTCTCTCATGAGTAATGGCCTCGGAAAATGACGCACGACTTTTCCGACGGTGGATCCGGGCAAGCAGGAAAAATGGAAAGTAGAGAAAAACTATCCATAAGGATTGAGAATAAAGTCTTCACATGTGAGTTCGATAGAAAGAGCAGAGGAAGAGTACTGAGGATTTGTGAAATACATCAACACATAAACTACTCCATTGTGGCGGAAGAGATCATTTTTATCTGGTTGATAGATGCATTAGAAGAGGTTGTTCAGACTCCAAAGCCGCAGAAATTTTTCCGAAAATCATATTGTAATGGGGGATTTATTTGGGTACAAAAAACCAGCAACAAAAGAGGCAGCTTTCTTGAAATCTCTAAGGTTATGAATTCAGGTAGAAAGGGCAACATAGTTATTCCAGCGGGGGTAGAGTACAATGGATGGAAAAAGTTTAGAAGCCTTATGATGGATTTTATAAATGGAGAAGGAAGCAAGGAAGGATTTGCGGATATTCCTTTGAAACACCTAATTCGCCAGAATCAACCAGGAGGCAAGGCACAAAATGCGTGGGACAGAAAATTGTTTTGGAAAGACAAATGCGACAAGAGTCTGAAAAATGAGAACAAAGAAATAAGGAAGATATATTGGGAGGACACCTTGATTGTAACAAAAAGAGACTTCCATGATGATTGGAGTTTGATACTTTTAGCCATCCAAGAACAAACAGAAAGCTCCTTTATAATCAATCCTTTTCATCCAGATAAGGCTTTGTTGAAATGCCCAGACCGCACTATGGCATGACTATTAGTCATGAATAAGGGATGGGCGACTTATGGGAGATTCACCTTGAAAATGGAAAAATGGGGACCAAAGGAAACATGGAAGAATGCGCTTAATCCCTTCTTATGGTGGATGGGTCAAAATCAGAAACCTTCCAATGCATTTATGGAAGAAAGAAATCATTGAAAAAATAGGCAATCAACTGGAGGCTTTACGGAAATGGCAGATGATAACTATACCCTCATTGAATGCATAGAGATCTCCATTAGAGTTCAAAATAATTATTGTGGCTTTCTCCCAACTGAGATTGATCTAAAAGTAGATGAGGAAAACTTTCTGTTACAAGTGTGACCTACGAAAACCCTAGATTGTTGATTGATAAGGAGGCTGGAATCCATGGCTCCTTCTCGCCGGAGGCTGCTGCAAATTTTTTCGGAGCTCCGAATGGTATGGGCCCCAACCTGATGGACATCTGGAGGTTGGAAAGCCCAGAAAAAACGCTAACTGTGAATGTGACCTCTCAGGCACCTGATGATAGTATGATGTTGGTAGATGCTCCAGAAGGACAGACTCCTATGCTGAAAAAGCTGAACACTGAGATGAAGAGAAAAGAAAAGCAAAATTTAAATGGGACTTTGGTGCCCATTGAGTCGAGTATGGGCTACGATACCTTGGGCCAAGGAAATTATAAAGGAAAACAGAAAATAGGGGAACTAATGAGCTCTGATGGGCCGGATGCGGTTGTTTCTGATGGGCTGGGCTTGGCTGAAAATAGTGGTCCGCTTAACACAGATGGCAATATAGAAACAGATGACCTAAAGAGGAAAATGGATGGGAACGCAGTCGGTTTAGAGATGGGCCACAAACGAAAAATCAATACAAGTAAGAAAATTGAATTTGCCGAGAAAAATGAAACTCACTCCTTTTTCAAGAAGTCTGCGATAGGTTCAACAAGTATGGGTACCCCTGCAACGTCTACCAAACAGATGAGTAGTCAAGATGAGATTTTGTCAGAATCAGAAGTTTCTAGTCCAGCTAGCAATTTCACGGAGAACAGATTCTCGGCGTTAGATGAAAGAGATGATGAAGACGCCATAAACATCTCAACAGAATGTGATGGCCTCTATGAAAGCGCTAATGGGGAAACGAGTAGAGGGGAAGATGATCAGCAACTAGCTTTGGTAGAGAGCTCCTTGCCTTTAATGAGTATGGAAGAGATAGATGGAAATGAACTAGATAGTGAGACGAAATTTTGCCCTCCAGAAACATCTTTTAACAGCGCCATGTTTAGCAAAGATCTTGTTTCAGTACTATTAGAACACAACTTGTGTATTTGGCCAATAGCTAAAAAATCTAAGTCTCAGCAGAGGAAATCCGGGGGGCTCAGAACAATGCTAAGAACTTATCTAGAGAACTCAAGGCCCTCATCAACACATGGGAAAAGGAAGCCAAAGACAGATCTGAAGGGCTCTCCAGGGATATGTCTCAATATCCATGTTAATCCTTTCTTGGAATGTGAGGGGTCTTAATGCTCGCCCGAAAAGAGTGTTGATTAAAGAATTACTTGTTAATCTTAGTCCGGATATTGTGCTCTTGTAGGAATCCAAACTTGATGACATTGATAGGTAGGTGATCAAATCTTTGTGGAGTAGTCGTAATATTGGGTGGACGCCTTTGAATGCTATTGGAACTGTGGGAGGTATCCTCATTATGTGGAAAGAAAACTCTGTCTCTATTGTTGATTCAATTGCAGGTCAATTTTCTGTCTCTATTTTGTGTTGATTTGCCTCAGGTTTTGAAGGGTGGATTTCTGGTATTTATGGGCTGGTTTCCTACAGAAATAGGGATGATTTTTGGTGGGAGCTTGGAAGCTTGTCTGGCCTTTGTGGTAACTGTTGGTGCATGGGAGGTGATTTCAACACTATCAGATGGGTGCAAGAGAGAAGTTCTGGGGGAAATGTTACTAGTAGTATGAAGAGTTTTAACTCCTTTGTAGAAGGGACGAATCTGGTGGATATTCCGTTGGCCAATGCTCGGTTCACTTGGTCCAGATCAGGGCGAAGACCTGCTGCATCCAAGTTAGATAGATTCTTCATCTCCCCAACTTGGTTTGATTTTTTCAAAGAAGCGAAGCTTGAGAGGCTAGCTAGAACTACTTCAGATCATTTCCCTATACTCTTAAGATTGGGCCCTCAAGCTTGGGGTCCTTCTCCTTTCAGGTTTGAGAACTTTTGGCTAGATCATCGGTTGTTTGTTAAGAATCTTGAAAGTTGGTGGGGTAGTCTGAAAGTAGATGGTTGGCCCATTCATGCGTTTATGATGAAGCTTAAAAGTTTGAAACCGATTCTGAAAAAGTGGAGTAAAGAGACTTTTGGCAATATTTTCTCCCAGAAACAGGCCTTTTTGAGCAAAATTAAATGGATTGACGAGTTGGAAGAATCAAACGTGTTGGACAATGACTGTATTAAAGAAAGGGAAAACTTAAGAAGAGATCTCTTTGAAATTGTAATCAAAGAGCAACAGTTATGGGCGCAAAAATGTAAGATACAATGGTTACAAGATGGGGATGAGAACTCGAGCTTCTTTCATAGATGAGCGTCGACTAGAAAGAGTAAGAACAGTGTTCACCGCATCCAAAATAGCCATGGGGAGGAGTTAACTGATGAAAAGGATATTGTAGAGGAGATTATATCTTTCTTCTCTACGTTGTATGGAACCACGATTGACCAGCCTTTCATTTGTACTAATGTTGGAGGAAATTCGCTTGTTGATCAGGATGCCAAGATGCTGGAAATCCCTTTCACCGAAAAAGAGATCAAAGAGTCTGTTTTTGACTTGGGAGATAGGAAAGCACCGGGTCCGGATGGTATGACTGGAGAGTTCTTTAAAAAATCCTGGAACATTTTGAAGACGGACTTACTTGGAGTGTTCCATGATTTTTTTAAAAACGGTATCATTAATAGGAGGTGCAATGAAACCTATGTTTGCCTTGTTCCTAAGAAGAAAGTGGTTACCAAAGTAAACGATCTAAGGCCCATTAGTCTTACTACCTCCCTCTACAAAATTATTGCTAAAGTCCTTGCCAAAAGATTGAAAGGGATTCTGCCCAAGATCATCAACGACTCTCAAATGGCTTTTGTGGAGGGAAGACAAATCTTAGATGCCATTTTGATTGCTTCTGAGATGGTGGATGAATGCTTACATAGTGGGAAGAAAGGGGTTCTTTTGAAACTGGACCTAGAAAAGGCCTATGATAAGGTAGATTGGATGTTTCTTGATTCTGCCCTAAAGCTTAAGGGTTTTGGGAAAAGATGGAGGAGATGGATTTGGGGATGCCTCTCCTCTACGAACTTTTCCATCATGATTAATGGCAGGCCGAGGGGGAAGATCTTTGCAAAAAGAGGGCTAAGACAAGGAGATCCGCTAGCTCCTTTCCTATTTACAATTGTGGGAGATGCTCTAAGTAATATGAGTCACTACTGCCTAGAAAGAAGGGTGTTGAAAGGCATGTCTGTTGGTGTCCAAAACTACACAGTGTCTCATCTCCAGTATGCGGATGACACTATGTTGTTCATTGATTGGTCTTTGGAAAATATAGATAGATGGTGGCAGATTATCAATCTTTTTCTCAAAGGTGCTGGTTTATCGTTAAATGTATCAAAATCCTCGCTGATTGGGTTAAATGTAGAGGTCACGACACTGGAATTGATTTCTACATCTTTAGGCTGTAAACTGGAATGTCTCCCCTTCCCCTATCTCGGCTTTTCAATTGGTGGGCAGAATGCTATGAAGACTTGCTGGAATGAGTTGTTGGATAGAATTTCTATGAAAATTGACAAATGGGGTAAAACAGATTTGTCAAAAGGAGGTAGACTAACTTTAACACAAGCTGTGCTGAATAGTCTCCCTTGTTATCTCTTCTCTTTAATCAAAGCACCAGTTAATATTGTCAAGAAGTTAGAGAAGAAATTCAGAGATTTTTTGTGGAATGGTGGCCATTTTAACCCTCTGCTCAATCTGGTTAAATGGGAGATCACAAGCAAACCTATTAGTTTAGGTGGTTTGGGAGTGGGATGCCTCCAGCAGAAGAATGAAGCTCTGTTAAGTAAATGGTTGTGGAGGTTTATTTGTGAAAAACAAGCCTTGTGGAGAAGAGTAATTACGTCTATCTATGGGGAAGAGAGCAATGGGTGGTGCACTAATCAGCCTAGGAGAGGATCTGCTAAGGGATTGTGGGCAGGAATTTACAAACAAAAAGACAGCTTCTTTAATTTTACTAAATTCATTCTAGGAGATGGAAGAAAATTCATTTTTGGACAGATTGTTGATGTAGTTACAGCTCGCTGTCTTCTTTATATCCTGATATTTTTAATTTCTCGCTGAAAAAGGATGCTTGGGTGGCAGAGTGTTGGGATCTTGATAGTCAAGCCTGGAATTTGGGTTTAAGAAGAAATTTAAGTGTCCAAAAAAGGTGAAATGTTTCCTTTGGTCTCTTATATACAGAAGCTTAAATACAAATGATAAGCTCCAAAGAAAACTCCCAACGTCTGCCCTCAACCCATCTATTTGCTGTCTTTGTCGTAAAAATGAGGAAACTCTTGATCATCTTTTTCTCCACTGTGAGTTTGCTAAAGAAGGGTGGTTCAGACTTTTGAATATTTTCAACATTCATTTATGTATGCCTCAGAATATTGAAAACTGGTTTGGTGAAGCTGCAGGGCTGAAGATTTTTGGGTCGAAGGGGAATATCTTGTGGAATTGTGCTGTTCGGGCTCTTCTTTGGGGGATTTGGCTGGAAAGAAATAGAAGGGTCTTTAAAGATGTCGTTTATTCTTTTGATTCTTTTTGGTCTGTGTTTCAAAACACAGCTTCGCTCTAACCACACTAAACTCTTTTGCAATTATAGTCTTTCCATGATTTTTAACAATTGGAAAGCGTTGCTAGTCTAGTTGTCTCCTTGGAAGAGTCAGCTTGGCCCTTGCCTTTAAGTTGTTACTTTTGGCTTCTTCAATATATATATATACATATATATCTGTTTCTTATCAAAAAAAAAAAAAAAAAAAAAAAAATTGTAGAAAGGGGAAGCTATTTTTTTTTTTTAAAATTTTAAAAAAGAGGAAACGAGCCTCTTCATTTAGAAAATGAATGGACAAAGTAGTGTTGAGTTCAATGAAGAGACAAGATCTAAGCCTTTGGGATCAACAAGTGCACCAGACTTTCAACTAGGAATAATATTACATTATTTTTACTTCCCATTTTTAAGTTTGTCTTACTTTTGTGTATGGTATGCTTCTTCTCTGTTTAACTAGTAATGCATGTTGCAGGTCAAGGCTCTTCTCTAATTATTTGCGTTGGAATACTGACGGGCTATACAGAGACATTGTACAAAATGTTGTCTCAGCTGTCAGGTATGCAATTAAACTAGTTTCAAAGTTATCTTCCCACTGGAGTGGATCAATTCTAATTTTAGCCATGAGATCCTATGCTAGTCAATATTTACCATAAGAAAGTAGGAATAGTAAAACAACATTTTCTTTTTGAGAGAAAAAAAACTATATAAATTAAATGGAATGATGCTGATAATATTAGGAATGCCAGCAGTATCATGGTTTCAGAATTTAGTTTTATTCATATGTTCCATCTGGGTGTTTGTTGAGGTGATTTATGATTAGTTGGGTATGCTTGGTGTACATTGTTTGTGTATTTACTAAGGTACAATTATTTGGATAGAGTAAACAAATATCACCCCCCAATTTGCGGCAGTTGTAAAATATTTCAGCTTTTTGATTAAAATGTTACATATAACAGGACGTGCTGTGGTTTGGTGGCCATACGTGCTTGCCTTATTCGGCATCTTTACCGTAGTTACAATGTGGGCCGTTGTTGTTACTGAAGGTTGCAGGAAAATTAGACTGCAGTATTATGGTTTTAAACTTCCTTCAGCTGCAAGGTATTCTGATTTTCTTTTTTCCTGATGATTTTCTTTATTACTATTGTCTAATGCTCCCATGCATTTTGTTTCTTCTCATAGAAGCAGTGTCATAGTAATGAATGAGACCGATTCCTTTGTTTTTTTACCCAGTGTTAGGGTAAGGTTAAGTAATATCATGTGGTCCGTTTAATTTCTTTCCTTCGGCCATGCATGCTTTTATCCAATTTTCTGATTTTGGTTCATTATCTATTGTACCATCCTCTTTTCATTTTGGTTTCTTTCCAGAGAAGACTCACCAATCACTGAAGTAGAGCATTATATACCTTTTAATATCAATCCAGCTGGGATGCAACCAATTCTCACGACCACTTATCTCTTGGTGATTCCCAGTATACTTGCCAGGTTGCTATTTGAAATACATCCTTCTTATGATGTGATGGCTAAAGCTATTTTTTTAATGTGATTGATAGTTAACTTTTCTCGTGGCGATAAAGATTCTGTTCCTTCATTAAAAAATAATGATGCAATTTCTAACATTTTGTACACAGCCTCCTAAATTCGACATTCTGGGAGCATGTAAAGGAGATACTGAACCCTGAAAGTTCTATTGGTGCAGAGCCTTGGGTTTATTACTTAATATATGCGGTTTTTGTATTCTTGTTCAATATATTGGACATTGTAAGTTTCCTTACCTTCTGTCTTTGGGTTTTTAAATGATTATTGCATTTGCATGCTGCCAATTTATAGAATTTTATATTTTCTTTTGGCTAAATATGAAATAGTCCTAATATTTTGGTGTTTCACTGTTCTATTGTTATCTTACTATTTGATACATTTGCTTCCACCAACGGAAAGAGTATAATTGGAAAATGCTAAAATACAAAAATTGGAATTTTGTAAAGAAAGAGGCTAAATTGCTAGCCATGGTAGTGACCTACCTAGAATTTAATATCTTACAAGTTTTCTTAATAGTTGCAATATGCTCAACCTGTTATCCCATAGAATAGTTCAGGGGCTCAGAATGTGGCCCAAACACTCACAAATGTAAAAGAAAAGGGGGATTTTGGTTTTGGAGTCATTTTGTACTTTATCACGGATGGATTCTTCTTCATGGTCCTAGTCTTGTTGCTCAAAAGATTGTATTTTTGTATTTTGTGGCTTTACATGTATCACTATCATATGCTGTAAAGGCAGTATGGTAGCCTTCCTTGACAGGTCTATTCTTAGTTTTGTTTGGATATGATGAGGACGCTAAGGATGTGTCAACCTAGTTGAGATGTCCGGGTGCGTCTGCTGATTCAAAAATTTCTTTTGCTCATTTTATAAAGCTCTTGTACTATGAGCTTTTATCTCATTTTTAATTAATAAAAGAGGCCTGTTTAACCTAAATAAAAAGGGGACTAAACTGAATAATAGTTAATTAATAGGGACTAAAATATATATTTAACCTGATTCATTTCTTTAGATAACTAAATTCTTGCATAACTATCTCTTTGTATGCTGAACTCATTTCTGATTTGTTGGAGTCGCTAATCCTTTCATATGGATCTTGCACTCTTGCTTGAATGCATCTGATTGTCCTTTATTATAACACTTGTGTTGATTCTCTCTAAATGTGTAAAGCCATGGTGGTTTTGAACTGCAGTCTATTCATACTTCATTTGTGGATTGTTGAAAATAATTGTACTAAGGGTATTTGTGTAATTGTTATACCTTGAAGAGATGGATAAATTAAATCGTGGTCTAAGAATGATTAATAAACAAACGAAAAACACTACTTTATCGAAGAAAAGAAATCTAAGGGGAGAAGGAAATTAGTAATATCAAGGCTTTTGTATTTTTGCACAATTTTACAGTTTACAGCCTCAAAACTGGGGTGCTTTATACAAATCTATTTGTAATTTTTCCAAGTTTTTCATTTACCTATATTTGACGCCTTTTGCTCTGATTCCTACCGGGTAGAGAGAAGCCGTGTCCTGCTTTTTGATTGTTGCCTTATCACGTTTCCTGTAAAAAAAATCGACAATAAAGTCAAGAAAATTTTAATTTCCAAAATGTTATAGATAAATTTTTGTATCAGCATCTCTAGAGCAGCATCATTATATACTTGAGAGTGTGCCCAAATTGTTCTTCTGTTTCAATAGGTTGCAACTCATGGTATGAGTTGGAGAGCGTTTTATTTTCTAGCCTTGTTATTTGTTAGTTAGGCTATTATAGAAAGTAAATCAATCGACTCCCTTGGCATCTCAGTTATGCACAAGATATAAATCGGAACAAGATGCATTGTTTTAATGATGTATTCATATGATATAAACTAGCTCAATGGTTAAAACATTTACCTCTAATTTCTCTTAGAGGTTGTACCTGTACGTTCGAATCCATACATGATACATCCCACATGGTGATGTAAAATTGTCAAATATAACAATGTAAATTGAATTTGTTAGTCTATTCTCACACGTTCCTTTTCCTTTCTAGGGCAACTTGCCAAAAGAGATTTCAGACTATTTAAATAAGATGGAAGCAAGGATACCGAACATTAAACCTGGGAAAGCTTCTATTGAGTACCTAACAAAAATTCAAGCATCAGCACGCTTTTGGGGTATGTTTTATCATTCAATTTCTGATTTGAATGACGAAGTCTTTCCTAGCTTGCCATTGTTTTCATATTTTGGTTGATGGTTGATTTCCTTTTGACTTTGCATTGTGGTAAATTACAGGAGGGCTACTGTTGAGTTTTTTGGCAACTACATCATCTCTTCTTGATCATTACTTACGCAGTGTTAATGCCGGTTTTGCAATTGGTTTTACATCAGTTCTGATTATTGTAAGTACTAAAATTTATCATTGTCTTATCATTCTTCAGTCATTGAAAAATGCCATGACGCTGGTTATCCCTCCACGTACACAGTTTTAACCCCGACAATGCAACTAATCGTAGTTGTAAATATTTCCAACAGATTGTTTGGATTTTGATAGAAATACAAATACTGTATCCTCCCATGTCAAAAGCTGTTGGAGGAAGATGTGGTAGATTTATCATATTAATATACTGTTCAAAATTTCCAACCTTATCGATGAACTCAAGTTGCTGCATGTTCACTTTTCAGGTAGGTTCCATTATTGAACTCAGAAGATCTTACCAAGCATATAATGTAATGCCAAGTTTAAGCAATGCTTTGAGGCGCTATGGTGTATAACAAGTTCAAATGAGCTCCAAGCGGTTCTGTATTTGTGCCTCAAAAGTATCCAATAATCTCTTTCAAGTATAATTGTCTGGTTCCTCCTGGCTCGTAGCTGGAATACTAGAACAGAACCTTTCATCCCTTCCTCAATTCTTTTGTAGTGCTGAGGTCTGCAGAGTTTCAGAATAGTGGCCATCCATTACACTGTATACTAACACAAGTACCAAGAAAAATTTGATCCTCTGGTCTTTGAAACATCTAGCGGACAAGGGACACAGGCATCGGAATGTCAAAGATGCTAATCACGAGTGTAGCTACAAGATCCTATTCTTGAGTCAAATTTTGACCATTTTCTCCCTATTTTGTATACATAAATTATGTAATAGGAATCTTAACATATTTATTAGATTATAGCTACATTGGTGCTGTAATAAAGAACTCCGTTCAGTTTTTGGACTTTTAAGTACCATTTTAGATCTTTACTTCACTTCGTGCTTTTATCTGCATTTAGGCATTCCGAAATTTGCTGAGGATATATAAGTTCTATGAAAGAGCCATTATTCTGATGGATTTATCATTCAACCCGCACCATGGAAACACATATATGTAGAGTGTAAGAGCTATCAAACTTTGATCTTGCATTGTAGCATAATCTGTATACAGGCTAATTACATGCAAAAACATTCACAACGGTAAGAAATAGAATGACTTAAAAGTGTGCATTTCTCCTTGTAGATCATAATTTAACTATCTCAATAACCTTTTTTTTTTTTAAATTTTATGCAACAGCGTTTGAGAACTGATGGCTCGCAAGCGCAGATTTTCAATTCTCGAGTGGAAACAAAACACAGAGAAGCTTCCACTCTCACATTTTTTGAATTCCCATATTCACTATTTTTTCTCTATGCTCAAGTATCAACGCAGGGTATGATATGTTGTATTGCGCTCTTCACCTCCAAAATGCTTGCTTTCTTCCCATCAGTATTCTCCTTCACCTAATCATAGAACAACATGTTTTCACAATCTTAGGAAAATGATGTCCAGAAAATATATATGATGAGATGTATCCTTTGGTGGTATATAAGATGCATTTGTGGAGCATGTAATGTCGGATAAAGGTCGATTGTTTAGACTGCATACCTTGGCCCGTAGCTCAGCTATGAAGACTCCATTGCTCACGGATGACCTTACTGCTGTGGTCTCAATCTGAAGCCCTTGGAGAATGAGCAGGATGTCAAGCAACAGCCCTTCCTTATATGGGCACTGGAACTCCAACAGTCCGTCACCTCCGATAATTGAAACCTGCAAATTGGTATCTAGTGAAGTTAGTGGTGAAGGCAACTTGAGCATCTTGGGCCTTTTACACCCATCCCCAACACCTTCCAAAATCCTTAGCTTTCTTTTGTCTAAACAGGTTCTAGGTACTGGTGAATTCCTCTGTAGTTCTTGAAAACTGATCCTTCTACTACTTTGGAATTCCTGGTTTTGAGCTTCAAGATCTTGAATCTTTTGACGAAGTTGTTCCAAGTATTCAACTGTATCCCCCAAAATAGAGGCATTGTCCATTTTGGTCGCGAAAGGTACAGCAGATCTTAAGATGATAAACTTGTCGTTCAGTGATTCAGGGCGGGCAAGAAAATCTTGGGATATACCATTCTGGGATTGGCCATCACAGGATTTATATAGATTTTGGTCATGATTATGTTTGGTGTGAAGGAAAGCTATAGTGTGTAAAATTCTCTTGAGTAAGCATTGAGATGTGCTAGCTGTTCCCGCCATAACACAATAAAGACTGTCTGAACGACGAGTCCACTTGGAGAAAGCTGATTGGGTGGAACAAGTGATGTTGCTGACGGCAGATGAGTCCAGCCACTGGCTCGACTGGTGGTTTTGGTTTAAGTTTAGGATTGCTGAGAGCATGTTGGTGTAGTGGGTGTCTTGATCCTCCGTGATTACTGCCACTGCTGCAGAAGAGTATCCTATAAATAAACAACAAACAAGAGAAGAACAGCAGAGTATGATTATATATTACAGAAAAGCAAGAATATAATGAACGATGAAGAAGTAATTAGTCACCTAGAGTAGGCAGTTGAAGTTGAGTAGTAGCATTGGTATTAGAAGGTAGATGGTAGTCAAAATTTGAGTTAAGTTCTGGTGGTGGTGAGTGTGTGTGAGACAAATTAGGGAAAAAGTTGTTGGAAGCATCATCAGGTGAGCCAAGTCGGATGTCTTCAGATGGTTCAAGTTGCATTATTAACTCACTTGGTTCACCGGCCGTGACAGCACCAGCTACAGCACTTGGCCAACAAGGACAGCCTCCTCCTCCTCCTTCGGCGGCATTGCTATTGCTGCTGTTGCTGGTCGAGCTGTCGAAATCTATCTCATCTTCTAATTCTAATTCTTTCCTGTTGCTTGAGTTGGTACCATGAAACAAGTGCTTATAATAGTAATGGTCCAAGGAAGTGGCAGAGTTGGATGTTGAAAGCTCTGAGAGTGCTGGTTTTTGTGCTTCACCCTGCCTTTCTGTTTCTATGAATATAGATTTGATGTGTTGGATGAAGGCCATGTCTTCTTTTACCTTATCTGTGCTGCCTAGTTCAACCACGCCATCCATAAGAGGAATGCAAACCACTGTCTGCATCACATTTACACTTTGTTTATATGTATTATATAAACACACTATATACGATAATCTAGATTAATTAATTAGTGTTTTATTTGAATTTACGAAGGATTTATAAATATTTTTCTTTTGCACTTAGAAATGCTTAGTAAGTCAATTCAAACACGTTTTAAATTAATAGGTAAGGTTTAAGTTACCTTTATGCCAGCACTCTGTTGATCAAATCATGACGGAATCCCATATTGCCACCAAAACCAGGAGCAAAATGTTAATAATTATCGTTAACACTACTGACATATTTAAAAAATATATATATAGGTGAGATATATGCAGGGATGGATCATGGATGGGAGAGGAGTTATTGGCTTCACACTAACAACTAGGGTAAATTAAACAATTTATATCTAAACTTTAAGGTCAGTTTTTTTCGATTTTGAAAAATTATATTTTAAGCTTTGATCTTTGAAACTGTCATTGTAAGAAATTTGGATTCTATGACACCTAAAAACTGTTGTTTATCTCCTTGATTTTTTATTTATTTATTTTTGTTTATTATTGCTAATTAGATTTTCTTTTATGGTATTTTTGTTTTATATATTTTCTGTTTATTAATCCATTGGTGTCTGTTATTCACCGATCTAAAAGGTTTTCATGTCATAATTAATAATGTATTGTCAATAAAAACATTTTTTTTTCAATTATTAAATGTCATAGTCAAATTTACTGTGATAAATTATGTTTGTCAATAGATGACCAACTCCAGAATTTTGACACTTATGTACAATGTGCATACTAATAATGGTGTAAACCGTCAATAAAACATATGAATAATATGACTATAGTTGAATAGTATAATAGGGACATTTGCATAGCTAACGCAATAGCTAATATTTTCAAAGACATATGTCACATTATTCTAAACATCATTCACATAAATTAAGACGCAAATTATTGTGTAAAACTTGATTGTATGAATCATGCTGTCAATGATGTGCAATCATATATAATCTTTGAATAAGATATTATATGATAGCATACAATTTGTTAAGTTAACAATTAGAAAATATATGGTTGTATATAAAAAGAAAGGAGTAGAAAATAGTAGTTGTAGAGATAAGTAATACCTTAGCAAGAATGGCTCTAGAGAAAATTTTACTGTCAATCTCATTGGCACCTGTAATCCACACATGTTTGTTCTTTGAATATGCCTTTCCAGGCAATCTGCATGTATATATATATGGCACATAATTGTAAAATTAAAAAAAAAATCAAATAATTACGAAACGAGACGTAATTGTAAGTTAACGCACCCGAAGCCAGGAGGAAAAGTGAAAGAGAGACACAACAAATAGAACCACTCGGTCTCAGTCAAGTCCTCAGGAGAGAGAGCGGCAGCGGAGGTGGGGCGACGGAGGGTGTCGGAGGTGGATAAGGTGTTATAGAGATCTGTAAGTTGATGGGTTCTGTGAAGTGAAAGAGAGGCAGAATGTTGATGTTGTTGTTGTTGTTGGGCGGCGGCAGGGTGGAGGGTCTTGGTGGTCTTGATGGGGCCATTGTAGAAGCCATCTCCCCAAACCAACATCCTAAATTTTGATTGTAAACATGAATTGTAACAAATTAATTGAATTAAATGTATTATTTTGTGAAGTAGAGAGAACAATAATAAAGATGATACCTTTGTTGAGGAGAGAAACGCCAGAAGAGAGAATAAGTCCATTCAACAGATTGAACAGCAAATTGCAATGTTCCTTCCATTAGAATTCATAACTCACTTTCATTTTCTCATGTTCATCATAACTTTCAATATTATGGTGAAAGTGAAACAAATGGGTTTTGAAAGTTTGTTGGTTGGTTGGTTGGTTTAATTTTGAGTCAATGTCAGATGGGGTTTTGACTGACTGTTGAGTTGCTCTCTCCAATGATAACATTTAATATTATATGTTTATTTATTGTCTTCTTTCTTTCCTCTCTCAGTTCTTAGGTTCTAAAACTGTCACTCACTCTCACTCTCACTCTCACTCTCACTCTCACTCTCCATCATTCATCACATTCACATTTTAGTAATAAATACCATTTGCCATTTATACACAACTTTGCTTTTTCATTCAAAGCAATACAATAAGGGAGTGTTTGGGTATCGGTTTGAAATTAGGAGGCTTCTCTTTTGAAGTTGCGTTTGTGTTTGGATATATGGAATAAAATTCTTAAAAATAATAAAACAAATTCATGAGCTTGGAAGA
Source organism: Cucumis cinereus (assembly GCA_037974625.1). Classification (NCBI taxonomy): domain Eukaryota; kingdom Viridiplantae; phylum Streptophyta; class Magnoliopsida; order Cucurbitales; family Cucurbitaceae; genus Cucumis; species Cucumis cinereus. The sequence goes on along the minus strand of JBBPDJ010000019.1, from coordinate 2,272,901 downwards.
TGGTTTTTCATTAGTGTCATCGGTTCAAAAAATCTTCATTCATTTTCTACCTCTTATCATTTGGTTTTTGGTGATTGCCAATGGGCGACTGCCTTCACTGTGTGATTGTCGGCAATTGCCTTCGGTCGTCGGTGACGGTTGTTGGCTGCTTGTGATTGTCGACAACTATAACCGATTGGTTGGGGGTTGTGTGACCACTGACAATTCTCACTAGTCAAACGCTCGTGGCTTTCGACTCACTGTCCATTATCATATTAGGTTTAGGATTTCCATCAAACAAACTATTTTGATGATAACAAATTCAAATTGTTGCATTAATGAGTAAAAGAAGATATCGATTGACCATGGACCAACGGCACCTTTGAAGCTCGAATTTCTCCTTGTATTGTAGATGGATATATTGCACTGAGTTTGAACTCTCGAAAAGAAACTTTTAAAATTTTGAGAGAAATTTGAGAGGCCTACTTCATAAATATGGAAACTTTGGGTGACAACTTTATATTGGTCTCTCTTACTTTTGTCACCTTTACTTTGATTTTATAAGTTAAAACAAAATTTATAATAATATTTACAATTATAGCAAATTATTACAATCTACAAGTGATAAACCAAGATATATTACTATCTATGTCTATCATGATACATATAGATATAGATAATAGTTTATCTTGATATATCACCATTCATTAGATTGATATTTTGCTATATTTTACTAATAATTTAATTAATTTTGCTATATTTAAAAATGACTCTTGTTACATGAAAAGAAGTAAAAATTTCTTCCTTACCGACACTCCAATAATTAAAAAAAAAACGTGACTCTTTTTGGCCCTTAAATGATATTTCTTTTTATTTATTTATTTTTGAAAATTGAACCGGGCACATTCTTTTGTGATTCTAGTCTTGTCTTATATCACAATGGAAGTGTCTTATACAATCTTCATCACAATCCTTACACTTCTGTGATTTCATTTGAACCAATGAGATTCGTACTCGAGAATCTGCTGGGTGGTTAATAATATGTTGTGAGGCTTTGGATTCATACTCTATCTTCTTAACACCTAATACAAGCTAAGATTCAGACATATGACAAGTAATGTAAGTTTGATCACTTTACAGATGTGATATCTTCCCCCACCTCCCTTGTATACGTTGTTCAACTTCTAACTATATGCTATGGACAAACAAAACTATTCTTTTTTCAACGTCACTCAGGAACGCTTTCTTTCAGGTGATCATAAACACAGAAGTATTAACCTAGAAAGAACTGCTGCATATAGGTGATCATATGGTTCAGCATAATCCTTCAACAAAATCCATTGGCATCACAAATAGACCCTTGTTTTCCAGCAGTTGAGCTGCAGCTAATGGGTCAACTTCCATCAATTTTCCCACCATCTCCTCAAGTGGCTCACTCTGCATCTCTTGATGGTTCATGTAATGACCATATCCCTATCAAAACCAGTAATACAACAGGAGATTCTATTTTACATCCCAAAATTTTGTAGAAAAGCATATATGAGTATGGCATGAACTTTCCAGAAGAAAAAAAGTGAAATGCTGAAACCAAGCATGTGATGATACCTCAACGAATATGAAAGGCTCAGAAGATAATTCTCCTCCTAGTTTGCTCTGACTTAAGTCCTGCACAGCACAACCACACACCCATATGTTCAGTTTTTTTCACCAACTTCACTTGCATCATCATTACAGTCAGGATATTTCAAGGTATTCTTCTGTTTGTAGAAATATTAATTCATTATAGCTGCGTATCTACCATAAAGATCTAGTAAACAACCATCTTAAATTTTATCAAATTTGTTTTGTGATATATCCAACGGTGTCTTCCTCGTTCCAATAGATGATGATGGTCTTTAGGTGACTACGAAGCAAAAGACAATAATGCAGGCCCTTTACAGTTATCGCTAAAGAAAATGGCTCAATTTTTAAACTAACTCTCTCTTTACAAGTCTCCAATATTTTGGATCAATGCTCATATGATTTGAGATATTAGTAGATGCAGATATGACAAACATCATGACCACTATTATACAAATTATTATCTACATTACCAAAATATATGGACCTCTTTCTCTCCCTTGCCAATATCGATTCATACTCTACCTTTTAGAAACTAATCTCCTGTGAAGATCTGTTAAGCTTGTTACTGATAGTTAGTTGGTTATTCTCTTGTACCCACTGGCTATATGCCATTTGTCAAATAATAACATATGCGAGTTGTAAAACACTTAGGTTTGTGCGAGAATCAAAATACCTCATTGTATTCACTAAAAGATTTTATAGATGTACAAGATACAATGATAACCAAATAAGGAAAGTGCAGAAAAACCCAAAAAAAGGAAAATATAACAAAGATATTTACGATAATAGAATTATAACACAAGTTTTATTTACCTTCTACTTGCTTAAGATAACCTATGGGTTAGGAAGACTCGTGAAGCCAACAAGCTACAAAGAAACTCTTCCCAACATATGGATCAAAATTACATGAATAGGATTTTCTCCCAGCTGTAAAGTGCTATATAAAGAAACATGCAAAGTAGTAAGGGCTAGGTTGCCTACCTTTATTTGAAGCTGTAAGTACTTAATATGGTCAATGGCATCATCCAGAGCAGATGCTTGATTTTCCTACAGAAGCCAAAATTATAGTGAATTTAAAGAAAATATTTAGCCTACACTGCAGGTCATGAACTGGAAAGTTCAAAAGATAGTGCTTTCAGTTACTTTTATTCTCAACGAAATACAGGGAAGTTTATGGCAGCAAAATGGCTGAATCATGTTTACTCGTTGCATTTGTAGAATGATACATATAGAACGGTTTCAAGTCAAGTTAGTGCTTTGAAGATATTTTGGAATTCTGCTTCCACACTTATCCCTTCATACAATTCCATGCCTTTCTATGGCATAAAGACACAGAAATTTACCTTAGAAGAAGGAGGAAGAAGTTCCATCAATGCTTCAAGTCTTTCAGCTATCCTCATCTTGCGTTGCTGGAATCAGAAAGCATATTAAGCATCCAGTCCTGCTACTTTGTATGATTAAATAATATAGGTTTGTGTATATTTCACAATTCACACTCATGCCGCTACATTTCCGATCTTTTTCTACAGTAGTAGAAAAGTTTTTGGTTGCAACTAGTAAGTGTTTGGCTTACACGATCAGCTGAATAACCTCGCTTGCTTGATGAACTGGGACGTGATTTGGATAGAATGTCCCGTGCATTGTTCTGATCCAAAAGCCACAGATTAGGATAACTTGAAAAATTCAGATAGAGTTTGTCATTGACAAATGAATATTGATTAACAAACAAATACGTTCAACATACATTGTGCCCAAAATTGAAGGCATAGAACTTGAGGTGATATATGCCTATATCTTTATATTTAAAGGATCTATTATTGACTTCAGCACAGTGACTCCCATAACTTTTGCAAATATGTTAGGCGACACAGATTGGCTTACCCGTGAATCAGTAGATTTTGAGTTGTATGGACCTGCGAGATGATGGTATGAAATTTTGCCACGAAGCTCTGAGACTCCATTTATACTTTGAACAGTACTAGGAACAACTGCTATCACATCTTTGGTTGATGTCTTTCGAGAAAAGTTTGAAGTTTCAGCAATAAACTCAACAAAGGCCGGAGACGTTTTTGCAGCTTGAGTCCACTCAGTTAAGTGGGGGAAGTTGGTTTGGTTTACATTGCTATCAGCAGGCAAAACTTGGTGATGATTTGTAAATTCTCTAGGTGCTTGGGAAACAATGCTGACATTCGCACCAAAGTTGAGAGAGAGCATTTGTACAGAGTCATTGCTGCCATTTTGTCCTTCCATTTTACCTGTATTTTAACATTTTAAACTGAAATACTTAACGACAAGAATATACACTAAAACTTGCGTAAGATAGAGACGCTCCAAAATGCCATATTAACTGAAAAATAAAATAGGTGAAAGTATCATTTTGGTAGAGTTTATTCAATTTTGGCCCATGTATTTTCAAATGTCCAATTTTAGTCCCTAGAATTTCAATAAATCTTAAATTTAGTCTCTACTACTAGTTTATTGTAGATTTTTTCATTACTTTTTATTTTTTATTAGCACTTTCAGTATAAATTTTAAAAATATATTCTCATATTGTGTTTTTTTGCATAAACATTATTGTGATTATTTAATCAATTTCAATAAAAATTAACTTCAAGGTACTAAATTTAAGATTTACTTAAAGTACAAGGACTACAATTGAACATTTAAAAGTACAAGAACTAAAATTGAACAAATTTCAAAGTACAGAGACCATAAGGGTATTTTAACAAATAAAATACAAGCCTAGAAGAAGGATCGTCTGAAGTGACCGATTTTAGAGTAATTGTGGGAAAATAATACTCAATCTTGAAGGGAAGTAGGCCAAAAGTATGTTTGGGAGTGATTTGAAACGGTTAAAATAACTTTAAATATTGTTCAAAATCACTTCAAAAACATGGTTTAAGTATAGTGTTTGGTTTTAGACTTTTCCCACAATTTACTTAGCATAAAAAGATTTTAAATGATTGAACTCATATTATTAGGACTAGGAGTGACTTTAAACACACAAAAATTGATTTAACTACTCCAAAATCACACTCAAACATGCATTAGCGGACTAACCAAGTCGCTCCTTTTTTTCTTTTTTGGATGAAAACAACGTCTTTCATTGAGAAAGAATGAAAGAATACAGGGGCATACAAAAAAAACCAGCCCACCAAAACACAACCACTCAACTAAGTAAAATGTTGTCAATGGAATAATTAGGAAGTTCTTCGAAATCAAAGCCCAAAAGGGCAAGTGAAATCTAACCAAAGACCAAATCTCACTGTGCACCCTCTCCCTATGCCGAAAGACCGGATCATTCCTCTAACCCCAAATGTCCCAAATAACAGTGCACATCTTGGCAAGCCATAAAAAACCCCATTTGTCTCTAAGGGGCAAATGGAGGAGGAACTCCTTGATCATCGCTCTGACTCTCTGTAGACTAGCAAAGCTAACACCGAACTCCTGGAAGAAAGAGCTCCACACAGCCCACACATAGTGTCAATCCCAAAAAAGATGATCAAGATCTTCCTTCGCCTTCCGACAAAGCATGCAACAAAAAGGCCTGACAAGCGAAGTTCTCCTCCTAACAAGCCTATCGACGGTATTAATTCAACCAAGTAAGACTTTCCAAATAAAGAACCTAACTTTTTTAGAAACCTTAGTCCTCTAGATGACGTCAAACTCCTTAGGGGGGCAGGATCCAACAAAAGACTACACAACGACTTACATGTATAACCCCGAATAATTCAATTGGAACGTAAATTGAAACTCCTGGACAATGAAGTGTTCCACCTAATTCAATCAACCGTTCTTGGAAAATTGAACCAACAACATCTCTCCTAAGACAACAAATAGACTGATTTACCTGAGCACACCCAATAGATATTTTGAAACCCCATCGGCATACTAGCATATGAAATAAGCATTTCCCCACATTCTCCATTTATTTGAAAAGACGACGTTAAAAGGTACAAACCAGATTAAGTAGCAAAAGTGTTCCAGGGTTTACATGATAAACGAAGAAATGAACTGACAAATAAGTAAAAGAAGCTACTGAAAACAAAAGCCAGCAATAAATAGCAACATGGGAGCATTGAATGTTTAAGAAAATAGAAAATCAACAAGAACTGAAGCGAAAGAAGTTCAAATTTTCTAATACCACTGAATCGGGAAAACGAAGAACATAAAACCTCATAACATAACAACTACAATCTACAAAAAAAAAAGAAAACAAAATGGTAAGTGGAGATTCACATAACTACGTTTGAATCAAACTTCATGATCGATGTTTAAGAAATAATGAGCGAAGATTTACTGTTACTACAAAAAGAAAACACATGTAGGTAGTAGTTTATTAGAACGGTAAGGTTACGAACAAAGAAAATGTCAATATTAGTGAAGCTATAGAGTGTAAGAGAGAAAAAAGGATCTCACGGATAACAATGGCGAGAATGACGGAGAAGAGGAGAGGAGGAGGACGGAGACAGCGGAGGGAGGGACTGCGACAGTGATGTTGTACGTGTACGTACCACAAAACTGTTTGGGTTATTTCACTTTTTTGAGTGAGGCCCAAATTAAGGCCCAACCACATGGGCCTAGTCAAGTTTTATTATTTTAAGTTCGACCACAAAAATAATAAATATTAAAGTCTATTTCGGACAAATATATAAAAGAAAAAGGGGCAACAAGAAAAATAGAAAAATATAAGGTTTCATTTTGAAAAACAGCAAAAAAATTTTAAAATTATATAAATGGCAGATGAATTTTAAAATTATTAATTATGAATTAATGATTGACCCAAATACCCCTAACTAATTCAAATCACTAAGATTCAAATCTTAACCTATTTCTAATATTCAATTCCTAAATATCAAATTTAAATTCTATTCCTAAACAACTAT
>JBBPDJ010000019.1:2235946-2261068 GCA_037974625.1 Cucumis cinereus | reverse complement strand
TTGCTATTTTTCTTATTGTTTTATTTTTTTGTTATATTTCCAATTGCAACTTTAAAAGTTGCTATCTAGTCAAATTTCCCAAAGAAAAATATAGAGAGAAAATTACCCAATGGCTTTTCACCTATTTGGGTATGGGTGTGTAGAACTAATAGAAAAAACCAATTCGAACCATCGAAACCAACTATTTTTTTGCAGTTGGAATCGGTTTTTTAGTGGGGCTCGACCGACCAGTAGGACAAAGGCAATATCCTTGACCGAAATAATCCGATTTAAAAACTTTCTTTCTTAAATATTCAAAATAGTTGGACTGTCCTGAAATATTTATACAAGTCAGAATTTTATTAGTTGGAAATCCTTTCTTTAGTAATATTTTTTTTCGAGTTTTTTTTTATTTTTTATGTCCGTGTATTCTTTCATTTTTTTGTAAAACATTTATTTTTATGAAACAAATATATTAGATTCCATAACCATGTTTGTTGGCTCCATTTGAAGTAAATGGTGATTCTTTCCTTTGGTTGGTTTAGGTAATAGGTTGAAGAAATTGACCTTTGTGTTTCTTGGTTTGGCGCTTTGTGTCATATTTTCTTGTGCGCTAAGGTATAACGAGAGACAGCGGTAGGAACTCTCCCTCTCACCTTTTTGTAGACCTAGCCGGAGCCGCCACACCAATAACTAAGAACAATGGGGAAGAAACCCTCTGGGACCCAGCAAGCATTTTTCATCTTCGGAGCCTTGGCGATGGGTTGGCTCGCCATTGAGATGGCTTTCAAACCCTTCCTCGATAAGGCCCGCTCCGCTATGGACAAATCTGATCCCGCTCGGGATCCTGACGAACTTGTCGATAACCATTCCGATCACACCTCATCTGATGACGATCGAGGTACCACTGGCGCTGATTAAACCCGCAATTTCAAGGTATGGTTGACAGAGTGGGATGATGGTGAATGGTTTGCCCCCATCGTTGTTCTGGTCTGGTCCTACTGTACCAAATTTGTAATTTTAGATCTAGACGGTTTTAATTGAATTAATAGTGATTCAGCTTTTACTTTTATAATTTGTGCCTCTACAATTGGTATGTGTTTCTTTTGGCTACTGTATTTCTAACTATAAGCTCGGAACTAGGAGGTATACCGATTACCTGTTCGATGAATGGTTTAAAAGAAATGAGGTGTTTATAACATGTTTAATGTGGTGGGTTTGTGACAATGCAGCTACGTGTTGCACACTTCTGTATAGAAATGAACTGAATCAAAGCCCCTGCTCATGAGCTTTCTCATTGACAAATTACTCTCTTTTAAAGATTAGATTGGTAGAAACAAAGGCTTGTCTATTGAAAATCATTTTCTTTCGTGCCCACGATAGAGTTGATATTTAAATTAGATGTTGTCAAATGTTATTTGGGTGATTTGGCCTAATCATGACGATGCTGGACTGACAACTGATATTAGGCAACAAAGTTGAGTTAAACCAGCAATTGACCCAAATTTGGTTATGCTAATTTCGAATGCCTTAGTATTCTAAAATTAATGAAAACTAAACCTTTTATTTATGTCACAAAGCATTTAGATTGCTTTGGCCCTCTCATTTGCGCTCCCCCCCCCATATCCTCGCGCTCTTGTTTCTCTTTCTCCTCTTCAAACATAGGAAGAAAAGCCATTTTCACATTTCTCTTTTAGATCACTGTAGTCATGATAAACGGTTGGAAGGTGGCTAGAAGCACGATCATAAGGGTTAGTTGGAGCACGCGATGAATGGTCAGTTGGTGTCTTAAAGCACGGTCATCGAAGCGGGTGATGAACAGTCTGACAGAGCCCCAAGTTCGGGAGAGGGAGGGAAGAAGGAAAAGAAGTGCGGGAGAAAGAGAGGGAAGAAGGCAGTAAGAGTGCGGGGGGAGGGGGGGCGCTTAAGGGAGAGGAACGAAGAAAGTAACGAGTGCTATCTCAGGGTATTGCATAAGCCAAAGGTTAGTATTTCAAATTTGGGTCACACCGACAGTCACACAATGCAAATTGGGTGATCCGTACAAAAAAAAAACTCATAAACTACAATCTGTAGCCTATTTTAGTTTTTGAAAATCCATCTTTTGATATGTCTTCTCGTTTCCTTTTTATTTCTTTGTGAAGGAGGGTGGTTCATCTGTAGGGACAAAAAGGAGTGAATGGAGAGACAACGATGCAAATGGAGCACCTGAACTGTTGAATATAAACATGATCAAAGCGAGAGAGCTTTCATCCATCTGGGTGTAGCGTTTGGAAAAAAGAAAAAAAGATTCTACAAATAAACATTTTTCCAGCCAATCTGTGAGCTTCTTGTTCTAATTTCTGAAATGTTAAGATATGATTGCGAGATTCTTGTTTTCTAAATCACTAGGGTAACTCTACCATTAAACACGACCCATCTGCTTTGATTTAGTTTGACAACCATACATCCACTTGTTGCTTTTTCAAGTATCATATCATAGAAAACACCAAACAGCATCCTGATATCTTCCTTTAAAAAGATAAAGAAAAAACACAATCCCCAGTCTGGACCAAACCAAATAAGACAAATGAGAGACGAGGAAGCGAATAACATTCAGACCACTGGTCTAATCATCAACTGGGTATTGCTCATACCTAATTGTACAGTCATGGAGCACTGCACGACCCCCAATTCTCATTTGACACGAGCCCAACATGTTGTTCTTAGCAGCCTCAAGACAAGTAGTGCAGTCTGAGGTTGTGAGATTCTGGTTGCAGGAAGCATGACCATAGGCGAAGGAATTAGGATAAGGAGATATGTTGTAGAAATCATAGTTCTTTATAGTGGGAGTTGCACTCTGCAATTCTTTTAGAACGTAATCCAGACTCACTGCAAAAGGATCTCCCCCTGTGAAAGTTCCGGAATTGCACAAAACTGAACTCACTCCAGTGTTCGGAATGCTCACCACCATAATAGACAGCGGAAAGAAAGCGAGAAAAGCCACTGAAATCTTCAGACTAGAACCAATCATCCTTCTTCTTCTTCTCTTGATTTTTGATCTGCTTTAGGTTTAGAAAGGCATTTGACGTTGAAGCAGAAGTGGGTCCCTAGGTATTTTCTTGTCACAAATTGTTTGATGCTTTGTCTTGTTCTCTGCGTTTGACCCATTCATTTGCCATTGGTCTCTACTATAAAGTCAAAAAAAATTCTTAGTTTTCGAAGGAGAAAACAAGAGTTCTATGCACAATTTAAACTTCTTTTGATGTAATAAAAGTAGTAAGCTAATCAAAATAGTTCCCATGTAGATTTCTATTCATAAGAAAATAGGCACGTCTTTATTGTCATAGCCGTATAATTCCCTACTCGCTGAAACTGGATTTTAAAGTAATTAGATTTTCAACTTGTAGAGTTTAAGTAATGGGGTACACTCGTTTTGTTTATAATCTGGCTAGAAGCAAATTCTTATGAGCAAGAACCTTTAACCAATAGGATTTCCTCCATCTAATGGATAGACATTTGTTACTGATGGGGAATTCTTTCTCATCTAAAATTGAAAATTGAGATGATTGAATCTGCATCAATAGAAACCATAAATTTGGTAAATTGTCATAATAACCCAATAAAATTTAATCGATCACAGGTAGGATCATTTTTGGTAATTCGTTATAATTGTTTTTTCGGTTCTTCCGGCTGAGATCGATTCCAAGATTTGAGTAAAAATGTCGCTCTTTTCATTATATATCCAAACCATCGACTTTTTTGGGCTCTCTTAGTTGACTTTCGGCTAGGACAATTCTCCGGATCTTATGTAATATTTTCCAAATTTAGCTTCTTTTTTTTTTCCTGAAACAAAAACCTAGTTTTGATCACCCTTATATCCAACTTTCTTCTAAGAGAGCCATACACTTTTCAAAGGGTGGAGATAAACGAGGGATTCATCAATCCATTTGGAAATTTAAAATTTGAACACTTTTGGAAACATAAAATGGGTCTAAGATTTGAGAATTTGCAGATGATTTGAAAAAATTACATAAGATTTGGAAAAAGATTACGAACAATCTTGGTCTTGTTTGTAATATAATCTCGGTTAGAGTTATGCATTGCCCACCAAATTACTCTTTGTTATGTTATATTCTAGCAGAGCGAATGTTGGGTGGTCCAGTAGCTTAGTAAGTGACTCATTCCAAGTTGAATCAGTGGTTTGTTTGTAATGGAGACAGAGGTTGACAGATTTCACTCACCTGCAGTAGACTTGGGGTTGCCATTGGAAAGCACCCCAAGTAAATATGCTTCGTGCCTCATTCACAACTTTCTTAAGACAGTTTTTTTCAAAGCATTATAAGGTTTGTGATGGAGTTCTTGAATGAAATAAAAAAAAAATTGTTGTATTATCTAAAAGCTAAATCATGAGCCACAGTCTATGGTAGATAATACCATGAACTGTAGAAAACTCCTCAGAACTAATAAACGCATCTCTGGCATAGCCCATATGGATAAAATCTTTGGAAGACAACTAAAAGTAATGATCCTCAAAGACTTCATGTGAATCAAAAGTTGTAAGATTATCACACATAATAGGATTTGTAAAAAGTTGTTAGAGATCTAGAGTATATAACTTATAAGTAAGAACAATATCTCCATGGAGGAATTAAGAAAATCCATATTAACTTTAATTCTTAGTGAGCAATATTTTAATATTGCGAAGATACACTAAGATTTGTTGTCCTAACTCCCTCATCTCTTAGAGTTGCCTTATTAGGATGAAAACCCATGTTTTTTACTTTATAGTTTAAAAAATCTCAAAAAGATGCCTACTCTTTTTATCCTTCCACCTTGCATTTTCTTTTGGTTAAGTCTGCACTTATTTAAATGGATCCAACTTTAGCTCTTGAGCTGTAAAAGGAGTGAGCCAAAATGAGAATGGTCTGCAACTACTACACTCCATTGACAATTAACGTGTTTCTTCCACTTTGAGAAGAAACTGTCTTTTGTTATTCTCTCTCCTTTAAACCCACTTTTCCTTTTCAGTTTTAATATTATATAATGCAGATAATCATAATATGAAGATCCTCAATACTATGAACCAATAGGGCAGAAGATATTTGGGGCCAATATGGAGTCTTAGTATGTAATTATAGTTTTACTTTTTGTGATGTGATTGCAATGGGAGCATTGGAACCTGTATATTGTAGTGTGATAAGTTGAGACAGATTTGTTTATTCAAAGTTGAGATTGAGGGACCTTTAGCTAATTTCAGAAGAAATTAGAAATTATAAAATCAAGTCATCTGTTATTCTCTTATTTAACTATGTTGAAATGGGTTTTGATCTCATCTCCTGTATCAATTAGAAAGTGGGAAGTTGGAAAAATTATGTTCTCAACACAGTCTAGAAGCGAATTCTATGTTTGTTTGATGTGAAAATAGACCAATATTATTTAAATTGTTTCATATCATAATTTACTCATCTTCACTTCTTTCCAATATACATGTATTTACAAACCATCTCCAAAAATTTGTAATTAATTCTATACATAAGACTAATAAAAGCATGTAGAACAAATGACGGAAACTCAAGTGGTACGAAATCGAGCAGCCTCCTCAAGTTCTTCAACCTCTTTGGCTAGTTCTTCTACTTTCTCCAAAATCTCCATGATTAAGAAGAGAAAGCTAGCCATTGCCAGTCCATCAGAATTCTCAATGGGGCCTAGCTTGGATGGATTAATGACAAGGCTCAATTCTTGTCTAACCAACTTTAATTTGGGCACTATCACACCACCTATTTGACACTTTTTCATTTCCTTGATTCCTTCTCCAAGCTCTTTCAGTGTCCATACAACGGAAGACCGTGCTGTCTCACATGGCTCCTTGATTACCTCTCTGATGCCTGATGATGGCTGATGCCCAAATTTCACACAACAAAGTTAATGGAATGTTGAAGGAAAACGTATTTTTTAATACAATAGGAGTCAAGGATTCGAATTACAAATCTCATGGTTGCTAACATATTCGTATGTTAGCTAAGCTATGGCCTTTCATGGAAAACTTAATCCACTACATGCTCTAAACCCTCTCTCTCTCTCTATATATATATCTTATATGCACTATAAACTTGTAGGACTCCTGAAATACAAACTGGAGAGTTCAAAGTTTGTGTCCAGTAATTATGGGACTGTGATTAAGAAATTTATGGAAGGGAAAGCAGACGAATAAAATTTATTGGGATGAATGATGGGGAAGAGAAGACAGGGCACTGAAAAGAATTTTCCTAAAGGCTTAAGCAAAGTGGAGCAAAGGAAGAAACATGATTTGATATATACCAGTCTAGGAGATTGAAGACAAGCTTTGATTGAAATGACAGTGGCAGCAAGCTCCCTTAGTAGCTCTCCAATTTGTAGATATTTGTTCCATGGGTAGTTGAGTCCAAATTTTCCATGCCATGGTTCCCACTTTGCAAAATTTGCCTAAGAATCATATCCACAATTAGTTTCAGTTCAAGATCTATGATTATTATTATATAATTTATGGAAAGTTATAGCAGGAAAAAACAGGGAAATTGGTTAATACCAGTGACTCATCTTTTGATTTTGAGTTCAAAACCAATTTGCAAGTGTTGGAACTGGTATCAGACTTGTTCTTCTTCTTCTCGTCAGTTGAATTGAAGTAATCCTCCATACATCCTGAGAAAGAGAACTGATTGCTTCAATCTCTTTTGTTTCGTCAGTTTTATTGTTAAATTAAGATTATGGAAGAAGAAAGATTATGTAAGAAAAAAAACCTTGAATGGAGTTGGCTAAGTTATGGAAGTTAAGGACGGTGGAATCATGAAGCTCATCGCTAGCCCAACTTGGGAAAATGAGGAAGCTTATGAAAATGCAGACTGCAAAACCCATGGCAATAGTAGACAGCCGTTCTCTTGCCAATCTCATAATCTTATCTGCTCTCATACCAGATACCACTATCAAATTAAATGTCAATATGAATATCATCACTCCATAGTCATATTTCTTCTTTATACTCGGTACCATCCGCGAGTAGGTCGCTATAGCCCCTACATAACAAGCAAACGCAAACAAACTCAGTAGAATTGTACAGAAATTTGAACTTCTGGCTTCAAAAGGACTTGCATGTCAATCATTACTGATTTGCATTCATATGCTTGCCTTGCTGACACAAACTTATTTGCATATAAAAGGTGTCTTGTGCTTTTCATTTGTGTTTTATATCATGATCGAAAGCTTACCAAAGACGAAGACAGAAATTCCAATAATGAGAGCACTGGCGAGTCCACCAAGATCTTGAGCAAAAGCGCTCGCCAAGCACCCCAACCCACCGCCCAAAATGGTGCCCAACCCTCTGTTAAGCCCCTTGCTCAGTGTAGCTCCTGAACAAACAAAATCAATCAATCATACAACAGAAAACAATACTACAAAAGCAAATGATTTGCTAAGGGAGCTACAAAAAGATAGATACAGTTCAATATGCTGAATTACCTGCGAAGAACTCAAAGACGACGACAACGGTCATTATAGCCCACATGGCATTATCTCCAACTTGGTTGTAGAGAGGATCAAGGAGATAAAGGAGTGAGACAACAACCAATGCAATTCCAACCTTAACACTATGAATAACTTTCCTTATGTCTTGCCTCTTTATTCTCTGTCTGATGGAGCATAACCAATGACTGTTGTTATTTGGGTTCTTCTTGTGTTCTTCCTGATCAATGGAAACTCCAACAATAACTCTGTGATCCTGATCATGTTCTTCTTCAGGAATGGAGATCACTGCAGCAGACCCCATTAATCACAACAAACAACTTAACCCTCTTGCTCTTCTTCCGATGATCTTTATATCAATTACAATCAAATTTGGTTTGCTTAATTTTGAAGTGGATGGTCTGTTTATATAGACATGCAACAAAAACAGTACAAATAATATAATGATTATAATTTGAAGTACGGCATTACATTTTGCTGAAATTGGGAAAAAGGTTCCATAATTATCTAATGTTTTATGTAATGCTCTACACAGCAAAAAATAGTTACCACACCACTCACGTTTCATTTTTTTCCAAAGACAACAGCCCCCCATAACAAAATCAACTCTTTTTCTTGCTCTTTATTGTATTTGTGGAATTTATTCATACATTTTTGTTTATAAATCCACCACTAATCAAAGATACGACTTTTTTTGTTCCTTTTAAAATTAAGATCATAACTTTTACCTATATCTTTTTGTTAAAAGATAAGGAATTTATATATTTTTGTATATTCAAGTTCCAAATTTGTTGAGTTCTGGTTTTTTTTACTACAAAATATTGTCTTTTTCAATACCCAATGTGCACTATGATTATGATGTAAGAGGGGCTTCATATATATACATATATATGCCATATGGATTATATTGAACCCACCAAGGAGATGAAAGAAAGATCTAGACAATTTATTGAGAATGGTTTTCTATGGCAAAGAATGTGCCATGTGGTGAAGAATATCAAAGAGTAATAAGCACCAAATTGACCAAGATTTACATTTGGTGGCACGAGAAACTTGTGGGTCTTTTGGCCTTTTGTCTTTTCTTGGTGTTTTGCTAGCTTGTTTCTCTAGTTCAGCTTCATTGCTTAGCACTTGTACAAGTACGGTGCTCAAGCTAACCGTATTTCAATGTCTAAGTTAATACATGAAGTATTAATCAGTTCAACTAAGCATATACACGAGGGTTAAAATTTTCTTATGGGTTAATTTACTTGCCTTTTTCCTTTAAGATTGTTGAATCAGACTATTTATAAGGTCTTTCTTCTTGCACTCGTCTAGGGTTACATGTAATACCTACGATGTTAAGGTGGTTGCAACCTTCAAGGTTGCAGAGCACCATTGTTGAGTCATATTCTGTCATTTCTATATTGGTATAATTTTTTTAGTCCAGTTAGCTAAATGTTGAGGGTTACACATGCTGTTATTTCCTTTTGAGACACATGTCTCCTAGCTCTCTAGGGACTTGGACCTATTCACAGACTTTTAACTTTACCTAGGACAACTCTCAATAAAATCTAAATGAAGCGACCCATAAACACATATAATTGTAAGAGCTACTAATATTGCTAACCATAACATGTCGATGCATATTGTGATGCATCATGTATCTCTATCTAGTAATGAGTGCACATTATTAAATAGATAATAAAGTACATATGATCATATTGGTATTAATTAGGAGCTAGAGATATTTGCATATACTTTTTTTGTCATTGTTTCTTTATTTCTATCTCTTCTTCCCTCTACTTACTTATGGATATTAATTAGAAACTAATCTTTAGCAAACATCACAAACAAGTGTTTATCTCATTGGTTCCCACTTCAAACTGTCTATTACGTGATCTTGTTTGATATTATTACTTTCAATAATGGCATGGCAGTTGGGTATTTCAACAGTAATTTTAGGGCTCTACGTATTAAAAAAATAAAAAAAGGTTAGAGGCCTACACATTATATTATATTACAAAGGTGGTACATTATTAAATGTTGTTACAATTGTACGGCACTTGGATTGTTTTTTATTATAAATTATTATATTTTCAATAAAACAAACCAAATTTGACTGATTTCTTCCCACAATCTCATATCTTTCTGATCTTCCTTTTCCTGAAAGTTGGTGGGGATTTGTGTCACAGAACATGGAATGCAATACATACATTATTATGATAATCAATTAACTGTTATTTGCACAGAACATATTAAAGTGATAAATATATATATCATACTATGATGATTGTATTATGCTGAATTCGTCACTACAAATTTGATATTTAGAATGGTAAGACATGCATACACCTGACCTGATAGATGGTTTATTATAATCTGTCACACATAGCAGTTGCTTGGAGCTGATAAATTAAACCATATATTATATTCCAATCTCTTTATGAATAGTTCAGTCAGCAAAATAATCTGTACAACTCATGCTCAAAGTTACTTATAGAAGTTGAAAAGGTTTAATATACATAATACATAGAATTGACAGTTAGATTACGTAAGAATGAAGTTTAATATCATGGTAAAGTACATCTTTAAATTTCTTAACTCAAACACATACACTATATATATATATATATATATATATATATATATATATATGAATATACTGGAAACATTTAGAAAAAGAATAAAAAAATGCAAAAGATCTGGTATGCCTGAAGCTTTCATTTTCAGAAAAAGGGTAGAAAACAAAAAAAATAAATAAATAAAGTAAAAAAGAAAATGTGATTTTAGATTTGTTAAAATGTTGGGTTTAGAAAATGGAAGAGAAAATTGTAAGTGCGCCAACTTTTTGTGAGTGCTTTCGCAAATATTTTCACTAAACAACACCCCAGGGCCATGACACTGACAGAAACCTAGCTACCAACTACATTTTCTCTCTCTCTCTCTCTCTCCATATACCAAATTTGTTTGTTGGGAGCATTCTTCTCTCTCTCTCTTCTGATCACCATATACCAAATTTGTTTGTTGGGAGCATTCTTCCAATCAAACCAGTGTTCCGGAAGTCTTACCAAATGAGATCGTGGAGGTGAAAAGAGTCCAAAAGATCGTGGAGTTAAAAACCGTGACGAGACGAAATGAGTTTTAAATTACGTTACATTAGAAATCCATCTCTAGTTATTTGTTCATCTTAGTTGATTAGTGTGTTTTTTGCGTGATATAAACGTTAATTCTACTGTAATTATACGTGTATGCGACGATTGTTTTCACTGCTATAAAACTTGTGTTATTAAAGGTTTTGGAATGTCAAGTAGGGATAGTCTTGATGGTTTGAAAATCAATTGTCAAGAATAAGAGATGACAACTTAATCGTAGAAAAACATCAAAACTTATTATATATTTCTCAATATATGCTTTGAGTCAAATGACAAAATTACAAACTAGTGCTATCACACCATTAAACATTAATTCTACCATCCCTATGCATTGGATAACCCTTCTTTAATGTTTGCATCGTCGTATAAGTAATAATAGTAATTTATATGTCATCAAATTCTATTTTAGTTTAATCAATCTTGAATTTTGTCACATCCAACCTTCTTAGTTGGTTACTGCTAGAAAATTGAAATTTTACAACATTTAAAAATTGTCACAAACAGTCTTCGTAACAGCTGTTTTGTGTTTTTATATTCTTTATAAAGGTACGATAATTAACGACAAATTGAAAAAATGTCGCCAAATGTGCTTCAAAAAAACATAACAATAACAAAACACAACTACAAATCTAGTAATTATATATATATATAGTAATTTTTATTATTCTAATGTATATTACAGGAGAACTAAGTCACTCACAAGTCATTTCAATTCTATATCGATAATAATTCAAAATGTATTTTATGTACATCTCATTTGTGTATCAATAGTATATCATTATTCATTTACAAAAATATTGAATATTGCACTATGCATCAATTATCATCATTCAATATATATAGTAAGTAGAGTCAAAGTATTAACAGATAAGTATTTAAAAAAATTCGTAAATATAAGAAAGTTTGTCAGAGTCTTATCACTGATAGACCACATCTCAAACATTGGTTTATCACTGATAGACCACAAGAGTCTATCGACGATAGAAATATATCACTGATAAACTTTGCTATATTTACAATTTCTTTAAAATGTTTATTATTATCTCTAAAATTATTACCAGAGATAATTATCTTAATTATTATATAAAAAAGATATAATTGGTTAGTCAACATGTGACCTAATAAAATGAAAGAAAAGAGGTTGAGAAAGTCAACAGGTAAAGTTGTAGTAAAGAAGAAGAAGATATGACGGTGATACTTAGATGCTAAAAGTCAATATATTAATAGTGATGGGAAGCAAGGTGAGATGCATTATTATATGAATTCATATGGTAAAATTATTCTAATTAAATTTTAAAAATATATATATTATTTTTATTTACAATTTTTTTTAAAAAAACACTTCATTTTCTTAAAAATGATTTATTGTTAAAAGTAATTAAACCATTGAAAACTTAAATTAAAGATATTTTCCTAATTAAAATATTTTTAATTATATCCTTGAAATTTTGTTCAAATATAACAATATTGTTATTTGAATATTAATGGCACATGCCTTAAAACTAAATGAATAATAATTTGACATTATATATGTGAATTATGGCCACTACTAAAAATACTAAATAAAATGGCCACTACCAAAATACTTTTGATAGTTGGGTACTCTAAAAATGGAAATAAAGATGAAGAATGCATGTAATAACATTTGAGAGTATTTTGGTTTGTTGCGAGTCGACGTTAAATTTGACTAATTAAACGATAATTTAAAAGCAGGTGAATGGAAACAAAATGATGACTTCTTGAAATTGGATGGACTAAGTGAACCAAAGTTAGAATTATAATGACTAAAATAAACCTAAGTTGAAAGTATAGGACCAAATAATTAACATTTTGATAATATACAAACCAAAAGTACAAAAATAGAAGTAGTATTCAAACGTTAATTATAGCTCTTTTAATATATTAAATATTTAAAATTACTCTCTAATGAAAAACCAAAAGCAAAAGTGTAAATTTGAAACTTTGAAATTAAAACAAAAGATAAAGTTAAAATTTTTTAAAAATAATAATAATAAACAAATTATTTACGCTTCATAGAAAAAAAAAACCACTAAAAAATAAAAATTTATTACTCTTAATTTTTCTCTAAAATGTAAATATTTCGTCTATTTTACTGTTTTTGACAATTTCTTAAAATAAAAATATACAAAGCGAAAAAAAAGTAAATTTTTAAAATTTTAAAACTTAAAGAATTAAAATGAAAAATTTAAAAAGCAAAAATTAAAAACATTTGAAAAGTTAGGAGAAAATAAATAGTAAATGTGAAAATAATAAATAAATAAATAATAAATAAAAAGGGGAAGTGGAAGTGGAATGTGGGTGGGTGTGGTTTCCTACCAACCAAAGTACGGAGGACAATCCGTGGCACGGAACATCCTCCGTACACGTCACATTCCAACACGCTCTATAAATATTTTAATAAATTAATTAACTATTAACCTTAATTAATTAATTAATTAATTCATAAGATTGATGCTGCGTCATCCCACCTGATCATTTCCCCTTCCTATTTACATCTTTACCCTTATAGACAATCTCATTTCACATAGTAATGTTGGCTTGACCATGCTCAACTCTTATACATTCTCAATTAACTTTCCTTTACACGGTCAACACATACGTACCTACCTACCAATGGATGAGAAACTACTCATCTACTTTTTATATCGAACAAAAAGTAAATTTTATCTTGAAATTAATCATGTTTTCAGCTTCTTGTTTGGTTAAGTCTCTAAAATGGTAGACTTACTTAGTCGACAACTCAAATCACTCTCACCCATCCAAATGAAATGACGAGTATCAATCTCTCACCCATCTAAAGATGTACATTATCTGAAAATCAGAGATGTGGCGAAGTAATAACAGATCCTCTACTGCACAAATGAAATGGCAAGGCAATATCTGTGGCTTCTTTCAAGTCCAAATGTTCATGTTACTTACCCTTTTGGTTGTGATGTTAATTAAACCTATTTGTGACTGTAGATTTGACTTCGGTCCCATAACGGACTCGGCATGGTGGAGACTTATCCAGTAAAATGGTATTATTACTATCACTTTGGAGTGAGAAAATGCTATCACATGAATGCACTTACAAGAATAAGGGTCATTTGGAAAACACATTCATTCTAAAGGTGAAATTAAATAAATACACGTTTATTCTACAGTATTGACAAACTCCCTGTAAAATCTATGTTGGACAACAAAGGCTACAACCTAACATACACTCACAAAATAAATATCACATATATTACAATAGTATAAATGTGGCCCCAATGTCCAAAAAATGAACCACTATTTTATGCTTTGTGCAACATCAATGTCGTCCCTTCCATAAACTAAAAGGACCTGGTGCAATTATTTTGTTGTCTTCAAATGCAGAAGATGTTGGTCGCTGAGGATACTGGAGAATCATACTGAATCTGAACGTTATTAGCAAGGCAATCAGGTAAGATCATATATAAGCAAGAGAGCTACGATCTAGATCAGGCTGTGGGCGGCCACGGGTTGGAGTTGGAGGTCTCTGAATGTTAAGTTCCTGAAAGAACCAAAGCAAGGATTACTGCTCAGCAAAACTTCGTGCTTTGCTAGAACACAGCATTACGGTTGTTATTTAAAGTCAATGAGTTGTACCTGCATCCAAGTGTCTTCAATGATGCGTTCCGGAGATGTTTCGGGTGACTGGAGGGGAGGTGGCAAAGGATGGATCAACTTTGGGACCACGACCAATCCCCTCCCAATAACCAATATGGCTCCAGCATTGTTTGCAGTTCCTACATACCAGAGTCATTAGGTCCAGTAACGTTGCTATGTGAGAGCATTAATGGTAGAAAGATGTACTTCGATGATTGGAAATATCATATTTATTAATTTCTTTCCATTTTGATTCTCATAACACATTTTTTATTTTTCTTATGTTATTCAAAGTTTCAAATGTTGAATTAATATGCTGGTTGCTCAATGATCTGACAAATTATACTTTGGGCAATGGAATACAACAGCAGTAAATAATTTGCATTTCCAAGGCTCGCTCCCCAGCTACGTGTCCTTTGGACCCTTTGCTTAGAAGTGGATTCGAACCACTGACACAAGGATTTTCAGTCCTTTGCTCTAACCAGTTGAGCTACCTGAACCACTTTCCTAAAGTCTGAGTTGACCTAGTGGTAAATAAAAGACTTGGGTTTGATAAAAGGCTAAGAGTTAATGAGTTCAATCTATGTGGCCACATTATTCAAAACTACGAGTTTTCTTGATATCTCAAATGTTGTAGGAACAAACAGATTAACTCATAAAATTAGTTGGCGTGCACGTAACCTGGCCCAAACTCACACATGTTTAAAAAAGAATTGCAGTACAACTTTACAAAAGATTAGGCTAGCTGGATAAAGGAAGGATGAGTCGGCAAAAAATCAAGTTAACCTAAAATTTGCTACCTGCCCTGCCTAGGATTGGTGACTCACCTGCCTTATTTTATTCTGCACATTCTATTCAGCTGGCCTACTACCATGTATTATACGTCATGGTCCCACATAATCAATATTCGAGTAGTGGTGGTACTAGCAGGGAGTTATTAACTCAAAATAAAAAATTAAAGAATACAAAAAAAATTAAAGTCGCAGTTTAAACTTTTAAATTCAGGAACTAAACAAACACAACTATTAACATTCTACTTACCACAATAGTTAGTGGCAGAGAATAAAGTGATCAATTGTCCCTGAGCAAACCGTTCAAATCCGTCCATGACACATTCGTGGGCTCTTATTATGAGCTGTAATTTGTTTCTCTTGCAGAATTCTGTAACGCGGTCAGGCTGCACGAAGAAAAAAGATTAAAAAAGATAAAGAGAAAAAGCAAGCTCATATTCTCTTGAATAATAATGATGCAGTGGGAATGGCATTAGACATTAGGCCAAATCTATAGCCAAGCAAGAGAAACTCATCCCTAAAGTTGAGAGGGAACTCTCCAAGAATACAAGTTCTATATTCAAATGATACTTCAAAAACCTTCAATTACAACCTTAAAAAAGCTAAAGGAAATCAAACAAGTAACAAACTAGTTCTAAAATACTAATTAAACACTAATTAATCTAAATTAACAACTAAATTAAATATTAACTAAAATATACTATCTTATAATTCTCCTCATCAAATATGAGAGAATATGGTTTGCATCATTTCTTCTCTCTTGTTCTTCCATTTATAAATAGTTAATATAGAACACGCTCAAACCTATGCAATAAATATACAGCAACTAACAACTAGCATACCCCAAAGGTGACAAGACCGGGTCCCCTAGCATTTGGTCTTAGACCTTCAACACTATCATTTTCCGTTGGATCAGACCTGAAAACAGACAATAATTCACAATCCAAATGAAACAAAAAAACAAAAAGTTGAAAGAATCTAAATATACCAGAGCAAGTCCATCAAAATAATAGACCCAGCATCCATTGTAATGGGTCTTTCAAGCTTTTCTATTTGTTCAACTGTCTGTATCGATCGCCCTATGCCTCCATGCATGCATATAATTTTCTTTTCAATCGACGCAGCAAGAGGAAGGTAGTTGAATAGTTGATTGAACCGTGTCCACGCCCAAATTCCATCACTCTCTCCCTACAGACACCTACGTTACTGGCTCTAATTAACTTCAAAAGTAATATTAATGCTGTAAATACATATCCATTCCTACCATTCTCTCTATGCATTCAAGACGAAAACCGAATAATGCATTTATATCCGCAGCCTCATGGTTTCCACGTATTAAGTGAACATTATCAGGGTATTCAATCTGCAAGTAACCATGCCAATAGCGGTTACGAGAATGACAGAACAAATCATAAACAAATGTTAAAATAAAATCTTGCCTTGAGAGCGAGAAGTAAAGTTATAGTCTCCAAGCTGTGCTGTCCTCGGTCAACATAATCTCCCAAAAACAAGTAATCAATATACCTGAAATATTGTTAAAAATAATGATAATAAAATATGGAAGTTTCATGTTTTTTCTTTAGATAATTAGGGAATCAAGACACTAGCTGACAAGTGTAAACTATTTAGTGCAACGAATATAAGAGATCTTTTAGTTTCAGGTGTCATATCGAACAGATTTTTTGACAGCAAATACTTCAACATAGGAGAACGCTTTATCGCACATCTCTGGAATTAGTTCTTGACATTGTTAGTATAAGAAACTAGCCTCACTTTCTGAATGCAAAATCCTAACTATAATGAGACAACCACCAATAATTTGTGAGTACTCAAAATTTAAACTAAATGCAAGATGAAAAGAATCCAACACGTCAGAGGGTTGCATGCTCAATGTCAAACAACATAAATCCCAGCAATGATTCACCAAAACTGAATCCCATGAAGCTTAACCAACTCAGGAAATTGCAAAGATCATATAATCGCCACTTTCATGCCAACAAGTACTTATCCTCATGACATTTTTAAATAGTTTAAATGATATTTTGACATTTTAATTTAGTTGCATTAAATATTCTTCGAGTATTGCAGATATCTAGGGAACTTTTTTAACTTCCAATTATCAGTTTCAGTTTCTTTATCTTCAACTTTGTCTTCTTCAAAATTCTCCTCTACGACTTTCTTTTTTCACTTTTCTTTCTAATCAGCAGCAAGAATTTTTTTCGTTTCGTGATTTTCATCCACATGATGTTGTCATCAACCATCCACTATATTGCAATCCTCAATATTCATTTTAATTTTACCAATCCAATTCAACAACGCACGATTCATAATCTTAAAAATCGTACGATACTTATTATGTCTAATTCAAACCCATGAGTTGTATTGTTTTGCTTTCATTTCAATTTTGATCGTAAAATTCAACTCATGTATCGCACAATTTCGACAAACACCGGTCTCAATAGCATTAGTTCACTTTTTGTTGAAGAGCAAATTGTACTTTGGCATCTTAGACTAGGACACCCCAATTTTTCTTATCTCATGTATTTATTTCTAGATTTATTTAAGGACATTGATTGCTCTTCTTTTTTCACTTTTCTTTCTAATCAGCAGCAAGAATTTTTTTCGTTTCGTGATTTTCATCCACATGATGTTGTCATCAACCATCCACTATATTGCAATCCTCAATATTCATTTTAATTTTACCAATCCAATTCAACAACGCACGATTCATAATCTTAAAAATCGTACGATACTTATTATGTCTAATTCAAACCCATGAGTTGTATTGTTTTGCTTTCATTTCAATTTTGATCGTAAAATTCAACTCATGTATCGCACAATTTCGACAAACACCGGTCTCAATAGCATTAGTTCACTTTTTGTTGAAGAGCAAATTGTACTTTGGCATCTTAGACTAGGACACCCCAATTTTTCTTATCTCATATATTTATTTCTAGATTTATTTAAGGACATTGATTGCTCTTCTTTTAATAGTGAAAGTAGCAATTTAGCAAAAATTTATCGTATTAGAGTACCAGCTAACAAGAAAGATTTAAGAACAAAAGGAAATACAAGAACACTTTTTTGCTGAAAAATGTACTCCGTTTCAAAAGACAAATCTTGGCTCGACTTATGCAATTTGGATGCTGTTGACATTAGTTTTTTTAAATTTGTTTTTGTTCAAGTGGTTTACCTTTATATTTTTACCTTCATTTTCATTTTAAAACTCGAGGACAAGTTTTTTGGGAGGGATAGAATGATGTAATATGAATAGGGTATTATGGTTAAATCCTTAATCTATTAGGTTTAGGATTAGTTTCATATATTAATTAGGATTAGGAATAGTTTGTTCAATTATAAATAGAGTACTTGTCTTCTTGTATTCACAACTTTTAAATATTAATAACATTCTTTCATTTGGTATACATCATAATGCTCTTCATCAACTTACCGAGGGCCCCAAGTTGCATGCTCAGGCAAAAATCCTTCAGTACAATGAGGTTTTTGCACTTTTTTGGAGGCTTTGGTTTGAATGAAACTCGTGGGATCTTTCACGAACATGAGCTAAATACATTTTTTTTTTTTTGGGATGTTGTCACTCCATTTGCTTCTACTTGGTCTTCTACCTCCAAATTCCTTTGCAATTGTAGCCTAATGTTAGGAACCAAGGTAGTTTGGAATGCCTTTGTCCCACATTGGTTAGAATGGGATGACCAATGTGGCACTTAAGTGGATTGGCTCTCTCACTCCAATAGTTGGCTTTTGGGGTGTGGTTCTCCAAGGTGCTGAAGTATCTAACAATGGTATCAAATTCGAATGTCGATGTTTCAGAGTGGAACCGACGGAGAGTTCTGACCAAGTGTGGCCAAGTGAAGTGTTGCTAGAATAACCGTCGGGACGTCGGCTTTTTGGGAATGGAGTATTGTTAGGAACCAAGGTAGTATGGGATGTCTTTGTCCCACATTGGCTAGAATGTGATGACAAATGTGGTTCTTAAGTGGCATGGCTCTTCCACCCCAATAGCTGGCTTTTGGGGTGTGGTTCTCCAAGGTGCTAAGTACCTAACACCTAACTCATATTTACACTAGTTGGGTTTCTCTTTTGTAACTCATATTTACACTAGTTGGGTTTCTCTTTTGTAACTTGTTGGTGTGTGGGGATATCTCATCTCCCCCTCTTTTGCATTCTTCTTTTGACAATGAAAGTTATGTTTTTTCTCCCCAAAAAAGAACAAAAGAAAAAAACAACACAAAATTACGAATCAATAAAAGAGGACATTTTCTTTAATTATAGAAAATTGGAAAACAAACTAATCCTATTCTTAATCGAATTGGAGCGACAGCTAATCCTTTTCTTAATTAATCAAGAAAACTAATTTCAATACTAATCAAACTAAGCATTTTCTTAATGAAGAAGCTTGTTTCCTTTTTCAAAAAAAAAAAAAAGAAAAAAAAATTCAATCCTAATCAAACTAAGGATTTGATCAAGATATTTCATTCACACTAGTCCTACAACATCAATTAGTTAGTTTGTAATGCTTTTTCCATCTACCTTCCTACATAAAGGACTGAGGTCAGTTGTTTGAGGAGGTTAGACAGTTGAAGTTCATTTTACATTTGGTGCACACCATTATCCTTTGTCTTGTTTTACTTGATTCAAGCCCTTTTTTAGGCTGCCACTTTTTTATATATATAATTGTGGCCTCTATTTGTATGACCTAGTTTTGTTTCATTGTTTTTCATAGTGAAAGTTCAATTTCTCTTAAACAAATTATCATCTCAACCTCAATGTTGAATTAGATTTTGCATGTTTTAATAAGTAGGTTGATATACACCTAAGGAATCAAAACGCTGCATAAAAGGAATAACAAATTCTTAATATGTATATTGGAAAATTAACTTGAGATCAGAAACAAAATTAAGATAATGAAGAAGACTCAACCTAGACAACAAATTTTATAAAACTGAAAGACGTGTGTAAAGCTCATAGCATACTCCAGAAAAATTTTTGAAAAAAATTAAGTAGATGCAATGTAAGGAAACAAGTGAGTTGTGGAGGGAAATGACTATACTCACGTTATGTCTCCAGCTGTGGAGGGAAATCCATACTCATCAAAAAGCCTCATCAAATCACCAAACTGTCCATGAAGATCGCCAAATACTTTAACCGGAGCTTTAAGCTGTAGAACTGTTTGTTCATGCATAAAGATCTGTTCAGCAGCGTAACAAAGCTCGCCCACTTCATAGGAGTCTAGGAAAAACCTTCGATTGGCAGGGGCTTTCCAATTCCGAGGTCTAAGTAAAATTGAGATGACCTGCAAAAGAGTCGAAGAAACATAACAACCTCACCAGATTTGAAAACAAGAGCAAGAACTTATGAATTGGTTTGTGTAAAACAATGGATCATTTACGGAGCACAGATGTGTTTGCAAAGGAAAATATGTATGCTTCTATTCTTATCCAACTTTATCAATTGAGAATACCCTATCCAATCTCTTTTTTCCGTGCATATACTTGTTTGCAAACTCTTCACAGGACAATAATTCATACATTTTTCTCCCTTCTGAGTCTGCTAGTTGCTTGAATTGTATAATATTCTAATGACCATTGAGCTTCTTGATTTAGAAGTGGAACAGTTCCATGTTTAGCAAGTGCTTGTGGAAAAGAGTGCGTTGAAATCGTGTTTGCATAGCCTAGTTTTTATTGTAGGGATTGGAAAAATGGTAAATATTAGGAATTAAATTTTATGGATTTTCATAGCCGTATGTAATGTATAAACGCAAAGAGTAAAGAATGTTTCCAAGATCTGTCAGCTAACTTTCAAACATTGAAAAAATTAAATCATAGCCTAATAAGATTTCATGTCTACTTAAATCTGATGTTGCTATTTAGAAGTGGAATTGACATGTTTAAAAACAATTCTGCAAGAATACATTAATCAGTTCCGTTCATATGATTATCTTTCAATAAAAACCAATATGTGTTCTTGCAGCTTGGTACTCTCTCCAAATTTGATGGAGGCACAACACTGGAAAGTGGAAAAATCGTCATTGTTTTTCAGGAACAAATGAGGGATTAAGCAATACTGGTAGTTTTATGGACGACGATTGCACAATAGATGACTTTATGGCACTAAATTCATCTGCTCCTTGTCAATAATAAATTCTCTGTGTGTGAATTGTGAAAGGAACAAATTGGTTTATCATGCTACATTGAGATACCTTCTTGTGCAAGCCCTGAGGAGATTTCTGCCGGGTGAACTTCTTGGTTGGATATGACAAGTCGTTTGAAGGAATCATTCTTCTACTCTCGTTTTCAAACTGATCCAAAGACAATTGCCTCACCATCCCACCCAGGTTACCAATAGCTTCTTTAGCTACTACAACCTGGAGCAAGAAAATAAACAACTTCACAACAAGAATGTAAAAGAGAAAGTCATAGAATGCTACTGGTTCAAAAGGGAACACACAGCTCTTGGATGCAACCGAACATCAGCTTCATAGTCACTAGCATCTGAAGTTGTTTCCGCAGCTCGTGAGTTGTCATCTGAAACAGATGTATCTTCAGCAGAAGCAGCCTGAACCGCATGCCAGACAGCACTAGCAGCCTCAGCTTCAGCAGCAGAAGCCTCCCTCAATTTCTCCATGGAACTCTTATCCATACTGAAAAAGATACAATTCCAGTTTTCATGAAATATTTTCTCAAAGCTGGAACTAACACGATCATTATAAACATCCTACAGGCAACTGCAAGAAAAGATATTCAGAATAATACCTCATGCCACCGGCTGAAGTATTCTCCAGTCCACCATCTGAAGATGGCAATATTGTAGATGGAGTTATATTAGTTTGATTGACTTTTGAGCTTGTTATAACAGATGCTCTCTCAGATGTTATCACAGGGGAATTGATTTCAGACTGAAAAGATGAATTTTCTGCGACCAAGAAATCATCAAGCAGCACATCTGCAAAACAATGTTTTTTATGACAATGTCAAAACATGGAATAAAAAACTAAGGAAAAATTTCAATTCACACTTCTGAACTTTGAGGGTTGCATCAATTTAAACCCTAAATTAATAATTGGATCAATTTAAAACTCTGAACTTCACAAGTGTATCAAGTAAACTTCTAAATTATTATAAGTAAATCAATTTAGACCCTTAATTAAGATTGCATTTGAAAACCGTTCCCATTCAATTCTTACATGTGTAAACTTCTTCAGTTGTTGGATTAATAAAATGGATGATTTTTTTTTATATGAAACGAACATGTACTAATAAGACACCCGGAAGGGTAGCAAAAGACAGCCTAAGGGCAAGGGGGCCAAGGTGGCCGTCCCCAAAAGAGAAAACTATCACAAGAAGGCCTTCCAATTGTTAAAAATCATGGAAAGACTATAATTACAAAAATCTGTCGTGTAATTTGTACACCACCACGAAGCTATGTGTTGAACCATAATTAATAAAATGGATGACTAAAATTGATGCATGAATAATTTTCAAGGAAAATTTAATTGAGAGTCTAAATTAATAAACGAAAGCTCAAAAATTTAATTAATAAAAGTACAAAAGACTTGGAAGATGTTTATCCAACCAAAACTTAATCAAGAGTGTAAATGGATACATTTACGAAAGTTCAAGGTTTAAATTGATACAATTATTAATTCGGAGTTTAGATTAATTAACCCCCAAAGTTTAATTATTAGTTCAAGGTTTAAATTGATAAAACCCCAAAAGTTTAAGGGTGTAATTGACATTTTTCCAAAAAATTAATTAATGACTTCAAGTATAGGTCAAACATAACATCCAGCTAAAAGTAGTAGTGTTGCAAATACCTATAATCTGAAAACACAGGGATTCTGGACAGAAAATTAGAACTTATAGGGTGCAAGTCAACATTCCTGCTTTCTCATACGCAAATATGAAACTCCTTGAAACGGCTATACAAGGTTACAGCATGAAAGTGGAAAAGCATCGTTTTCTTACCCCCTCTAAGACCCCCATAAATGTAAATCCGGACACCAACAGACGCAGCTGCATGCCGACAGCGACGCATAAGTTCCAAAGAGGAATCATAATCAGCGTGACCCTTGTTTCCTCGTGTTGAAGTTACCAGCCCATTTCTATCCAGCCAGACTCCAGCAGCAGTGTCCAATACTATCAAATTCCAATAAAATAAATAATATTTCATAAACAGATGTATAGTAAACATACAAAATATGAAAAATAATGATTATAATTCTACAACAAAAGAATTACCTGCAATAGATGCTTCACCTTCTATTGCACGTCCACCCCTCAGAGTACCTCCTGTAACATGCAGTCGTGCACCAACAAAAACCTATATAATATCAAAGCCAAAATTTAACGATCAGATGGCCACATGGTTCAAGCACCAAAAAATGAAAGCTAGCACACCAGATGCCCCCCACCCCCCAAAGTTTCCAGAATTAGTCAGGCACTTACTGCAGCATGTTGATATCTAGGTGAAGGAGATACCCCAGGTGCAAGGGTCCACTCCCACTGACCATTTCTATGCATCAACAACCCATACGCGTCTGCCAATGGCTGTAAAGAACAATACACAACATAATTGTGTGGAAAAGTCTCAATGAGAAAACATTACTTTTTCTAGGGGGGAAAACTAAATAAGGAAATATTTCTCAGTTACAGAAATCAAAGCAAAGACTGAGCACAAAAGGCAAGGGCAGTAGCATGTTGTTCCAATTCATTCTTAAGGTAACTCTCATTTATTTTATCTTTTTTTTTTAAAGGGACACGAGTCTCTTTATTCATAAAATGATATAAAAGAGACTAATGCTCTAAGTACAAGAGGGATATACAAAGAGCACATATTAGAAAACATACAAAAAGCTAAAAGCTAAAGGATCAGCCGGTGCACCCGGACATCTCAACTAGGTTGACACCCCCTTAGCACCTCATCATACCCATGATAAAGGACCAAAAGAACAAAAAAAACTAATTAAAGTCAAGATAGGGCTCACAGCCAATACATCTCAATAAGAAGCATAGACATAAAACTTTAACAAGAAAAGAAATAAAGATAAAGACAAAGACAAAAGCTACATAAGGAAGAAGCATCAGAGGATCCAAAGCTGAAGCATCAATTTAGGAGGATATCTTGCATTGAGAAGTCTTTAAACTGTTTATCTAGAGAGCACCACAAAGAGGCATTCAGTCGTGCGAACTCATATCTTTCAATCCAGAAAGAGACTTCATTCTGAAAGACCCGTTGATCTCTTCTCAAACCATAATTCCACCAAAATTGCCTTGACGGCATTGCTCCAAAGCAAGGAAGCATTTTTTCCCATAACCGGGCCAATAAGCAATTGTCTAACATTATTCTTGCACTCTTTATCGAGAACCCAGCTAAGATTAAAGGTGTGGAGAAGCTTACTTCAGTATTTATAGAGAAATATGAGTACAAGATCCGAACTACCCTTCTAACTAACTTTCTAACTTCCCTCTTTTAATACAAATAACTCTCACTCTCTCGAGTACACCCACGGGAGAAAAAGAAAAATATCATCTGATAAAATCATAGGTTTTCTGTAAATATCTTTTAGTTTGAAAGTAAAATTGAGATAAGAAACGGTATACACATAACACTTGATTAAGAAAAAAAAACAAGAAAGTTATCTATTTTACACATAATATATGGCATGGCATCCAATACTGTATACTTAGGTGAGTCGGTCTTCTCTTCGGTGTGAGTCAGTCTTTTCTTTGGTGTGGAGGATTAAAGTCTCTAGAAAGGTGAGGTTTTTTACTTGGCAGGTTCTTCAGGGCCATATTAGTAAGTTGGATAGGCTTTCAAGGAAGAGGTCGTCATTAGCTAGGCCCTTCGGCTATATTCTGTTATGCTGCAAGACCTGCAAGGAAAAACAACCCAGACAACCAAGCAATATCCAGCAGCTTAAGAGACAGAAAATATTTATACAAATATACCACTGCCCAGAACAAAACACATTCCACAGCAGTACCAGTACTCAGATGTTTAACGAACACAAAATATGAGAATATCCCACAGCCTAATAAGAGGGCTGCCCTCTCCCTAATGAACAGATGTTCATTCACAAAAATGCACAATAT
>JBBPDJ010000019.1:2200617-2235494 GCA_037974625.1 Cucumis cinereus | reverse complement strand
AGATGTTCATTCACAAAAATGCACAATATTCAAGATAACCAACCCTAAACAGAAAAAGATATATATATACTACTACCCCAAGTTCCTTCCCCACAATAGGCCATAGGTTCCCCATTTTACCCCTGATTTTTACCGTTACCCTCTTTTTTACCCTTCCTCTTGTACACATGTTTGATAGAGGGTCTAACATCTTCTTTGTCAAAAGGCAAAGGAAAGCCTGGACCATTATTTGGCTTTGTGAGTTGGCGATCTTGTTTGGGATGCTTTTTCCTAGACGTTCACCTTTTCGTAGGTTTGTCATAGAGATGTTAGAGATATGATCGAGGAATTCCTCCTCAATCCACCATCTGGGGAGAGAGGTCATTTTCTTTGGCGCGCTAATGTTTGTGCCACCTTATGGGTGATGGATGAGAGGACTAGGAGGGTGTTTAGGGAGGGGGGAGGGGGGAGTGAGAGGGAGAGTGGTGAAATCTGATCTATTGTTCCTTTTCATGTTTCTCATTGGGCTTCGGATTTCAAAGACTTTTTGTATTTCTCCTTTAGACATGATTTTGTTTAGTTGGATTTCCTGCTTGTTGAGGGGGCCCCTGTTTTTTAAGGGCTTGGTTTTTTGTATGCCCTTGTATTCCTTCATCTATTCTCAATGAAAGTTGTTGTTCTTATCCAAAAAAAAAAAAAACTATATGCTTATGCAAGAAGATGATCAACATAAACAAACTAGTTATTTTTATCCATGATAGATTCTATTGACTAGAAAAGGGTTTGTCATACTGCGCCTGTAGAGTCTCTTCCCCCACAAAGCAAAAACATCCCATCTGACCGTGCACTAGCCGTTGCATACCTACAAAGAAACATATAACTCTATAACTAAACATATTCTATAGAAATAAAGAACACTAAAAATGTTATTTATTGATGAGAATAATAACACACTCACATTCGAGCAGATGGCCTATCACCTTCCGGGTTCAACCTCTGCCAAGCATATGGTTTTTGGGCAGTATCTAGAGCCCAAGCATCAGAAAGAACTCTTTTTCCTGATAAAGAACATAAAAAGTAAAAAGTATCAGGTAACCCTTTCGTATGCCCAGTTAGCATAAATTGGCATCAACTTAGTAGATGAGAAAACAAAATATATTATGGCAAGTCTGTTTCTTCTTTCTTTTGAAATCTGAAAGGATGTACGATTGTCATGTTTATATTTCTTTAAAAAAAATAAAAAAATAAGCCCACAGCCAAAACAGCAAAACAAAAACAATGACAGAGTCAGCCTACTAGAGAGGGTACCAACAGTTTAGAATGAGAAACAAAAAATAATTACAAAACTCTTTACATACTCATACCCAGTGGAAAGTATTAAATCTAATTATGGATCATGTCTACTACCACGTCCCAAGACCTATCTCCTGCAAAAATATGAAAATATCCTCTCCTTCCTTTCAAAGCAAACCCTCATAAGTCTCAACCCCTATTTCTAAATGGGGTGTGGAACAACACCTTTACCAACAATTAACATAAGCTGTTAGCCTGTTACTGGCCAAAAATATTACAGGACCCCACAAAAGCATCTCAAATTGAAGAAGCAAATGCTCCAGAGGAAACCACCATTGTGAACCCAATATCATGGAGGAAACCTTCTCCATCTTCCTGTGCACGACTTATCAAGATCAAAATACAACCTTTGGGCCTCTCACTTTCCAGATCTAAGAAAATAAAAGGGTTGAGGGGGCCACACAAGAGGGAAACTAAAAGAGATGCGACTGAAATGGATAGGGCTCTACAAACAAACATCCTTAAAGGCAAGACAAAGGCGAAAACCCAGTAACAAAGAGATCAATGACAAAAATATCAAAGGCTTCCCTATCCGTGAGCAGACACACAAAGAAGATAGGGAATAAATCAAGGAAAAAGAAAGTGATTGGGGGCAGCCCCCACCCATCACAACCCAAAAAGAGTTTCTAGACCATCTACACCTGAAAATTTGACATATTTACAAAAGGAAGTGTAACCCAAAGGAATGGCTTTTCAAGGGTTACTGCAAGTACCTCTAGCCCCACATGTTAAGAGCCTCATATTTACTCAATGATCCCATCACCCTCTTAAGTGGCTGTTGACCTTTAGATTTTGGTTCAATATGTAGATAGTCAATTCTTCAGCTTAAATTTCTTTTTCTAAAATCGCCAAATGTCCCATTGAAGATGATCTCGATACTTTTTCTTTTTTGGGAAAGATTGGTGGATAGTGGATGCCCCCTTTTGCCTTTTTTTCTCTAAACATTATTCTCTATCCTCTAAGAACCTACTCCCATAGCCTAGGTTTCTTTCAATCTCTTGGGAATTGGTATCCTTCAACTTTAATTTTGGGCATCTGTCTATTTCCTATCCGATCTTTGTTTTCTTTTTCCATTCTCTTTTCCCTTTTTTTTCTTTTTGTTGTTAAATTACAAGTTCCATCCTTGAACTTACATATTTGGAACGAAAAAGTCCATGAACGTCAAAAAATGTTTAATATTCTTTAAAATTTCAATTTTATCTAGTAGGTCTCAAACTTTCAACTTCGGACCTAATAGGTCCTTGCATAAGTGCAATTTTTTTAATTAACTAATGATAGACTTTTGTACGGAACCCAAATCAGACCATAACTTGAGATTTTGTGGTCGACTGGTATGTGAGTTTCTAAAAATTGTCGACAAAAATTGAAAATTAAGGAACATATTGGCTACAAATTGAAAGTTTTTAAAGCTCGAAAACCTATTGAATACAGTATTGATAGTTCAATGACCTATTAGACACTTTATTAAGTTTCGGGAACAAATAGACACAAACCTACTAAGTTGAAGAACTAAGATTGTTTTTTTTTTTGGATAAGAGACAAAGAAAAAGAACTAAGATTGTAATATAAACTTTTTCTTTTTAAGAAATCAAGCTTTTGTAAAGAAATATAAAAGAATTGATAGTGAATAAAAATAACAAGCCCGACAAAAAGGATTTTTTTTTAATAAAAACCAAAATTTTGTTGGTACAATGAAATTATGAAAAGAGACTAAATACTCCAAAATACAAAATTAATGAGAATAAATATAAGAGACAAATATAGCTAATGATGAGAACAAACCAAATAAGACGAAAAGCCTACAATGGAGAAGCACCAAAAGCTTGGAAAGAAAGCACTCTAAAGAAGCTACGTGATAAATCGAACCAAAACAAATAAACCAAACAGAGCAAAACATCAAACACACACAAAAAAAAAAAAAAGACAAAACAAAACAAAACAAAAATTGAACAATCAAAATCATTAACCATTCAAAAAACCATCCAAGCTTTTTTTATCAATGCCTGCAGGAACTTTCACATCGTCTTTCATCGGTTAAATCTACAAGGAAGAATTCTCCATACACCACATTACTTGTTTCCACCTTCTTTGACGGAATTGCCATAATCTCTTGCAACTTTATATTGCCTCCCTTCTTCCAAGGAAAATGGCTATGACTATTCTCCACAATCTTGTTCCCTAAAAGCCAGGAAAGAAAGGAAAAAAGGTCCTCTAAAAGGCTAACTATCGGCAGGTTAGGAGTCGAGAATTCAAACTCAAACCCTACACTTGTTCAAGATTCCTTCTACCCTAAATCTGAAGTTTCTGCCCTATATCTATTCAAGATTCCTTCTACTATTTGTTTTAGGGTAGAGAATTGTTTGAGAATTAATTGTGGGAGGGATTCTCATTTGATTAGTAGAAAACCCAATTAAACCAACTAAATAAGTGTCAATCTACCTCCATTAGAGAAAACGTTTGCTTCCTAAAGAAAAGGCTTTCCAAAACATTTTCAACCACTGGGTTCCAAAAAGAGTTGCGTATATGTACAAGAGGTAGCCCAGGGTAGGTATTGTGCAAGGAAGCAATCTCACACCAAGCAATAGCCAAACATCATGATCTAGCCACCTTTGATCATTCAAAATTAATGAACATTGCAAAAGTGACAAGCACTCGCTACTGCATATAAAGCCAACCACCAATGGAGGAAAGACAGTTGGATCCATATATACACGTATGCATCCATGCACATTGATCAACAAGAACATAGTACAGTGCTTCTCTTATTTGTCTTCTCAATTGGCTAAGAACCCTCATCCCTGAGGTCTTAAGGTCAATTCTCCTTTTCTTTCTTTAATACATCATTCTTTGTTTCTTCTTATCCCAAAAAAAAAAAAGTATGTAAAACAGTTTTTGTGCCTTTTTGTTTCAAGGATGTCTCCTTTGTGGTCCAACAAATTAGAAAGTAGATGGATTTGGGTTTCCTCGTTTTGAAAATTAAATTAATCCCAGTAATTCAAACCAAGCAGTAAAATAGACGCAAAGTTCAACAAAAGAATAAGTATATAACCAATTGTTCACTTGCACCTACCATCATTGCCACTCACAGTAACCAGATACCTTTGAGCAACCAAGTCCATCACATGGCCATAGCGAGGTCCAGGTCCCTGTCCTTGTACCACCACCCTATATTCCCATTTTTATATAAGATCCAAGGATTTCCCTACATCTTAAATATAGAGATACTGAATTAAATTTACCTGTGCCACTTGAATTTATCATTTGTTAAATCAAGCACGTAGAGATCATCCGTGGAATGCCCAGCTGGACCAATGCCACCCTAACCAAAGAAATATAACTCAATTAACACAAGTATCACCTTGAGAAACCATGCAAAGAAACCTCCAAAACTTTCAATTTTTGCAAACTTTTCTCATTCAATCACCTGGAAAACAACCATGGTACCCACTGCGGCTGCAGCATGTGCAGCCCTTGGTGATGGTGGCTCACCAGCAGGTCTGATTCTGATATTCAAATATCCAAGCATTAACAGTCAGCACATTCAAAGTCAACTTCACGAGCAGACGAACCAAGTTAAGAGTGTGTTTGTAGAAAAGCAATAGTACCTGGTCCATTTCCTAGTGAGAACATCATAGGAATGCACAGAATTGGTAACACCCGCCAACCCTTCATAACAAGAGCATCACAAAACCAATTCAAGAATTCAGACATATGGTTCAAACTCATCGAATTACAACTAACCACACATCTTATTCAAATAGGGCAGAAATGAGCACATAATACATCAACCCCATCACTAGAATTCAGAAAAGCAAACAAAATAACCATAATAATCATAGGGAGGTTAAAGAACAATTACTGATTCCAGGAGCAGCAGAGGAAGTTCCACCCTCGATGGCAGTGGCACCACCAAAGAGAATAAGACGGGGACCAAAGGATTTAGTGGCAGCAACGGCAGTGAGGGTATGGCCACATCGAGGTCCAGGAGCGTCATCGTCGGTGTCCCAATACGTCTCAAGAGCTCGATAAGATGGAGCCGGGTACAGCCATGGCTTGGAACCCATGAATAACCAGGCCGTCCCGAAGAGAAAAATCAGATCTAACAAACAAATTCAACACACATGATGAGGAGAGGAGAGGAGGTGCATAATTTTGCAGAGAAAAGAAGTATGAGAAAAGGTGGATGGGAATGGTGGGGCCGGAGGTAGGCTATGGAAGAACCTCCTTCTAAAATCTCTGCTTTCTTCTTTGCTTTCACTTTGTGTTATGAAGTAAAACGGAGTTCCGTTTATTTGACTTCCAATCTTCGATTTGGAAACGGGTCTTCCACAATATCTTTCTTTTCTGTCTCTCTTTTTTCCTTTCTTTTCTTTTCTTTTCTTTTCTTTTCTTTTTTTTCTTTTTTATTTTACCATTAATTTTACATGGGCTGAATTATTTATAAATAAATAAATAAATAACGCCTCTAAACTTTATAAATGTCGTCAAAAAATTAATAAATAAAGTCAAATAATTTTAATATTTAAATATTTGAACTAGTTAGTTAGTTACGGTGTTGAGTGTGTGTTAACAGTTGTTTTGTACGTGTTAAGGAGGAGATTTTGATTTTGAAATTTTAAGAAATTTTGTAGAATCTTATGTTTTAACTCCAAATTTTGGTTGTTGAGAAAACTTATGTAAGCTAAAATTTTGAAAATTAAGATAAATGTGAGAGTATGTATCTATGATATATATCAAATACGAATGTGGGATGAAACTCTTTTGGACAATAGTAACCGTACTAATTTTTGTTATACCCAATTTACCCTTTCATTTGTATTTACATCTTTTTTCCACTACACTGCTTATACTCAAAATTTAAATATAGCAAAATTTATCGAATTCTCTATAGACCATTTAAGTTCTTTTCACTATATTTTGTAAATAGTTTCAATTTTTTTTGCTTTCCATCAGAATTTCTCTATATTTTAAATATTTTAATCCGTGTTAGATCACAATAGTTTTTTTAAATTTTATTTCTAAATTGTGTTGTTTAGGGAGCTTTAACGTGAGATGTATATTCTCTCCTCCAACTTTATATAATTTCCAAATGTTTTTTTATATATTTTTTTTCACATTCTAAGTATTTGCCAACATGTTTTAAATTTTAGAATTTTATGGCGATTTATTGTTTTAAATATCGACAGATTTTAGTATACGTACAAGAAGGTTCGAACCTCTCTTAACTTTATGTTTTCTATATAATATATATATTAGAAATTGAAAAA
The DNA here is from genome assembly GCA_037974625.1 of Cucumis cinereus. Classification (NCBI taxonomy): domain Eukaryota; kingdom Viridiplantae; phylum Streptophyta; class Magnoliopsida; order Cucurbitales; family Cucurbitaceae; genus Cucumis; species Cucumis cinereus. The sequence goes on along the minus strand of JBBPDJ010000019.1, from coordinate 2,228,895 downwards.
ATAAAAATATCAGAAGATAATCTAGCAGTAAAACTGTCTACGAGCCTCTTTTAGACCAAAGTTCAAGTCCTACTATTTACATTTTTTCATATTATTTTTATTAAACTCTAAAGTCCTCGTCGAAACAATTTTTGGATCTGCGACTAATTTTAAAATCGAGTTAAACTCTTCATATTCTCTTTTAATTGTTTACACCAAACACGGGTTTATATTAATTTTTATTTAAATATTTTATCATAAGAAAGATAAAGATTGCTTTTCCCTTTTTTTTTTTTTCTTTTTCTTTTGTCTTTCAAAGTTTATCTGATTAATATATAAAAAATTTAGACATTAAAAATGGAATTTTTATTTTTATTTTTAAAATTATATTGATGAAAATGTTGTCAAGATTAGAAATGTGACTTTTCATGTATTTGTTCCACAAAAGTGTTATAATTAAATCAATCTTTAAGAAAAACCATATGAAAGCCTGAGTTGATATTTAGAGTTACAATCTCTATAAAGTTCTAGTATACTCATGTGGGTTCAGGCTTCGTTGACGTTGGGCCTAATTTTTGGGCTTTTATTTTTAAATAGATTTTTATTTAAGTTTGATCCAATTTATTTTGATAAATTTGAGATGACCTGGTTTAGAATTAATCGTCACGTGGCACAATTTGATTGGATGCACTACGTAGACAAGTGACTTTTATTTCTTGGTTGAAGGTTGTTATCTTTTTCTAGTTGTGTCATCATTTTTTTAAAAAATAATTACTATATCCAAATCTCATTTAAGAATAGAGCATTTTCAAATATAACAAGATGAACTAAAATACAAAATATAGTAAAATTTCATATTCTATTGTGTCTATGAGTATATATCATTGATAGAATATAAAATTTTGCTATATTTTGTAGACATTTTCAGCAAGTCTGTGGCAAGATCTATAACAATGGAGAATGAGTCATGGGTCACAGTTGGTGCTCCTTGGAGGTGTATTAAGGTGACGCCCAAAACGTACGAAAATTTATCATTTATGATAATTTCTTTAAAAAAAAAAGTTATTTAATAATTTGAGAAATTATAGTATGGGCAAATCCTTTTTTATTATTATTATTATTTAAAAAAAACATATAATATCTTGGTAACTTGAATATAAAAGTTTTTTTTTGTTCATATAAAATATTATATGATTACATTATGTAGAGGCCTTACAATTGATCAAATAAAAAAAATTGTAAATCTAAGGCCATAATTTACCGTAAACATTCAATTGCAAATCAACATTCATAGTGTAGTAACCTGCCAAAATCAATGTAAATTTCTAAATTCCCAATCAAAAATTTAAATGACTCCAATACTAATTGAAGGGATAAAAACTCTTACATAGCAAAAACAACACAGAGACTTAACTCAAATTTGATTAGGAATTTTGAACTACCAAATACATCGACAAAAATTACAAAGCAAAATCTCCTTATGATGAAAAACAGGGACACCACCAATTGGAAACCTCTCTATCCTCCGATTGATTGGACTTTTTGACTTGGAAAATTGAAAAATTGGAAGGAAAATATTTCTACAAGGACAAAATTAATTTCTTTTAGAAAGAATTATTTTCTTTTTCTTCAAAAAATCTCCTCAAATTAGGTCACGCAGTCTCACCCTTATGCTGATTAAAGAAGAAGAATATAGAGAGAATTAGAAAAGGGATACATGAGATCATCTAACTTTCACTCCCACGTAAAAGGATTATTTAGTTATTTTAATTTAAAACAATCAAATTAAAAAAAAACAATATTAATTTATTAAATCAAATTAATTAATAATTAATTATATCATATTTTATTAATATTTTATTTAAACCATATTTAAATAAATATCTCTCACATACCTATAGTTTCAATTAATTAATTCTTCAATTAATTTATTACTAAATTAAATATCTTATATTTAACTTAATCCATATTTGAATCATACTCATATATATATTTCTCTCATAACCTATAGTTTTATTATGAATCTAGTTCACATTAAATTGATATTTGAACTTATTCAAATATTTTGTTATCTTATAAATTTGATTAAACTATAAATATTTAATGCATCATCATATATTATATTATTTTTTAAGTAGATTTGAACGATTCAAATTTCATCCAAAATATAATAACATCACCACCAAAATAAGAATTAGGGTTATTGAGATAAAACTAATAAAATAATCAATAACACTTATTGAAATTACGATAATAACATTTTATTAATAACAGTCAATTAATTACATTTACTGTCTACAAGTTTTAGGACATAAAATCCAACATATAATGCATTTTTAGACAAATCAATTATTAGAAAACAAGAAGAATCAATACTCAACATACCCACGCTAAGCTCTCGTGTTAATTGAATTTTACAACTTCGTGCAAGCTACTCACAATCCCGTGCAAGCTACTCACGTCACATCACCATCTTTACTTGCTTTAATTACTTACTTTGTCACAATTCAACCCTCCATTGGTTACCAACTACAAGTCGTTAAATCTAAATAAATCTAACAAGCTCTCTGTGAATCAACTCCGCACTTACAGTAAACTACCTAAGTTTAGAGTGAGATACAAACAGAAAGATAAATTTATTTGGCAAGGGTCGTGGACTTCGACACCCCGCCCCAACAGTTGAGCACTTCTCCCAAAACTTCACTCAACTCTCTCCTTTTACTACCAAAAATGTCTTCCTCACCCTACATTCAACTTCTCCACCTCCTCCTTGGTATCAACTCTCAACGCGCGAGGCAATGTTACAGTTTGTTTGCACTACATTTGGTGACTTCTTTCTCAAATACAACGACTTAGGTCAAAAGCTCAACAAGAGCAAAGCTCGATTTTAAGAGTTCCAACATGGGCTTGGTTGACCTTTGGGTCAAATCAAACATATTTTTATCAAAATCTACCAACTTTTGTTTTTCTTTCCAATTCGAGACACATGTCAGTTTTTAATCAGTCCCAAGTATTATCATCTGTAGTTTTATAATTAATCTAACAAAAAAGGAACAGTAACAAGTTGCGATTAGTCTAACCTTTCTCATTCGGTATAAAAAAGTTGTAACATGTTTTGTATTTTATTTTAAAGGCCCCTACTTTAGTACCTAATCATCAACATGAAAACCCCTAAATTCATAAGGTCCTGAAATGGGGAGCAGCCAAACAGTTAAACATCAACCACTCAAGACAAAAAAAAAATTGGAACTTTATTTAGAACAACACACAAAAATAAGCAATTAAAATAAAAGCATAGCATCCCATAGCATGTGCACCCCAATCTGTTTGAATCAAACCTACCCCACAACCTAATCTCATTTGCTTTCTGTTTGTTTGCTCTATTATTCTTTTGAAAAGCACTGTTGTGTTCATTTATTCTCTCTTGTTCAAACAACAGAAAGAGGACCAGACACCATTTCTCAATCTTTATTATGGATTTATGGGTCAATTATCAAGTAATGATTTCCGAGTTTGACTACAAAGATAAAAGCTTCCACGACGAATTAATCGTTTATTCGTCAGAGAATATCTTTAAATATAGAAAGATGTCACAAATGGGTTTATAGGTCAATTAAGTACTTTGGTTCAATTTGCTATACTTGAAACTAACTGTAATTTAAAAGAATTATAATTAATTATGTTTCACTCTTTTTATTATTATTTAAATTGAAATAAAAAGATTTACTTTGTAATTCTTTTAAGTACAAACTACGTTTAAAGCACGAGGTTTGTTACAATTACACTCCTAAGCTTTTTATTTGATCAATCTCTCTTAAACCTTGTTTAGTGTTGCAATCGGTCTCTTAGATTAAATTTGGGCTGAGTTTAGGACAAGGGTAAAATTGTGATAAAGAAAAACTTTTGTTCTGCTCTTATTTCTTTCATTTTGATTTAGCAAGAATGAGATCGGTGAATATCTAAAAAGACGACGAGATAGAACTTGATTAGAGGCTATCAATTGACGGAATAAAACCCTAAACCCTAAAGTAAACAAAATAAATCCAGCTAAATGAGTCGAGCTAACACACTAGAAAATGTAATAATCCAAGGATATAATTAATAAATTATAGTAATATTTAATATTCATAGGACACATATAATTGTCCTTTTTTTTTTTTTTTTTCTTTTTTCAAAACTCCATTCCCACATTACAAATATATTGAATTATTCACATTTTTTTTTTTTTAATTTTCGCATTAGTCTTTACCCCCACAACCCACATCCACAACTACACCCAAAAAGGAAAAAAGAAAAAAACTTAAGATGAATTTAAGATGAATTCAAAATTTGTTTCCCATTATACCCTCCACGACACGTGTCTGGTTTGTAGGGTTCTTCTAGCCTCTCCACTGGTTACACTGCTGCCGAGGTCTCGTCTTCTGCTTTCCTGCTTTCAACGGACATGGCGTCTGCACTGGTGGCACCATACAATTATATTGCAAGCACAAAGAACTACTCAATGGAATCTCAGCCGTCGGATTTATCTCTATCCCCGTCAAATAATTATGCTGTAAATACAGTATTTGTATATTAGCAGAGAGGAGTCGTTGAACGAAGCAACCCGGTACTCGACCACTAAACTCATTGTTGTTCAGATACAAATTCTGTACTGTAGAGAAAAGCGGAGATATGGGGCCGGATAACTTGTTGTAACTCAGATCAACGGTGGTTATTGACACATGATTTACCGGTTCAACATGGCCGGAGAACAGGTTTCGTTGCAATTGCAGAGAGGTGATTGGGAATGTGAATAACCGGCCAGGGATTGGACCGGTGAACTGGTTCAAACTCAAATCCAGATAATTCAACTGCTCCAGCCGAGTTAGGAGGCGGTCTACGGAACCGCCGAGGCGGTTCCATGAGAGAGAGAGGTATTGAAGTGAAGGAGGAAGGGAATTTGGACCGAGCCAACCGGAGAGAGCGTTATGCTTTAAGTCGAGCCGAGTGAGTGATCGGGAGAGGAAGAGAGGGAGCGGACCGGTGAAGCGGTTGTGGCAGAGAATGAGATTGGATAACGCCGGTAGCGTTCCGATGGGGCGAGGAATTGGTCCGGTGAGTTGATTGTAGCTTAAATCCAATGTCTTAAGCTTTCTTAAGCTGCCGAGTCCCGGCGGGATCTGGCCGGAGATTAAGTTACGACTGACGGCGAGGAAACGGAGATTGTGCAATTGAGAGAGTGTTTGGGGTAGAGAACCGTAAACCCGACCTGGAACCACAGAGAATTCAGCTAAGGCAGAGAGTTTACCAAGGGAGAGATCTAATCGACCGATTAAACCAGGAGAACCAGCTCTGGGATCTCCAAGATTGAGAGTGACAACTTTATTGGATAAACAAGAAACGCCAGCGAAATTGCAAGGATCGGAAGTGAAATCCCAAGAAGCAAAGAAATTAGAGCCAGGCATGTCTTTCAAAGCCTTACGAATGGATTGGAGTGCTAGAAAATCAAGAGGATCCAGCATTGCAGAAACATGGAGATTGAAATGACAGAAAAAGATCATGAAAGTAGAGAGAAAGCAAAGTGTATAGGATTTAGCCATTGTGGTCAAAATGCAAAGAAGAATGGTAAATGTGGGTGGGTTTTATAAGGTGGGTTTTAGTTAAAAAGAACAAAAAGGGATGATATCTTTTCCGTGAAAGAAGAAGAGAAGAAAGAAGTGTTTACCTGTGAAGCTTTTAATGGCGGAACTACAAATCATCAACTAAGATTTTGAAAAGGATAAGATGAAAAAAGAAATGGTGGGTTTGGCTTGAGGGAGAAGCCAAACTGCTGTTGTGTAGACTGGTAGTAGCAGCAGCATACATAGAGGCCACACACAGTCTCTCTCTCTCTCTCTCTCTCTCTCTAATGCTTTGTTTGTCTCTGTTACAAAGCAGCTGTATTTTTATTATTATTACGACGGAGTCTTGTTAGAGAAGATGCAGAATATGATTCATGATTGCTCCACTACTGTACTACAAACATCAACAAATGAGGAGACGGGAAGGGTAGTTTGGGGTTTTTACCCTTTTTTTTCTTTTAAGTATATTTCCACGTCAACTTTAAATTTAGTCGAGATATTAAAATTGATTAAATAATTATAATAATTTTTTAAAAATATAATTTGGTTTGTTTATTGCTAATTGGTTGGGAGTGGGAGTGGGAGAAGGAGTACGTGGAAATTGGAACTTCCTGGTTTGGGTTAGCAATGCCAGACAATGGGTTCCATAAGAAGCAAAGTGGGTGTGTGCCTGAGACGGGGTTCACGTGACCACGGGGTCCATCCCTTGGGTTTGGGGTCATTATTCCTAAACTCAACGTAAAATCGCCCGAAAAAGTTAAAAACTTCACCCTCCATAAATAATCACAAGGACTAACAACAAAACTTTCGCACATTTTGCTCCACCCACCCCATAATTAAACTAACTCAATCTTAAATCCGTATATCTAAACTTTTTAACTCCAACATAGTTTCCGAACACTCCATTACAGTATCGTTAAGTATCACATTCCTTCTATAATGAATCTCATGGAACGGTTTTAGTACTGATTTTCATACTACCTTCAAATATAAGATTTTAGAATTATACAAGACCCCATAAAATAAACGAGAAATAAATTAACATATTGGCATGTCAAATTATGAATTATAACACTATAAATTTTTTCTAGATCTAGATTGCACCTTATTTTCATAAGCATGTTGACGTGACATACAATAAATGAACAGTGTATGGATTTAGTTGATTTCGAATCCATAGTATGACTTTTGTAATGCAAATGAGATTAGAAAAGATTAAGTTGGTGTGATTAAGGTGGGTTAAATAAGGATTTAAGTATAATTATATATATGTAATATTGTGTGTGGTATTATGGTGTTGCATACTGTAAATTAGAAGCTTGTAATTTAATGAAAACCTATTATGATGAAACAAAAATTAAAGGAATGCTTAAAATGAAATAATTAAAGGAAGAGACTGAAATAATTAAGAAATATGAAATGTGATCTGTCTCATTTGTAGACTATAAATATAAATTATTTATTACTATTAATTTTAATTAATTATTGTATAAATATATTATTTATTTTTAATAAATTCCACCTAATATTTTCGTTAATATTTTATGATATCTTAACTATTTAATAAAATTATTATTGTTAATCACTAATATTCTAATTAATTTAATTATATTTAATAATTCATTTTGTTTAGATAAAAGATATTCTTTTATTTATTATTTTATTAACTAATTAACCTAACAATAAATTTTTTTCTTTTAAATTTAATTGATCTCAGGTATTTAATTAAGTAATTATTTAATTTTATTTTTTACAAATTATTCAATTGAACACAAATATTTAATTTTCAGTCATTAAGTATCTTGCACATCCAAACACAAACATTAATTATCTCAAACATTTAAATTCTAGACATTTAATATTTATACTCATGAAATAATATATGCGATCCAAACGCTCCCTAAAAATTATAACACATGACTTTCTTAAACTATGATACTATCTTAAATTATCGATCTAACCCAAGAGCTTAAACTCAAAAATTGTGATATCGAAACTCAAAGGCGATGAAGGGATAGGTAGGGAATGGGGTCAAAGTCAAAGTAATTGGGTAAAACAATGACTCCAAGTTGCTTAGGTGGAAATCACTTTTTACTTTCTTCAAACTTACACTACACATGTACAGAGGTTCCCCAAACTCATGTTGCTTGAACACAAAGGAAGAATATTGGAATTTTTATTTTTTTAATTTTTAATTTTAATTTAAGAATATTGGGAATTTCAAAGTTCCTCTATCATCTAAAAAGTGCTTCCCACGAATATACAATGCCTTATAGTTTATGGATTCCATTCAACATTTACTAACAATATAATAATCTAATAAATACTATCGTATGATCCCTACGACGATGGATAATTGCAATATACGTACTTCGTATAACGATATTTTTTTTAAAGAATTACAAATATATCAAAATCTAGTCGTGACAGACTCTGACAATTAGATTTTAGTTTTGTTATATTTATAAATTCTTTTGTATTATGTTATATCTGCTAATAATTTGGGTCTTAATCGTTTCATTTGTAATTGTCCCAAGAAAATATACTATTGTCTTTTTTTTTTCTTTTACCGACTTTCGAGTATGGTCTTATTTCGACATGTTGATATTTTTCCATTTTCATGGATTTAATGTTGATATGAGAAATAAATCGATATTTCCATTATATTGTAGAAAAGTCTACGAAACATAAAAAACAAGCAACAAAATGTCAATAACGTAAATATAATATAAATAATATACGTACTAATTTGTTTTAAAATCACATAATATTTATTTACTCATTTAAATTTATTTTTCTTTGAAAAAGAAATTATAGCTCAACTAACATTTATATGTAGTACTAACCATAAAGTTGGTGATTCAAATCCCTCGAATTCTCCTAACCCATAATTTTTTTTTCTTTTAATTTTATTTCTAAAAATATTTATGAACATCGACATTTTAGACATTACTTCGTCTAGTTTTAAAAAGTAAAAGAATAACTTTTTGCTATATACACTAGAGAGAGAGTATCTAATACCTTGTAGTAAAAAAAGAGAAAAGGTTTAAGAGATTAAAGAATGATGTATTTGTTGTAAAAACGATGCACAACTAAAACATGATTATTGAGAAAATATATTATTAAAATAAATATAATATAATATATAAATAAAATAAAATAAATAGCAAAATATGAAAATGAAGAAATTATTCCAAAAATCATCCATTATCTCCAATTTCTTGTAATTTCCACCAATATGTATATATAACTTACAAAATCCACCAAATGATACTATTTATAGGCGATTTCGAAAACATGAGATGAATTACATGGACATTAAGAGACCGTTTGGATTGCAGATATTGTTTCATGAGTATAGATATTAAATATCTGAGATTTGAATGTCTGAGTTTTAAATGTCTGAAATAATTAATGTCTGTGTTTGCATGTGCAGAATAATTAATGTCTGAAATATTTGGGGTTCAATTCAATCATTTGTAAAAAATAAAATCAATTAATTACTTAACTAAATGCTAGAGATCAATTAAATTTAACATAAAATAATTTATTGTTAGGTTAATTAGTTAAAAAAAAATCAAAGAATACCTTTTAACTAAACATAATTAAATTAATTACTGAAAATAATTATATTAATATAAAATATTTTGAATAATAATAATAACAATAATAGTTTATATTAAAAACTTAAGATAACATAAAATATTAACCGTAAAAATATTAGTTGAAATTTATTAAGTCTAAATAATATATTTATAATTAATAATTAATAGTAATAACTCATTTATATTAATTTATAAATGGATTAAGTTATATTTTTGTTGTTCATCTTCCAAGCATAAAATCCCACACTTTTATAGGATATTAAAAAACCAATGTCATGTGGGTTTTAAAGTTTACTGGATAATAATATCCTGGATCTTGAAAAGTAAAATTTTGTGAAACAAACATGAATATTAAATATCTATCTGAAATTCCATGAGAAAACCTGTGAAACAAACAAGGCCTAAGAGTTAGTATCTTCAAGACATATGATAATGTAAATAGGGTGTGAAAAAAGTGACACATGATATTTTGACACTAAGCATAATGCACATCTATTTAATAATATTTATAATAATACTCTCTTAGGAAAAAAATCCAATGGAAGAAAAATCATAGTAAAGAAAAAATAGTACATATTTCATATAATTTATACGCTTACAAAATACAATTTACTCCCCCTCATGGAAACATCACTTGACTAGAGATTGTTGAGTCGTCGTATTTCAATGTTGTGCACCAATTTTTCAAAGGTTGCGGTAGATAATGAATTTGTAAATAAGTCTGTCAGGTTATCCTTCAAACAAATTTGTTGTACTGTGATGTCATCATTTTTTTCAAGATCATGAGTGTAGAAAAGCTTTGGTGAAATATGTTTTGTTATATCTTCTTTAATATAATCTCTTTTGGTTTGAGCTATATATGTCGTGTTGTCTTCGTGTGGTATCATTGAAAGTTTTTTACTAGAAGACAAGCCACATGTTTCACGAAGGTGTTGAGTCATTGACCTTAACCATACACATTCTCATCTAGCCTCGTGAATTGCAATGATTTCAGCATGATTTGAGGAAATGGTTGTTATGGTGTGTTTTACTAATCGCTATGATGTAGCAGTTCCTTCACATGTGAATAGATAACCTATTTGAGAACTAGCTTTGTGTGGATCAGATAAATATCTAGAATCTGCAAAACCAACTAAATCAAAATTTAATTTATTTGAATAGAACAAGCCCATATAGATTGTTCCACGGAGATAACAAAGTAGATGCTTAACTTCATTCCAATGTATTTTTGTTGGACATAAACTCTATCTAGCTAATAAATTTACTGAAAATTCAATATTTGGCCTTGTATTATTAGCAAGATACATAAGTGCACCAATTGCAACAAGATTTGATACTTATGGACCAAGAAGTTCTTCATTATCATCCCGTCAAAGTTCGTAGCATTGCGACGTTACGGTTGGGCGCTATGACACTTGCCTTAACCGTCATTGGCATTGTGACGCTCTATATGGGGATGCGGCACTGATGTATGGCGCCACGATGCTGCTTGGCTCATGCTGATAACTTGTTATAAAAACGAGGCACAATGAAAACACAATTATCGAGTAAATATATTATTAAAGTAAATAAAAATATAATATGTAAATAAAATAAAATAAATAACAAAATATGAAAATAAAGAAATTATTTCAAAAAGCATCCACTATCTCCAATTTCTTTGAAATTTCCACCAATATGTATATATAATTTATAAAACCCACAAAATGCCACTATTTATATGCAATTTGAAAAGCATGAGGTGAATTACTTGAACACTAAGAGTTAGTATCTTCAAGACACACGACAATGTAGATGGGGTGTAAAGGAAGTGACACATGACATTTTGACAGTGAACATAATGAACATCTGTTTAATAATATCTACAATAATAAAATTACTATTCTTTGTAGAGTAATGCTCTTCATCTCTCCACCACACAAAAACAAGATTAAAGTTATTTTTTTTAAAAAAGCAAATTTTAATTTTATTTTTATGTGATGGACCGATAAAGAAGTATCTAGATAGGTGCATCCGAGATACACCTAAACTTTTTCACTGTTTGTATCGAAAGAGTTAGGATAGAGATGCGGAATAATCCATGAACCAACCTCAACAACCAAATTAAGTTTGTTATAGATGGGACCAAGATGAGATTCCAATTTGCATTATATATACATTGTAATTGCAAATTATGTAGAGTAAAAATGATAGGATACAAAGAGATAGTAAAGGGTCATGTGAAGTCACTTTCATACAGCTCTTCCATCCTTTACCATATTTATTTTGGTTTATATTTGTTTTATGCATCATTTGTCATTTCCACCCCTCGCCACAAGCTGCCGCCATGCATTTATTGTTGGTTCAATCCCATCTAGCGAGTTATAAATAAACCAATAAAAATAGGTACGACTCCAGTTGAACATACGTATTTTACATACAGATGGATCTAAAGTCAAAAATTTAAAAACAATGGATTAAAAACCATCATGGATTGGTCTATTGATAAAAAAGTCAATAACTAACTAATATGTCATGGATTCAATCCATAGTGATCATCTATCTAGGAATTAATTTCCGACCAAATCCTAAAATATTTGAAGAGAGAATCACATAAAAAGAGACCAAAAGTGGAAAAAGTTATGGGAATCGTAATAGGCAGCAAAATATATTAGGAAAGAAAATTACAAATGTGGCTTTGAGGTTTCTCCTCTGCTGTCGACAATGGTGGTTGTAAGAAAGAAGCTCCACCTCAACACCATCTCCGTCGACATTGGCCGCAGCAATTTTCGAAAGCCCAAATCCATCATTTGCCCCAAGCCCAACTCCCCAACCTCCGACTCCGATCCTCGTCTCTTCAATCGCCGTTGAGCTCTTTAGAGAAGAAGCTGGGAGATTTCGACATGGCCTACACCCCTGAGGAAGTCAGTGGTAGCTTCTAGAAAATCGGCGGCATTAGCGTGGCAGTGGAGAAGGATTCTAATGATCCATATGTGGATTTTTGGCAGTCAATGTTGCAGATGATTTTGAAATTTACACAATTGGTTCTAAAATACCAACTTACAAATAATTTGATACGAAATTCTTAGCAATTCGAATTAAGAATCGTTTGAATACGTGAGCCTCTAATCTTTAATATCTAAAACCTCCCAATCAATATGATTTCAATTCTAAAAAATGAATTATGGGTTAGACACCGAAAGTTTTAAGATTAAATATTTTATATAAAGAACAAATTATTAACCGAAGATTTGAACACTCTACAAGTTAATGTTTAGGGCTGCAATTCAAAACACGAATTGCAAATTCAATAAACTCTTTCGCCTAAACTTGTAACATGACTAAAACTCAATTCATCATAATCCCCTTAAAACAACCCCTCCTAGTAAAAATTCTAATACATAAAAATACAACATTACCTCTTCTTAAAATGTTACAGAAGAATAAAATTGAAGAAATATTAAAATTATGTCAAAGTTATTAAATAAAATCTAATTAATAATTTGATGTTTGGTTCGTTCAGATGCACTGTAGTTAACTTTTACTTATTTTTGTATTTGATACAACTAAAGCAGTGCTTTTATTTTATTGAGAGTGGGATAGTTTTTGGGTTTGGTTCTGGTGCATTTTTTGATTTTTGGATAGCAATCGATATTAGTTTAAAGTATTAGATAGTTATCAAAGACCCATGAGATGACAATTGTTTGTTTTAACAAACCTTTGGTAAATTAACTTGATCACTTAATTTAGCAAACCAATGGAACTCTAGTGCTGAGAAAGCTAGGATGTAAATGGACTTCACAAAGGGATATGAGACTTAATGCCTAGGAATAGGAAAAGTCATGTCATCTTGGGAATAAGAGATGCCATAGGGTAAAGAAATTGAAATTTAATTAATCTAGGATCCAACTACCCAAGGGAACATTCGATAGTAGCTACTTATAACTTCTAAAGGAACTGAAAACCAATATGTGAAGATTTTTTCCCATGCATACTTCATTGTCTTGGTGTGATGCGCCAACATCACTTTTATTGTAGCAGCATCACTTTTACCGTATAGCACGACAGGTTGAAGCATTGTTAACTTCGGTTTGATCATCATTGTTTACTGTTTTTTTTAATTTAAATTTTTGTCCACTCACAACATAATTCCTCGTTGTTACCTTTGGTTTCATTTAGTCACATTCTCAAACAATTTAAATTATTGTTAGTCCTGTGGATTCGATACTCATAATACTCCAAAATTATTACCTCTTCGATAATGTTGCACTCAGACCTAGCTCACCTATATTTTTACGACGATAAGTTTTTGATACTATATATTTAGAAATCATAAAACTAGTATTACTTATCCACTAAGATTAACAAAATCTGCTGAACTCAGTGAATGTGAAAAAAAAAAAAACAGGATCTGTATCCTAAATTATCCACAATCATATCGCTACGTGTAAAGATGGGTATAGCTGTAACGGGGAATTTATGGAAAAAGCAGACTAAACGGCGGTCTTCAAGTCTTACCCAAACCACTAGGTTAGGACTCTATTCCAGGCAGTTTCTAGCCATTCCATTTTAGGAACTAATCCACCAGCTTCCACAATATTAAGCCGATAATTGTACTGTTGTTCGGGTTTAAAATACAATTTTCTTAAAGTATTGCTCTATATGTCAATACTTTAAGAAAATTGCAAGTACACAGTAAAATTTGTCAAAGTCTATCACTGATAAACTATACTAATCTATCATTGATAAACCATAATAATCTATCTATATAGAAGTATTACTCCAACTTTATACATCACGTAAGTTAACTAAGTATGTAGCACACCATTCCAAAATAATGAAATTTGCAATGATCTCAGCATAAAACATGAACTTCAAAGTAACAGAAAAGGAAAAACGAAAAGGACAAGCCATTAACCATACTGAAACAAAAACATTGCCATAAATGTTCAAGTACTGTCAATAAAAAGTGTGTAGAACTTGTAAAAAAGGAAGAGGGAATGAAGAGAACAACTCCAATATTATTCTGCTCTCCAATACTGACAAAAGTAAATCAACTTTTAACGCATGCATGTCCCAAAATTCCTCCCTTAAAAGATGCACAATTCTTCATGAACATCATCAGAGCCAAAAACTGTGTGTATATTAAAAAAGCTTGTACTATCACATTGAAAACAAATAAAGAATGAAAGAAAAGACCCAGATTTCAAGGTTCTTGGATACCAACAACTTGTGAAAGTAATTTATGCACAAGCCTTTTTACTTTACTGTGGCTGTACAAACAAAAGATCAATAATATGCCATTTCTCTTATTCTCCTTATATTGGAACTGTGAGTTGTCAAAAGTTTGAACCTGAGAAAGAATAAAGAAGAAAGCAGTTGTGGGTGATGGAAAAAGGGAGATGATGTCAATCACTCATCAATGTTTTTGGACAGACAATGTAAATGCAAGGGAGTTGTGATACACTTTATGCAACTTGTTTCTCAGAGCTTTTTATTCAGAAGATTATCAAATGCAAAGAGATTTTATAGGTACAGTTGTGAGAGACTTGAATAAAGAAGAGGTATTTATTATATAATCCCCTTTCAAACTATTTCTTAATTTTGTCTTACACAATATCAGTTAGGTCTTCCTCTTTCCTGACTTGTTGGTGAATGATTTGTCCCCTTTCAAACTCCTCCTTTACTTTGTTGGGAAAAGTTAAGAGTTTTGTCCCTGTCATTTTAAAAATGATAAGTTAGTTCTTATTGCTTAATCAAATGAAATCTCTTAGGTAGCATAGTTCTTATAGTTCGATAAAATCCTCATAGTCTTAGGGCTCGGCCTGCCCATTTCATCTATAATGCTTATGTGAATCATTCCAAGGAAGTGATAGGCAATCTCAATCACAAAATTTGGACAACTACTCTCATCCTACAGTTGCTTAAGCTGGGGAAGACTGACCATCGGCCAGCACCAACACAAAATTAATACATCATCCAAAACCAAATCTTAAAGAAAAATTATATAATCGGGTCATTGATTCATGCTTTTCAGCACATCTGATACACTAGCTAAGATATAGGCTCTAGCCTTATCATTTATAAATCACGAGTTTTACAACATAAAACTCAACACGTGGAAGGTTGAGTAAATCTCACACTTAGGGGAGTGTAAGTATATTTGAGTGAGCGACTCACATCTAGGGAGAGCCTAAGTGATCAGTGAGTTCAGCTCTATGTGAATCACTACAGTAGTCGAGTATTGCAGATAAGTACTACATTGTAAAACTCTTTAATATTAGTTGATTATTTTTTTCGAGCACACTGTCCTCAGACGTAGGTGGTTTCCCACCGAATTGGATCACCAATTTCTGTGTGTCTTTATTTGTTTTCTTGTTATAGTTGTTGTCTATGTATTTCGTTTGACATCCGCGATTGCATGACGAGTCACCTTAGTGTTTTTTTCGGTCTATTGATAAAGAACCCAATTTATCCATATACTGTACACATTAAATTATTTCTAAAACACGATCTAGCCCTATGTTAACTACATGTTGTTTAAGATTACACTAATAACTTTAGATATATTTTAATGTAATGGATAATATAATATAGCATATAAAATAATTATTAACAATCTCCCACTTCATGTATCCTATGACAAACTTTATACCCAACATTTATTGGGACATAACATTACATTTTAAGGACCAATTATCCCCTCCCCCATAATCCTAATAGGAAATTAATCAAGTAGAATCTTCAATGATAATCAAGCACATTACAAACACTTTTAACATAGAAAAAACCTTCCCTAGTAAGAAATCACACATATCAAATTCAAAATCTTCATTATGATCGATAATAGACTACAACAAGTTCTTTGTAGTTACAACTAGAGACATGCATAATAGATATCTTAAGATAATAAATCTTAGAAACAAACAATGACACTAATATAAGACGATAAATTAGAAAATCTCAATCAACGTACGTTACAACCAACTACTCATTGTAACCTTACTATAAGCACCTCCAAAATAAATCCCAATTGTTGAGATTGAGGACGTTTATGTTAAAAACAAACTGTCTAAATTTTGCTCAAATAGACAACTGCTTTCACGTCCAAGAAGTTAAAAACATCCTTGTATGGATTATCTTTTTTTTTCTTTCTCTAATTTTTCTTTATGACACTATAGTTCATTGTGTATGATTGATGTTTTTTAAATTAATAAACCTAATTGGTCACGTCATATTAAAATCTTGTTGAGATGTCGATATCTTCACGTTTCTATTAGATTTGACGTCGACACGAGGGGTAAATTTATTTTCAAAATATCGTAGAAAAATCTACGGAACATACAAAAATAAATCACAAACTATCATTAATATAAATATAATATAAATAATAGACATGTTCATTTACTTAAAAGCAATAAAACATTTATTTACTAATTTAAATAAGGGTGTAGACGGGTTGCAGTCAGATGAAGGTTTTTTGGACCAACCCAAAAGTTCGTCTTCAACATTTTTCCAAAATTATCCATGATATCGATATTTTTTTAATCAATATTTTCGTAATATTAATAGCTCAATATTGCATGACGCCAATACTATGCTTTCTTCTTTCATCATTCACATGAAAAAAATAATTAAAAAATTCAAAAAATAATTAATAATAGTTTGCCGTATGTCACATTATGATAAAATAATTTAGTGAAATGCACAAAGATTGATGCACTCGAGATGTTCCTAAGTATTTTTCTTCTAGAACTTGATAGGCAATCTGACATAATGTAGGTTTTGTTGAGATGAGATGAAAAACAGCCAAACAAAATATCATCTCTTGGATCCACCAATCATGAAGAAGTAGGGACATAAATTTGTGATCCAATGGAGGAAGAAGACAAAAAAAGTCTTTAATTGAAGTTGCCAAAACCATTCTCGGCTTCAAGCCTTGAAGCCTTGAAGCCTTGAAGCCTCCAACCCAACTCAACTCGACAAACATATTGTATCGAAAGACTATCATCACGTGGTAGTTAAATTATTATTGTTCTTTTTAACGTGTGTAGAGTAAGACTTAGACAATTTAAATTTATGTATGTTATGACATGACATAATTTTTTATTGGACAAATAGAGGGTGCAGAGTACATATTAGATGGGTGTCCCATGGGTGTCCGTCCACCCAAATATTCCCAGCGTTTTGTCTTTTTGGCTCTGCTCTTAACCTCAACGTGTGCTGTGTTGGGTGATGACTGATGAAAGTAATTTCCTTTACGTTTACCATTGTGATTTGACTATCATCTTACACCTCTCAACAAATCACTATCCATCTGCCGCCACATATTTGTCCTTTCTTATCAATTATTACCAACTGCATGTTACGTGACAAACTTCTCCATTATAAACATATTGTTTAATGTCTTTTGCTATGGTTACATGACAAATAAGAGTGCAATGCACAAACTTGCTTACTCTGCTTGTTATTTAGGGGCTTTATGGCAACTTGTGTAATTTGAGTGAGTTGAGTTAGGTGGGTATAAGAAATTTCACGTTAACTCACATTTCTTATCTCTAGCTTATTGCGTGTCTAACTTTTTCAATTACTTTCCTACGTTATTATCAATTCAATTCTGTGTTTTTATCGCTAATGGACACCACCTTATATATAACTATGGCTGCTAGTAAAAGGGTCTTATACTGTCAACATCATTCCAGTTAGGCAGAAACTGGCCTGAGGAAAAACATTTTAGACCTGTCATCAGGCTTCATTTGAGAGAGAAGAAAAATGGCGATCCGTCAGGATGTGGAAGAGAGTGGGCAAGAAGCAGCAGGACAGCCATTTTTGCAGGATGAGAGTAAGTGGGGTCACAACAGTGAAGAGCGTCGCCCATGGATGGTCTACCTCAGCACTTTGGTGGCTGTTTGTGGCTCCTACGAATTTGGAACTTGTGTAAGTATAACCACCTTATTCAAACGGAATCTGTTCTATAGATTGTACAATTGTGTCCTTGAGTTCTAAGAAACTGTTTTGCGTATGGCTCATTGTTATGTGGGCTTGGTTTTCAGGCAGGTTATTCCTCGCCTACTCAGAGTGCTATCATAAACGATCTTCATCTCTCTTTAGCTGAGGTATGATTCAAATCAGGATGCTTTCTTAATTAAGTTTGGGTTTTTTTTCTTTGGATTCACAGTTAAAGAAAAAAAATGTCAAAACAACTGTATTGAAGTTTTTGGTTTTTGAGTTATTTTGGGCAATTTTCCATTATTCTGCTTCATTTAATTCTGTTTTGTTTAGAACGCATAAAAAGGATGAAGTTTGGGAATATACAGTCACTATGGAGAGAAAGTATTAGCAACTGAGAACTAAAACACTTAATCTTCTGTCTCCTTTATTCTCAGCTTTCTAGTTTTGTTGTTGGCGATAATTCATGGTCGTATCTGAGTGATGCTTTCAGCATGACAGAATTGTTGCTATGGATTCATCTTGGGCTAGTAATGGGGCAAAGCAATTATCTGTAATAAACTCAAAATCTTTGAGTTTGGAGGATGGATGTCCCAAAATTGGGACAGAGAATGAAATTTGCAAAACCTTTTGAAATTGAGGTTTTTTGACCATTTGCCGATGTTATATTCAATTGAAATTATCAAAACGGAACCTCACGCATGCGGATTAACCTCTCGCTCTCTCAACCTCCTCTTTCCCTCAATTTCCTCTCTCTTCCTCTCATTTTTCTCAATGTCTCGCTCTCACTCTCTCTTCTTGATCTTCTCTCTCCCACTCTATATTGCTCTCTCGCTCCACTGCATTTGACATTCTGATGGCGAGCTTCGATACCTCTGCAACGTTCCGGTGGTTGGCAACAAATGGAGAAAGGAAATGAAGAATGGCCGGTACGAATGGAGGAAGAAAAGTCGAGAAGAAGAAGAGGAAGAGGAAAAGAAAAATTAAGGGTAGTTTTGTAACTTTGGCCCATGATGGTATAAGCAAGAGGGTAAAATTCTTACAGTTTGAAAAATTGGGACAAAAGCCATTTTGGAGTTTAAGATTGGATCTTTTAATCAATAATCTCAAAAATGGTTTTGGAGAGTCCTTAAATGGACTGAGGTATGCTATATGCTTTGTAAAGAAAAAGTTTGAAAACAGAGCAATAAATGATGCAACAGTTGTGTACATTTGCTATTGTTTTATGAGTAAAATGTTAAGGTTTCTGACAAAAATCATAAAAGATTTATACTGAACTTAACCAACTTTGAACCTATGATGCATTACACAAATACTCAGATTGGTTAACCAACAAGGTTTCCTGTTTTTTCCATCAAAATTCTTACTTATGCAGTTTTCACTGTTTGGCTCCATACTGACATTTGGTGCAATGATTGGTGCAATTACAAGCGGACCTATCGGAGATCTCCTTGGCCGGAAAGGGGTGAGCATTCAAGATTATAAGCCATCCTTAAGAAGTTTGGATTATTAGTTGAAAGTGTTCCATTTAAAACTTCTACAAATCTTCTACACCTCTTTTTCTCCCCATCTGAGACAGTTTTTTTTTTTTCTCCTTTTAATATTGGTAGGCAATGAGAGTTGCTACTGGTGCTTGTGTGGCAGGGTGGCTAACAATATACTTCGCTCAGGTTAGTTTTTCCCCTTTGATTTGTTCTCTTTCCTTAATACAAGTAGTATTGACCATATGTAAGCTCGATTACTACGAAAGGGTATAGTGGCTTTGGATATTGGACGATTCGCTACTGGATATGGAATGGGAGTCTTTTCTTATGTGGTATTTTTTAAATCCCTTTCTATTAGTTGTAATTTGCCATTTTTTTGCTTCCTTTTTAATGCTCTGCTTTGCCTCTTTTTCTTACTGCTTTAGGTGCCTGTTTTCATAGCTGAAATTGCACCTAAGAACCTTCGAGGAGCTCTAACTACCCTCAATCAGGTAAAAACAAGGAAAAAAACACTACCTGAATAGGCATTTCAAAATTTCGAGGCAACCAAGTAACAATGGAGTAGTTCTCAGTTATCTTTATATATCATATTCTACAGTTCATGATTTGCACAGCAGTGTCCATATCCTTCATAATTGGGAATGTACTCTCATGGAGAACTCTAGCACTGATTGGTATAATTTCTGGCTGTTTCTTTCTAACTTCCAAGTAGAAAACATCAGGAAAAAATAACAACTAACTTTCTTTGTTACATGCTTGTAGGACTTGTCCCTTGTGTCATTCTGACATTTGGTCTTTTCTTCATCCCTGAATCTCCAAGATGGCTGGTAAGGAAAAGTAGTTGATATGGAACAAACCATTGTTTTGGGATTGTTTATATGATGTCGAACATGAATCAGGCAAAAGAGCGACGACAAAAAGAATTTGAAACGGCTATCCGAAAACTTCGTGGTGAGGATGTTGATGTGTCCCAAGAGGCAGCTGAAATCCAGGTTCTTCTCCTTCTGGCTTGGTGTTATATCTTTTCCAATATTTGAAGTGCAGGTTACTTTATTAGCATTACTTTGATGCACAATTTTTCTCTAACAGGACTATGTAACAACCCTTGAACAACTACCAAAACCCAAAGTGACTGATTTGTTTCAGAGGATGTACTTGCGCTCAGTCATTGTAAGATCTTCATCTGAACTGATTTTTGACTTAGATTTACATGCACTTCATGGCTATGAAGCACATACATCCAACATGTGTCTGTCACTTGGATACTCTGACACTTGTTGGATACATACCGAACATATGTTGGATATTTATCGGACACTTGCTAGTGCAACAAATGTGTTAGACATGTACAGAACAGAACACTCGTTGAGTAAACTAAAAAAAACGACAATAATAATAACTTTTTGAGTGTGATAACATCATAGTTAAGTTTTTTAAACCTATAGACATGTCTTTGCCATGTTATGTCCTAGATTTTAAAGTATGCAGTGTCGGTGTGTTTGTATCTAGTCGTATCGGTGTCTCATATATGTATTTGTGCTTCTTAGCTTCACGGTTCCTTATTGTTTTACTTCAAAAGTGGAAGATAACCGTATGGGTCAAAATTTTTGGCACCCACCTCCATTGCAAACCATGGCCTGTCTGACCTATATGGCTATATCATTTGTCCTGAGCAGATTGGAGTTGGATTAATGGTTTGCCAACAATTTGGAGGAATTAATGCAATCTGCTTTTATGTAGCCAATATTTTTGAGTCAGCAGGTACTGATGCCTACATTTCTTAATCTGGTGATCCAATATTTGTGAGTTTTTTTTTCAGTCTCTCAAGTCTTTTATTGTTTGCACTGCAGGATTTTCGGTGTTCATTGGAACTATAAGCTATGCTATTCTTCAGGTACTTTAGTCAGATCGTTTCCATTAAATTTTATTTTCAACCATAAACATGGGGCTTTTGATAGGTCATAGTAACAGGCATTGGGGGGCTCTTAATGGACAAGGCAGGAAGAAAGCCCTTGATACTGGTAAATTTTAGTTCTAATCTCACTAGAAAAGAAAATAATAATAATACAAACAACTTGCTCAATTCCTTTATTTTTCATGTTTTTTGTTTGTAGGTTTCTGCATCAGGTTTAGTCCTTGGTTGTATCCTAGACGCAGTTGCCTTTTATTTTAGGGTAACTATCATTTTTCGTATTCTCTTTCTCTTTTTGCCGGTTAGTACGACATTGTGGGATGAAAGATCGAACCTTCCACCTTTAGGATGGAAGGTCATGCCAATATCCTTGAGCTAAACTAACTTTGGCACCATCTCTTGAATTAATAACACCATAACCATTTTATCTCCCTACATATTCCCTTTTATGTGAGGTAAGTTTCAATTTCTTTTATAGTTGGAAACTCAACAAAACTAGGAATGAAAATTCAATGGTTTAGAAGGGTTCTTTGACTTCGGACAAAGACTTTGACGAATGATTTAATACTTGAATCTCATCTTAGTGAGATTATTCTCAACAGTATCACCCAAACCCAAACCTTGGAAATTTTTGGAAAATAATTCTTAAACGTTTCCATTTTCAGAACTAGCACCTTTTTAGAAAATTCGTTAAAATAGTTTTTCTACGGCCATTTCGAACGAGACCAACTACCGAAATCTGGATTAAAAAATTGACTTTTTCATCTTATCATATCGACTGTGTTGGGTTTTCTTGGTGAAATCTTGCCAAGTTAATCTTTTGTCCAATTTTTGTTTTCACAATTAATTAAATTTCCAAATTTCCAAGTAGATTTATCAGTTATACAAATGGATTATCTAGATGCATCTCGAGTCATTGCACTGTTATTTTTAAACTTTGAAAAAGATCAAATTTTGGATAGGTACGATTGATTTATCAACTTTTGTGGTTGCATTCATTATACGACATCGAATTGCAGCGCATTTCATGATCCCTTTTGTAACACACATCTTATTTTGACGAACTTAGATTGATGGCCTTTTGTTTGATTCCTCCTTTGTGACTTAGATGCTTCTCAGCTCTAGTGCTAGTTTATATATGTGTATGTATATTATATGTATATTTCATCATTCTCATCCACAAAAAGGCCCTGGTTTTGATAACTGAAACAGATTAATAATCAAATCTGCTAACAATGATGCATGGACCAATAAAAGAAGTGCATAGCAAAAATATGACAACGAGACTATTCTTTTCTAACTCTTTAGAAAATGAAGTATTTTGAGTTTTAATTAAAGCTTTCACTTGCTGAAAATCAGGAGAACAACCTAGCAATCCAAGCAGTTCCATTGTTAACAGTAGCTGGGGTGTTGGTAAATACATCACCTTTCTTCAAATCTCATTTGTAGTTTTGAAGTTTTTGTGTCTAATAATTGTGTTTGAAATTCAGGTGTACATAGGATCTTTTTCAATTGGAATGGGTGCTGTTCCTTGGGTTGTAATGTCTGAGGTGAAAGTTTAATATTTTTTAATAGTTTATAAAATTTTACCAAAAGCTTAGATTTGGGATTTTTTGTGCAGATATTCCCCATAAACATTAAAGGACTAGCTGGAAGCATGGCAACACTAACCAACTGGTTTGGTGCTTGGGCTTGTTCCTATACTTTTAACTTCCTCATGGCCTGGAGCTCCTATGGTAACTAATTCACCAACCATTTTGACTTTTCCTTTCAAAATATTGGACCCGTTTGGATTGACTTTCTAAGTGTTTAAAATCATTTCTTTGTACTTATAAACACTTAGAAAGTCTCTATGAAACAATGTGTTGAATCATCGATTGACCCAAAAGCTTAAGATGATGGCTGAAAGTAAATTTAATATTATATCATCAAATACTTTCTTTCACTTGTGAGTTTGAAATATATAGAAAACTCAACAAGTGAAAATCAATATTAATTGGGGAGGAAATAAAATTGCAAAAGGTTTTTTTTAATAAGAAACATTTTATTGATTAAAATGAAATAGGGGAAGCTCCAAACACCTAAAAATGATTACAAAAAGAGCGCAAATTAGAAACTAATAAAGGGAGACTATTGGTAGACATGGCGAGGAGCGGTAATGGGAAGTTTAATGGGGAGGGGGAGAAGAGAGGAGAGAGCATTTTTTAAGATTGCAAAAAGTAATATTATATTGACCCAAAAACTTAAATTTTAGTTAATCACAATGATCTTTGATTTGATGGAAAATAAAATTTCTTGAGTTTCTTCATTACTCGAGTGTTCGAAATATTGAGGGCAGTTGTTTAATAGTGTTGAAGAACAACCTTACAAATGGTTAGGTTAGAGGTGTTAACTCTCTTGACTTGGTGAATCCACAGGTACCTTCCTTATTTATGCAGTGATCAATGCAATGGCTATAGGATTCGTGGTGCTGATAGTACCTGAGACAAAGGGGAGATCCCTCGAACAAATCCAAGCGGCTATTAATGGATAGTTATAGTACTTTATTGAAGAGGCAACCAAACCAAACCAAATCATTGTTTTGAAAATCATTCTTGTCATTTCCATGACTTCCACATCTTGTTCAGTGCTATCGAACTAAAGTTAGCTCATCGTTTTCCATGTATTTAATTGACATTGGTTAGAGTTGAGAAATAATGTCTGATCGTAATTTGTTTGGTGTTATTCCATCCCCTCGTAATCATAATGGAGCTTACTTATATTTTGGTTACACACGTCCACACGACACAGGAGGAATTGGTTTGATTCCTAAATGACTCTAAATATAAGCACAAAAGTTGAAGAAATGAAAGAAGAAAAAGGAGTGGTGGCTGGTGGGAATGTTGATTGTCACTTCATGTCCATTTCTTCTTCCAAGGGGAAAGAGAATGTGAATGGTGTTGAGTTTGAGGCTGAGGCCGAGACTGTGGAGGCCGATGAGGCAGTTTGAAGAAATCGGCCTTGACAATGTGATGATCAGAGGTTCCTTTGGAAGAAATAACGGAGTAGGATCCTTGTACAAACTCATAATTTGCGTCGGGAGAGGCCAATATGTAGTCCACTCGAGTCCCATACTTACACGTCCCTTGAACACCTGCCATTGCCAAACCAAAGCCATACATTCCATTAGTAAAAAAACCTTTCAACTCATCTTCCTATCAATTTTTCAATTCATTCACTCGGTTTCCTACTTTGTCCTTTGGCGATCATCACCACCGATTCACATTCTCCTCCGAACTCTTTCGCATCCCTATATTGCATGTTGCTTTTTAGAAACTTGGTGACTTTAGCTTCCGGAGTTGGCTTTCCTATCTCTTCATAATACTGAAGATTGAAAAATCAATCGACGAACAAACTGGGATGCCATGCCATAAACAAAAGTAAACTAAACTAAACAAAATCCCAAATAACAATTAGTACCTTTACAATGTCCATCCACCTTTGTTCAGAATAATCTGTGGGATCCAGAGAATTGAGGCCTCCTAATAAGATATGGGGTTCATCGTTGTTTGATCGGATTATGGACTTTATCTGTTTCATCCTCCAATTCTCATCCAGATGATCCAAATGGGTACACTGAACATTTACCTCTCCTACTTCTTCCACATCAATGGTTGCTTTTAAAACATTCCTGTCACCCCCAACCCAACCAATAACTAATTCCATCATTCTCATATGCTATATCAATTAGAAATATTTGTACAAATAACCTTTTCAGATGTACTTTTATGAGTAATGATCTGCCCACACAAATGTTTGAAATCTAACGTTCTGTTATCGCATTTTGTAAACGTGATACGTAAAGGATAGCCATGTCTATCACAACCTAACTCGATAGAGATGTGAACTGAGGCTAGATTTCATACATTTGTGTGATGTGGGTCATTCAATCATAAAAGGGACACGTGAAAGAGTCATGGTTACCAAAAAAAAAAAAAAAAAATCCCTTTTAACTCTTTCCATTTTCAAAGACTGCTAGCCTTCTCTCTTGTTCACTATTTCCTCTTCTTTCATTAATAACACAGTAGAGTACAACTGTGACTCAGATCTAACGTTGACCGTAAGTTGGTTTTTAAACAATCAATTATAACTAATTGGCATCAATCAAAAGCATGATTACGAAATAAGAAACATACCAAGAACACAGAAAAATCTCTAGCTTCCTTCAGTTTTAATACTACTATTGACTGGACTGTAGTGAGTGTGGTGTGCTATGTGTTGTTGCTAACCTGAAATCGGTGTCGTCAAAGATCTTCTCCACTTTCCACCGTTTGATCGGCCACCTTGACAAGACGGCGTTTCCGTACTCCGGGGCCCAACTCTCTGCAAAAACGTACTTCATTCCCAAAGCCTCTGCCAAATCCGAAAGCGGTCTCATCTGTTTCTCTTCCTCCGCCTTCACATCTTGCAACGCCAATATATCAGCATCCAATTCTCTAAGAACCTCCACAACCGTCCGACTGCGTCGGTTACTCTCCCGTTCCGATGGCATACTTGCAGTCCATCTCAAAGGAGTTCCACTCTTAGCTCTCCGCATCCCCTTCCTATCATTCCCTAAACAAGAAAGATTCTCCTCCATTTCACACTCGCTCGCTTGTCGATTTCTTAGTAAAGATATTTCGTTATCAGGCAGGTTGATGGAAACCCGTGGCTTGGTTTTCGCAACTCCATTCATGGAGTTGGTATGCAATGGAGATTGTTTCAAAATGCTTTTGGGACGATCGTTTACGGATTTTGTCCGTGAATTCGAATCTAAACTCCGGCGGAATTTAGCAGAGGAATTGTATTTTTCAGGAACAGCAGGTGCCATGGAGAAGGAGGCGGCATTGAATGTTGCAATTCGTATGGGTCTGTGTGTATTGAGAATGTGGAATTGAGAATTGGGATGAACAGCTGAGGGCGAGGACGCATTGACGAAGGAGTCGATGGTTTTGTCGGGATGGGGGTTGGTTTGGGAGGTGGTTTTTCCAAACTTCTTGATGATGACTACCCTGGGTCTGACTCTCCGGCGACGGGGCCATCGGAGACGGGAACATAGGCGGCGGAGGTTGCGGTTGAGGAACTTGAGCATTGTGGAAGTAGAAGAGGAGGTGGGTGAAAGCGTGAAAGTTAGTGTGGCATTCAACTCTGCTTAACTGTATTGCATTGGCATCAGCGCACAAATTAATACAACAAAATTACCAACGTGAATGGCAGCTATTATACAATCATAATTTGCTACCTAATAATTTTTTTTAAAGTTTAAATTCAATTTTTGTCCACAAACTTTGCATTTTCTTATACTTTAATTCATAAACTTTAAAAATCGTAAGCATATTTTGATATCTACTGTTACCGTTACCATATGGTTAATTAATGTCACTTTTATATGCAGATGACTAGACTGTCAAATAAGATAATAACTCTTGAAAATGAGATGTCTGATGCTAAACTGATGTTTTATGAGAGATCTCAAAAAGTCGTTTTCCTTTAAAATTTTGATCGTCATCATTTTGGGATATTGTGTGATTTAGTGAGATGTTTTTTACTCTTACTCCCATTTTTTTTTTTTTTGAGTTTTGTATTCGTTATAGGAATATTTATATGCAATTTTGTAGAGTTTGTTTTATACATAGTTGTACTTATTTTATTTTTTAAAATTATTTTACCTTGCCATGAATGTTAACATCAATATTTTCGTTCTATTTTTTTTATTCTACTTAATGTTCTTATAATTTGCTTAAGATTCCAATTTGAAAAAAAATTAGTAAAGGATGGGGAAGAGATGTGAGAAATTTGAGTTTCGGAGGGAAAAGAAACAAAATTAGTTTTTGGATTTATTTGATAAATGTGTTGATTGTGTTTATGGGTTGACATAAAAGATTTATAGAATTAATTAGCAGGTTATTTATCAAATTTAAGTAATATGATGAATCTAGAGTATAATCATTTAAGTATAAAAGTTGCATCAACATTTCGTTAAAAATTAATGGAATCCTAATGGCAAGAACCAAATTAAGGTTTTTTTTTTCAAGTCTGGGGACTAAATTAGGCGATTTATAAAATTTAAGGACTAAAATAGAAAAAAAATACAAAGTTTAGAAACTAAAATAAGATTTAAACTTTTTTATTATTATTATTTTTATTTACGTCTCTCATAAGTAGTCTATGACGATCCATCACATATTTTATATGTGATATTTTGTTATATATGAAAACAATCGTTTTAAAATACTACCTTTTTAGTTCCAAATTTTAATGAATTAGTGTATTTTATAATCAAATTTTTTTAAAACAAACTCTTTTAGTCTTTCAATTTTTTTTATTTTTTTAAAAAGGTACATTTTGTCTTAAATTTTCAAAATGTAACTTTTGACTTCTAAGTTTTTAAGAATAAGTTTACATAAGTATTATTATTATTATAATAATTATGTGACATTTTTTAATTTAAAAATTGAACTAAAAATTAATTTTAAGGAGAAGTGATAATTTTTAAAATTATTTTTAATGATAAAATAATTAAAAAAGATTAGTACACATATCAATTAAACACATTTTAAAGTTTTTTTAAAACAAAGACGGGTGGAAATTTGAACTTGTGACCTCCTAAAACTGAGATACATACAAGTGTCAATTGAGCTAAGTAAAGAGATACATTATTAAAACTGTAGAGGTCAAATCCAAATATTTTTTTAAAATTTATCGATCAAACAAACATATTTATCAAAATTCGAATATTAAAAGAATATATA
>JBBPDJ010000019.1:2173016-2200517 GCA_037974625.1 Cucumis cinereus | reverse complement strand
TATATATATTGCAATATCTTTTTTTTTTTTTTTAATATGGGATGAAAATGAAGAGTAGGAAGGTAGATGGATGTTGGAATGGTCAAATATTGGTGTAAATGCAATGTAATGCTTCACAAAGCAACCCTAAATTCTAGACCTAACTCTTCAAAAACATGTGAGACAAAGAGATGCCCCTTCCTAGAAATGGTTTGGTGCCAATTGGCAGTCAACTAAGAGTTGACTTCCACTTTTGGAGCCTTACCTTTACTACATTTTATTAATTATATATTTAATTTTATAATAATATATAATTATTTTAAAATAAGATAATGCCAACTGCTCCAACTAGTCAATTGGCCATTGGGGATGCTAATGTGGTGTGTAAAGTAAACATAATTGAGAAAGATAACAATTTATTTATTTTTATTTTATTTTATTTTATTTTTAAAATAAAGTTGTTAGAGACCCTTCTAATTGGCTAAGTATATTTTTAGTCATTCTGTTTCGGTTGTTGTTTCAAAGGTTATGGATCTTGCAAATTATTTCTTTCCTATTTACGATATTCTAGAAATGAGGATTCTTTCTATGTTTCTAAGGTCTCTGTGCTAGGGTTGCAACATATGTTTTGAATTGTTATTCATCTTTATGATAAGAAGAGTTTGTGTTCAAAGCAATCGTTCATTTGTGTATGTGGTTGTTTTTCGTGTGAGTGGTTTATCAAAAACTACTGTGAAACCATTCAATCTGCACTTCTTTAAGGGAACCTAAAGCTCATCCAATTGAGAAAGGAGCTTTCATCAACTTAGGTGGAACCTAATTCATACACGTGAAGTGAGTTTACAAGTGAAGAGGAAAGAGACATCAAGTTAAAAGAGTTCTACTCACTTAGGGGGAGCCTGTATGTCTAATCACTAATAGCAACTACTTAGAGGAGCCTAAGTCTTGAAGAGAGAAAGTCTCACATCTAGGGAAGCGTAGGTGTCTAACGAGTTAGCTTTATGGTTATTCTGTAATCATGAGAGCATACAGATAAGTACGACGCTGTAATTACTTAACTCATTGATATTAGTGAGTATCTTTCCTTAACAAGTACGTAGGTATGAATTGAGTTATCAATTCTCTTGTGTTCTATTGTTCTACTCTTTGTTATTTTTATTGTTGTTGCTTTACTTGTTAGGACATTGTGTGACATAATCTTATACCACACAAAAGAACCATCGTTACATAATCTCAAAAGTAAAGTGTATTTTGTCACCATTTGTCACCTAGTCCAATTTTAAAAATAAAAATAAAACTTTACTTAGTTTAAAATTTTAAAAAGTACCGCCATAAGAAGTGTTTATAACCTTATTTTTCAAAAACTAAAAATCATAATTCAAAACTTCATTCGTTATTTATTTGATTTTTCGTTTGCGATAAGATTGACATTATTTTTAAAATATTAAAAAAAAAAAATTAGTGGTCCCATCCCTATAAACATTGTTTTCACACTCTTTTATTTGGGTTAATCAAAGGAGACCTAAGTGGAAGAAAAGTTAGGATTAAGAACTAATTAATCCAAATTAATTAGTAATCTAACAAAAGCAGAAGGAGTCCGGATGCATGCTTTTGCGGAAGGTGAAGCCACTAAAAATCCGGCATATCCAAATCCAATGCAAATGTGGTGGAAGCAAGCAAGGTGGTGGACCCCACAATTATTTTAAAATTATAACGGTCCATCTTATGATACGCCTATCTACATGTTTTTCATCTCTCTATTACGTAAAAACAAGATTTAAAGTTATTTTTTAAAAAAATAATTTTTAATTTCATTTTTATGTGGTTAAAAAAATAGAAGAGTATCTAGATGAGTGTATTTGAGATGCACCCAAATTTTTTCCTGACTTTTTTTGAGAGAGAAAAGCAAGACATAAAAGGCAGAATCTTAGCAGATATCATACAAATTAATTAATAATTAAGGTTAGGTGAAATTTTCGAAATTATTATTATTATTTTAATAGGTTAAGTGAGTCTTGTCTCTTGTGTGGGGTCATACGCAACATTAGTTGTTGACATGGCAATCACCATCTAATCATTGCTACCTTTTCTACTCCCTTGTTTCCCCCTCCACCTTGATTCTCAAATTTATAAACTCAAAAACAGATTTCTGTTTTTGGTTTTTTAATTTTAGTTTAACAAAAACAAAACATGTTTTTTGTTTTTTTGTCAAACCTCAAATTAAATGATCCCATTATCATTTCATATTACTTAAATTAGATTGATTTTTAGTTTACGAAAAACCGTTTTAAGATATTAAATAAATTAATTGTTTGATAAGAGTTTAGGTTTATTTATTACTAAAAGTATAATGTTGCATGATAACTAAGACTAGGAAAAACGTTTGAGAGTGATTTTGAAATTATTAAAATCGTTTTTATCGAGTTCAAAGTCATTTTGTTGCATTTTTTTTAATCATTTGAAATCCGTTTGGGTTCTAAGAAAATCATGTTTATAAGTGTGAACTCAAATATTAATATTAAATTGATTTGTATTTTTTGAATGATTAGAAACATGTTTTGAAGTAATTTTAAATAGGTTTAAATCCTAGTTTGGTTTATATACTTTGTATCTTGTTCTATTTTGATCCCTAATTTTTGTAAAACGATTGTTATAGTCCCTGAACTTTTAAAACAAGCTTGTTTTGGTCATTGTCTTTAGAATATTTAACAAAATGATGAGGTGACTTTCAATATTTGAATCGCTAGACTTTGGATTCATCATATTAATTAAATTGACAAATAACCAAGAAATCTTGCTAATTTATTCTATACATTTTTATGCCAACACAAAAACATAATCAACACACTAATCAAATAAACCAAAAAAATAATTTTGTTTCTTTTCTCTCTCTCGTCTCCTACACCCTTTATTTTTAATTTTATTTTTAAAAAATGGAATATTGAAGCAAATTATAAGAACATTGAGCAAAATAAAAAAAAATGAAATAGAACTCGCATATTTGTTACACCAATAATAAAGTAAAATAAAAACTAAAAAAATAAAGTTAAAAACAACTCATATAGAAAATAAACTCTATGAAATTACAGATAAATATTCATACAATTAATCAATTTAATTAATATGATGAATGTAAAGTCTAATCATCAAAGTATAGAAGCCAAATCCTCATTATGTAAAATAGTTAACGAAATTCTAACATCATAAATTTAAATAGACATTTTAAAAAGTTTAAGGATCAAAATAAAATCCGATACAATGTCCTACTCTCTCTCGAAGCGTATTCTCTTCCCGACCTCGTTCTTTGGCCACGGTACCGCACCCACGTTCTCTCTACCCGCTCTTGGTTTTGTTGGTAGTGGCTTTCTTTTCAAGTTTGGGTGTGATTTCTATGGTTTTTTTTTCTTTATCAAAACATTTTCTAATTTATATGACCAACAGGAAAGAAAAAGAAAATTTTAGCTCTCGTTTGGTATCTATTTGATTTTTTTATTTTTTTTGTTTTTAAAAATTAAGCTTATTTCATTTGTATTTCTTATTATGGTTTGCATTTTTCTTTAGTATAATGATTAAATTTTTTGTCAAATTCCAAAAACAGAAACAATTTTTTTAAAACTACTTTTTTTAGTTCTCAAAGTTTGGTTTGGTTTTTTAAACCGTTGATGAAAAGTAAATAACAAAAAGGAAGAACTTTGGTTGTGGAGGTAGTATCTGTAGGTTTAATTTTAAAAAACAAAACCTAAAAAGGTAAAATGGTTTCAAAACGAAATCTTAGTTAAAACTGATCTTATCATTTTTCCTACTATTGAGTGTGACTTAATTAAGTTGCATGCTATATATTTTGAGATGAGAGACGACGTTGTTGACTCTGAAATCCTAGATCTAACATATTTTTATTTCAATTTTTAATATAAATTTTGATGTTGTTATCTTTGTTTGCATGAGAAGGTTTTTAGAGAAACTTGTTTCGTGGAGCTGAACTTGTGTTGATGGGATGTGGTTTGATCTCTGTAACTTGATTCTCTGATTCTCTCTCAGTTGAATGCGTCCACTTGATGGTATGTAAGTGGATCTTTTGGTATTTTTGAAATTGAAGTCTCGGAAGAATATTTATAACTCCAAGGTTACAATTATTCTTGTTATTAGGAGAATTCTCTCCTGGCTCTCTAAGTAAAATTTTCTAATTGAAGAGATCTCAATTTATGGAGTTCAATGGAGTTTTCAGGTGGACTTTGTGGGCTTAGGCTTAGTTCTTCCATAGACCTAGCCCTTGGGCCGAACTATATTGAATTTGAGTCTTATTTAGGATTTGGGCTAAATTAAGGCTTTTTTCGGGCTCAATAGGACCCTAGCCCAAATCTTGATATTTAATTGGTAAAAAATAATTAATTTAATCCAACGGTCAATATGAAAACACATGGCATAATCAAGATTCGCTAATTTAGAAAACAAATTATATAGATTTTGATCAATTGACACTTTTGGCAAAGCAATGGTCAATAAAACTTTCAATAATGTCTAAATGTATTGAAATATTTACTACATTATCAATGTCTAAATGTATTGATGTAAAATATTTCGATCATAGAGTTATCAACTAAACATACAACCAAAAAAAGCAATGATACAACATTAAATACAATAATTTTAGGATAAAATATACTTTGATTTATGAGGTTTGAAGTTTATGTCTATTTGATCATTGAATTTTGCAGAGTTACACTTTAGTCAATGAAGTTTAAAAAATAGTTCTAATTAGTCGGTGAACTCATATTGACCATCATTAGTTGACTACGATGGTTAGGCAAAGTCTTAATGTTATTTTTGCTAATGATTTAATGATTGAGCAATGCAAATGCGATGATTTCTGTTTCTTCTTGTATTTCTCTCACAAATTTGTCGAACTATTTAAAATCAGCAATGAAAAGGCACATTCTCTCGAGACTCAAGAACTCTAGTAGTCTCTCCCTTTCTCTTGTTTTTTCATGGAGGAATCGTGACCACACCAATAATACCCATATATAATTTCCTTTGTTCAAATAACATAACTTAATTTTATTTCAAATGAGATTCCTTTATTTTTTTTTTCTCGATCTTTCACCCAAGTTTCTATTTCTTTGATGAGTACGAATTGATGGGAGAAAGACACAATTAGCAAACTATTAGTAACATCATTTTTAGCATTATTCAAAAAAATATCGTATTAAATCTAGTTGATCACGCTCAATATTCTAATGAAATAGACTACTATACGTTTCCGGGAAGCACATACCCAAAGAAAATTTGGACAACGACCAAAAATACCCACAAACGAAGAGAACTCCAAACATTTCAAATCATACTCAATCTTTTTGTATTCATTGGATGCAATACACATGCTATTAAATACAAAATAACACATTATATTAAATAGTATTCATTCATATAATAATGAGAAAAACAATTAAATCCCCCCCTTAATAAACCAGAATTCACTACACCATATGGCTTTTAAATGCCAATAATCAATGGTAATAAAGTAAAACCCATAACCCAAAACACAAGAATTAATAATAACTAAAATCACTTTTGACAACAGAGATTAAAAAACACTCCAAAACAGAAGAAGGCAGGTATAATATGAGGGTGTTATCACTTCACAGAACTACTTTTAGTTTTAGTGAATCCCACACTTGAAGAAGTAGCCCTCAGCTTATTTCGAGCATGAACAATATAATCCGAAAACCGACGATCTTCTTTAAGATTCTCTTTACCTTTGCTACTCGAATCATTATGTTTCTTGCTCGCGATATTTGCCAGCCTTCGTTTAGCTCGGTTTATGTAATCGCTAAACACGTCGTTTACATCTTCATCTCCTCCATATTTGTTCTTAGAGCTTTGTGTCTTCTCCATTGCAGGTTCATGATGAACATGAATTGGCTGAGATGAGTTGTTTTGTTGATGATGTTGTTGATGTTGTTCATGGTGGCTTGTGGATGGAGTTAGTTTGATGATTTTAGGATGGCTTATTCCAAATGCTTTGAGGAGCTTCTCACAAAAAGCACTTTTGGGGTTGGAGGATTTGGAGTTTCTTCCCATATTTTGTGTGTTGAATGGCTAAGATCTTATGATTGAAAAAGCTGTGTTTGATTTGTTGTATAATTGGGGAAATTTGGATTGGTATTTATATTGATGTGACTATGAATGATGTTGTAGTGAGAAGGGAATCAATGAGCACTAGAAGAGGATGACTTTGATTATTGGGAGATACTATAAGGATGCTTCCTCGATTGATGATATAATGTTAAGGTCGTGTTTGCGGGTGTAATAAGCGATTCTGTGACATTTTGTTCGTTCGGTTCATTTGTGTTAGATATTATATTAAATTTGTATTCATCCGTCAACTTAAGCTTGAAGTCTAAACTAATACAATTATTAGTTTAAAGTTTATATTGATTAGGGTTTAGGGTTTAGAGTTTATATTATATTGATAAACACCAAAGTTTAAGGGTATCAATTGAAAATTTTCCCTTAATTTTAACAAACACATTAGTATGTTTTTTCGAGTTTAAAATTGAAATTTACCAAACACTATTTTTTTACACGTCATAACTGATTTTTCTCAATGCAGTTTAGCCGGCAATTATTTTGAAAACTACAACAATCTCAAATTAAGCCTAAATGTACCTTCATACATACACTAAGTTTTTGGATTAATCCGATGGTTCAAGGGTATTTTCTTTGTCCTTGAAATCTAATATTAAATTTGTCTTCTTCATCACAGCTTAGAGTGTGTTTGGTAGTGATTTTTACAATCACATTTTCACTAGCCAAAACCATTTTTGTAAAAAAAAAATGGTGTTTGGCAACATAAAGAAAGTGATTTTAGAAAAATAAGAAATCACTCAAAATTTATTTTCGAAGTATTAGCTCTATAGTGATTTTGAAAAATGATTAACCTAGAATCATCATATTATTTTATATAGTTTTTAAAATACCCAAAATACCATTCTTTCAGTAATTTGATATCTTTAGAATCATTTTTGGCATCAAACATGATGATTGAAAACCAATTTTAAACATATGAAAACCACCTGTAAAAGTTTGTTACCAAACATAAATTTGATCGTTTAGAAATCAGTTTTACAAAATCAATTGTACGTAAACATTTTTTTCTTCTAAAACCACAACTTAAACTATCACACCCAAACACACCCTTAATGTTTTGGATCAATCGATAATTTCAAAACTACATTTATTGAGTTTTAATTAAGAAATGTAAAAATGGAATTACTTTTGGGAGTGTTCTTTTTCCAAATGACATGACATTAAGAGAAGAGAAGCATATAGATTCCCAAGTTTCTTAGGAGATGGAGATAGTCCAATTATGACAAACTTAATATTAATAGCTGTTTTCAAAGCTTTGAAAGCATAAACAATGAGTATTGATTCCGTAGAAATTAGAAAAAGGGAACAAAGAATCTGCCATTCTGTATTAGCTAAGAAACCACAACACACTTTCCATTCTATAATAATCACCCAAAAAAGCACTTTTGCTATATATATATATATATATAATTACAACTTCATTTCGTCGTACCTTCTCTTTCCCTTTTGCTATAAACTATATGCAAAACCTTATGATTCTTACAACACTCTACCAACCATATACTATTGTTTTGTTTGAATTATGAAAAGTTGTGTTTGAAACTTCTGATGTTTCTGGAATGATTAGATCAACGTCTGGGTTTAGTCGTTGAGTCTACTTACAGATGTTCGATGTTTATTGCTTTGGGGTTTAATTTGAAATTAAGTAAAGAAATGCTCTTTTGGTCATTGAAGTTTGACAAATGAGTTTGGTTATTAGACGTTAGTTGACTAACAATAAGATGATAGGGAGATGAGTTTAGATGAGATAGATACTTTTTTTATTATGATGTAAAAGTATTCTTAATTTTGGTTTATTTGACAATTGTTTTTTCCTTTTACTTTACGTCTCCTATCTTTTTTACTCGTCTTCTTTCTCATCTCAATTTGTGAAAATTTCGGTGGAAATATCGATAATATGTTGATTTTAATAGATATTTCTTAAAAAATATAAATTCAGAAAATATATTTGAATTAGCAAATACACATTTTGGGTTTTTTTGTATGGATGACCCAATATTTTGGGCCCATTTGAGAAATAGCCTCACATTCAAAATTAAATGGGAGTTGGCCTTTTGCGGACATCAAACATCTGTGATTTTACCCAAATGCCCCTACTTTAGCGCGCTTCGTAAACCATTCTTGCGTACACATCTCGATCCAGAGCTCGCTCCCCGCTCAAGGTCCACGTTCGATCCCACTCGACGATACATATTCCCAATTACTATTCCCGCTCAACGATCCTACTTCTCAACACTCTCTCACTCTCACTCTCTCTCCCTCTCTCCCTCCCTCCCTCTCTTAATGCTTCTTTGGGTAAGGGGTTTGATCTGAAGGGGTATCGACAAAAAGTTGGTAATGGTCAAGTATCTATATTCATAAGGACCATTGGTTATCGGTTACTGGTTCTAGAATAGCTATCTGTTTCAACAGTTTGGAATAAAAAAGAGCTTGTGATTTGGTGAGTGAGGAGGAGTTGTGGAACTTAGGTTTCATTAAGGAGGACCTTCTTCCTAGTGATGTGTATCCAATTCTAAGTATCCCCATAAGGGACTTTAGTGGGAAAGACGAAATCATTTGGAATTTGGAACTGAAAGGTTGCTTCTCTGTTACAAGTGCTTATAATTTGGTAGTGAACCTTAAGATGACCTCGCATGATTTGATTATCTCAGGCTCAACCCTAAACGGAGATTGGTGTGGAAGCTCAATGTGACCCCAAGGACGAAGCTTACTATGTGGAAAATCATTAACGATACCCTCCCCACGTTAAGTAACATTATTATGAAAGGAATCGTTACTAGCCCCATTGTCTTTTTATTTTTGCAAGAAAAATCGTTACTAGCCCCAAGTTGAGGGGATGGGTTGATGAAGTTCATCAAAGAATGTTCTTGGGAGTTGCTAGCCATCCTTCTGTGGGATGTGTGGAACTATCAAAATTTTCTAAAGGCTAACTTCTCAACTCCTAATGGGGAGTATCTCTTCAGCAAGATCCATCTTCACACTGAGGAGTTTGAAATGCAATTCATGTGGGTTGGCTCCCTTTGCATAGAGAGGAGAATCAGGCAAGTCATGGTTTTGTGGGTTTTGCCTAGGCCTAACTGTCGTGTGTGACTCTACTCGATCTTTGATTTTTTTCGGTTATAAGGTGTTGATGAAGTAGGTTAGAAAGAATCTTGAAGCTCTAGATGTGATTAAAGGGTTGTCTAAGCCTTTTAAGCGCGTTGGTGGTTTCATCACTCTTCCTTTGGTTTGGAATTGAACAACCTCGACCTTGCCAATGTTGTTAATGGTGTGGGTTATGATCTGTCTGAGCCGAGCTGCTTCGTGGAGGAGATTATCTCCTTGCCAAGTTTGACTTTTGTTTTGTTATCTTTGTTCTTCCTTTTTTTGAGAGAAGGAGAGAGAACTAGGAAGGGAAGATAGAAAAGATAGAAAGATTAAAAAATTCTTAAATTTAATTTTTTAATGTTAAATTTAATGAATATTTTTTTTTGTTGAAAAATGACTTTTTAAACCCATTCTTCAAAACTCATGAACTAAAATGAGTAATTTGAAAATTCAAAAACTAAATGCACTACTTATTTTTCAAAACTCAAGAACCAAAAGAGTATTTTTTCCGAACAAATAAAAAGGAAAAGAATATATATGAAACAAATAAGCTGGGATTCAAACCCTAAACCTACAATAAAAGTGAATATACACGCCCACCTGTGCTGACAATTATACCCAACATTTTTTCGAAAAAAATAACTATTTATAAAGAAGAAACAAAATTGGGAGAAACTAATTCTCAAAGTTTCTCAAATTTGACTCAATTTTAAAAAACCTTTTTTAAAATTTTAGAAACGAAAAATAAGATCAATTATCAAACTAGTTTGTTTGAAAAAAAAAACAGAAAACAGAAAACGGAAACTTTATTAAACGGATCCTAAAATGCCCACTTCTGAAGTATTAAGAAGGCAAAAAATTTATCAGAAAAATTTAAACTTTCGAACAACACCATGAGCGAAAGGTTAAGAGCTTGGTTTGTCAAAAAGGAAATGAGTTTTTAAGGCAAACATTCCTGTTTCTAGTTTCTAGTTTCAAGGGGAGAATAGTGAAACGTGGAACAAAGGAGCCCTTCTATAAAACAGCAACACTAAAAGGAAAGGATTTCAGAAAACAAACACCACAGAAACACATTTATAAGAGCAAAATTGTGTACTTGCTACTCCTGCATTCTGTTTCAAATATTTGACAGTGGCTAACCCCTTAACCAAATCTTGTATGAACACAGCTTATATAACAAGAGAACAAGTGTCAAACTCTCGAGTGGTGCGTTCAAACAGACCCGAGCAACTGAACTAACCCAATGCCCAGATTCTCAGTTTCAAATTGCCATTTTCTGAATTCAAGCACTATTTTCTTCACACTTCATGTAGTTTAAGCATAATATCTACACTTAGATCAGTACCAATTGGGATGAAACTGCAAGATTAAGGTAAGGGCTAACCAATTCTCAAGATTGCTACTGTCATTAAAGTTGCCGCTCTAAAGAAGATCTCATTGAGGCTCTTATCCACTCTCCTCGTCATCTCATCTTCCTTCAACCCAACCCTGTTTGCTTTCTTGCAGATGCAAATTATTGTATCCCTCAGTTTATTCACAGCAAAAGATAGCCAAACAAGACCAAGGCCAAATCCAGTGTTCAGGAGGTTAGAAGAACACATTGGCGCTCTCCCATGGGCAACTTTACTCATAACAGAGAAAAGGACAACAAGGCCAGTCCCAGCAATACCAGCAGAGAATTGAGTAAGAAACTGAGGAAGCTCTCTCCCAGAATTCTTTAGTGACTGTATTGCCTTTCTCCCATGCCGCTGCTTGTTAAACATATAGGATAACAGACTCTCGCATGCGTGGAAATAATTTTTCTTGTACAGATCTCTCTCACGGCCTACTTTCTTACTGTTTCTCTTTTTTTGTGATGGCTTGACCTTAATTATATCAGGGCTGTCAAGTACATAACCGTAGTTGTGTAAGTCAAAGATAAGAGCAAATGCCAGGAGCACTATGAATGACTGAAAAGATGAACTTATAATAGGGCTATCCCACGTGATCAACATTTGCTGGCAAAAGAGTAGACTATCACTTTAAATAAAACTAGCGAGAGTAATTTTTATGTTCTACCCTCTAATAGAGCTAAATCACCAAGAAAATCATTCAGTAGACATAAATTCCTTGGTCTATTAAGTGGTCACTTCACATTTATTTTTTACACATTTTTAATCTCACTTTTGTCTAAACATTACCGATGGCAATATGAAAGAATATGCAGAAATTCAACTTTCATTGGGGCAAGGTCAGCTGGTTGTTGCTGAACAACAGACAGAAAAAAAATTAGACTTAGTATGAGTTGGTATGCTGCACATACCTCTTTACAGGAGCAATGGTTGTTGCATGAAGCTTCAAGGAAGAATCATAAATATGGCTGCCCACTGCACCATTCAATCTGGACACATAATGGTTGCAATCTCAGGTTAAATTAGCTACCTTATCTGAAGTCGAAAACATGTTAAGGCAGAGGGTTGCAAGGGTTGCATTACCCAAAATATTTTAGGAAAAAATACATTTTTGATCTCTGAGTTTTGATGAATAGGTGCATTTAGTACCTCATAATTCAAATTGATCAACTTAGTCCATAAGTTTTAGTTTAAAAGGTCCAAAAAATATTAAAATAGAACAAAATTTTGACTAAATGCTGAAGTAGCATGATGACTTGGAAAGAACAATTTTTTACTATTATCTCATCCCTCATCTCTCCTCTTTCTCTCGCCCTTCATTCTATAGCTAGAAACCAATTGGAAGCCCTCCTCTATATTTTATCCACCCCATGTCTTTTACAGAGACCATGAAGACAACAAATTTCGTAGATGGAATTTCCCATCTCATAATCTCACTGTTTCTGTTTACTGGTCATCGTTTCTTGTCGACGGAATTGAAAATTCAAACACTGGTCCTATTCACAATTTTTTACATCGAGTGAAAGAGAAATGGGATGTGGATTTTGATGATTTCCATTTGGTGGTATTCTCAATCGGGCATTGGTGTTTACATCCAGCAGTGTATTACGAAAGGCAAAGAGAGAGGACAGATGAGAGATGAGACAATATTAAAAAATAGTATTTTTCCAAGTCATCATGCCACTTCAGTATTCAGTTTTTTGTTCAATTTTATTAATTTTTTAGTAGAGAAATTTTTAAACTTGTTCTTTAAAACTTAATGACTAAACTGACCAATTTAAATCATGAGGGACTAAAATCACCTGTTCCTCAAAAACTCAAGATCCAAAAGAGTAATTTTCCCTTATTAAAATAAAAAAACTATTTTCCCAATATTTTACATGATTAAGTAAAAACCATTTTCAGTAAAAATAACAATAATTAAAATTATATATATATATATATATATAAGATGGAAAATGAAAACTTTGAACCAGTAAACCTTCTTTGATTGGTAGGTTGAAGAACAAAATATAGGGCATGTTGCATAAATGACATTTAAGCAAAAAATAATTGCATATATAGGACAAGGATAAAATAATTACATATATAGCACAAAAAATTGGTAAAAGATTAAAAAGCCCATGCCCAACTACCATTTCAAAGCTTTCTTCCCGGTTTCTCAAAATTGAAAGAGCAGCCATCACTGACAGCTGCCATTACTGATAGTTGTCATCACTAATAGCCTTCAATTTGAAACATGTGTCAGCAGTTACTATAATTGATAATAGCTATCAGTGATAGTTTCTATCAATGATAGCTACTTAAGAGTAGACTTGACATTTTTAAAAAATTTACGAGTTGACTGGTTAACATTTGCTATTTTTACAAATATTTTATCCGCTATATTTTTAATTTATTTCTTAAATTGTGCTATTTGGTATAATTTTCCTAAAATATGATGACTCCAGTTAATTTACCTTGGACTTTAGGCTGAAGAGTTACACTAATAGCTTCTTTTGGTCTATGTATATCACTTTTTTAACAATTGTTCATAAAATATAAATAAAATTTGATTTTTATGCAGAAAAAATCATTTACTGGTGAAGAATTCCCACTTTTTGGAAAGAAAATGGTACATGAATTTCATTGTTCCAAAATACCTTAACTAAAAAGTAGTGAAATGAAAAAGATCAAACAGATAAAGAACACCTTAGGCCCAAACTTAAACAGATAAATAACAACTTTCATTGCTTAACCATATACAAATTACCAACCATATGTTTTAGAATTTTAGAACGATGAGGCTGCGGCTGACTTGTCATTTTTGCCAGACAAAATAATTTATTGGTGCAGTGCAGAAACAATAACAAATTTTCATGGATGATATAAGGCAAAGAAATATGTACCTATCATAGTTGGGGACAAGAATTGACTGCTTGCTCCAACTTAAAGAGTACTTTGGCAAGTAAAACTCAGCAACGACTGAAAGTAAATCCTTGATCTTTGTCCCAGTCTCGGTGGACAAAATTTGTCCATCAGGAAGAATTGTAATCTTTGAGCTTCTAATCAATTCACCAATAAAGTCCATGATTGGCTCCTGTGCATCAAACTCACAGCTAGAAAAGATATGAGAAGTAGACAAGGGCCCTCTGCACCGCTGGGTATTTAATTCTTGCAACCCCATTAAGTCTGGTAAATTTAGTGCACGTTTATTATCTTCACTTGGACAGGACACAAGGAACTCCAAGAATTTCTCATACTTTTTGAATTCTTCATCAGATCTTGAACTGAATATCAAAGAGTCACCCTGATTATCTGCAACCACATCAAAAGGGGAACTGAATAATAGAAAACAAACAAGTATCCTGACTTCCACAAAGGAGATGCCACTTTCCAATTAAGACTCAGGTTTAGATGGCATAAACGTACCTTGTTGTCTACTCTAACCTTTAATTATAAAAAAGTCTGCTCATACATGAAATGAAATAATACTACAACTTAGGTAATACTAGTGTTGAATAAAGAATTTTAAGTTGATGATGATGATGATGTTCATATTGAGAATCCAAATTTCTATTTCATCGTAAGTTGATGGGTTTGAGCCTCCTTGTTTTATTCTGCTGATACATGAATAAAATATAGTTACACATTTCTCTGTTTCTATCAATATTTGTCCATTTAAAATAAGGCTTGCTCCACAAACCACCTCACTATTTCTCACCTCTTCAGGAGAGGAGAAGAAAACCCTCCAAAACTATCTTAGAGTTGTAAAACCGATGTACATTCATACATATATGATATATACATCCTTATACTATCTGTCCCCTAGTTTTTCCCCCACCAAGAGATTCATCCATATATTCATATTGCATATTACTCAAAAGAAAAACCATATTATATCATATTGTAAACAATAAAGGTTTCAAAGAATAATGATACTTGATTCCATTTACTAAAGAGATATATATATAGAAAGTGTACAAGGGTAGTTTAAGTAAAAGAAAGTAAAAAGACAACCATGGACAAGATATGTACATTGATACATCATACAACTATACAAACTAATACAATTCTTTTTAAAGTACTGTTGCTCCACTAGTGCTTTCTTCAAAATCACAATTCACAAGAGAAGTATAAAATAAAATAGTCAGGATAAAGAACAATTTTTTTCCAGCTCTTATAAATGATTGGAAATGTGATATGATAAGTAATAGTAAAATCAATAAGTTTCTAAAAATGATGCCGAACTTGCTTAATCAACGAACCTTGTGTATCAACCATTCTCAGACTTCTAACTTTTGGGTTAAACTCAACTAATTGATTGGACTCTGGCATCCCAATAATAGATTTCCATAGTTCATCCTTCTGTTCAGGCTGAATACTTCGCAATACTGACCCGATAGCAATTTCCGGCCTAGCTCCGCATATCGACAATAAAGGCTGACAATCCTGGTATAATCACAAAAGTGAAGGTTCAAGTCAAGAATCATTCCCAAAACTTTGCAAAGATCGCAACTCATACAATAATGCTCGGAACTCAATTACAATGTCCAGCTTAATCAATATAGAAACCAACCAATATTGGGGATGATTATAGTCAATTAATACAAGGACTTAAATCTCAAAAACACAGTCCACAAATTTCAAATTACGGAAATCTAACAGTTTGTAAGGTACCTTGATTTCCCTGGAAGGGTGTTGCTGGTGGTG
Organism: Cucumis cinereus; assembly: GCA_037974625.1. NCBI lineage: Eukaryota > Viridiplantae > Streptophyta > Magnoliopsida > Cucurbitales > Cucurbitaceae > Cucumis > Cucumis cinereus. The sequence continues at coordinate 2,185,221 of JBBPDJ010000019.1, read as the reverse complement.
TAAAACAAGAGCCGAAGGGTAGCCATGGGAAGCCATAAGACAGAGCTCAAACATATCGGAGGGAACCCCAGTTCGGGAAACGATTCCCGAAATCAAAATGTCTCTCTGATTTGTGGGTTTGTCAAAATCACCATAGACTTACCCATCCAGGGAGCGATGAATCTGAGAAGAAGGGGGCCATTGGGTATCAATCAAAAAGCAATAGAAAAATCCAAAATTAGAAAAGAAGAGATGGGTTTTATTTTATGTGATTCGTCGAGAAGTTTCTGATAATATCAGGAATACGAAAGGCGATGAAGAACCGAACAATCAACAACCAGGCTGGACTTTGATAAGCGACAAGAAATATCTCATTGACAAACCATCCTAACCCCCTGCAGACCGTGGAACTCCGGTCGTGGGCCCTCGCTTTTGATTTAATGGTCTAAAACACCCCTTCTTAAAAGTCGAAAATGGCAAATGATTCAAAGTTATTTTTTAAAATAATGTCAATCCTAATTTGACGATGTCATTCTCGCACGAAATTACAACATTACCCTCGATACTAATTTGGAGGTTTTTTTCATCTTCCTTCCGGTCGTCGCATGCAAGTTTTTTTCCCATCCCCCACGATCTTCTTCATCCCCGACATCTTCTTCTTCCCCAACATCCACACGTTTTTTCTCGTCTTCCCATACATCTTCTTCTTCTCTGGCATCTTCCTCTTCTTCTCTGACGTAGTCTTCTTCTTCTCCAACATTGAGCGACACCAACGATGGACGAGAGCGACACACCCTAGATGGGCGAGACTAAACGACACCAGCGAAATGGTCGAGAGCGACATCGAACGTGTGAGATTGGGAGAGAGCGAGATGAGTGAGACAGAAAAGAGAGAGGGAGTGAGACGAGGTTGCTTTATGCGTGTGCATGTGGGTGCATTTTAGTAATTTCACTCGGATTTGACGTTAGCCAAGGGTTATTCGGCATATTTTTTAAAAAAAAACGGATCATCTCACATTTTTTTGTCCAATTTAGGGTCATCCATCAGCTAGACTCCTTGCCTTTTTATTATTATTTTCTTTTTGGTAATTATTTAATGGACTATTTAAAGGGTTCTTTGGACAAATGGCCAAAACATAGTAGGCATTTTTTAAAAAATGGCCAAAAAAGTTTACACCCATAAAAGTGCTCAAATGAAAGAACAAATGTACTGTCATCAAATGTACCCTTTTTTTTTGTGTATTTAAAATCAAAACTTACCAAATTAAACAAAATTCTTATTATCCAACGATTTACGTACGTTGATCACATAAAATAGCAAAAATGATCTTTTCATTTTTTTAAAAATAGATCTCGTTAAACAATCTAGCCACGAAAATACAAGTTAAAGTTGAAGAATAAGCCACCACACTTAAAATATCATAGTGCAACTACAAAAATAACTTTTAAAATATTGAAGTAAATACCTTGTACTAAACCGAGTTATGTCATTCATCACGTTGTGCTCCACAAATACCTTACACTCGAAAAACTACTAAATTTTTGTGAGTTACAAAGCTAACAACTGATCCTACCTTGTACTCAAAAAATAACCAAAGTCATTTTAAGCTACATAAATATATACCCCAAACAAAAATATCAATTTTGGTCATGTTAATCTTGTGTAAATACATTCTACTAAATAAAAAAAGTAACACCTTCCTCTGACTGAGTCACATAAGTTGTAGGGTACGGATGGCCACCATTTTGAGGCTCAAATGAAAAATAACCCAGTTTTTAAGAGTGAATGAAAAGTGGTCTCCAACTTGCATTAGCACCTTGTGAATTTACTAATTTGTCTCTGAAAACCATTCGCACACTAGATCATCGATCCTCGATACTCAATATTGGAGACTAGATACTAGTTGCTCGATGCTCGATGCTTGATACTTTATGCTCTTTATATTATATGTTTTATGTTATATACTAGATACTAGATACTCAATCTCTGATACTCGATATTCGATACTTGATACTCAATGCTCAATACTTGATGCTTTATATTTTATTTATGTTATATATGTTTGACACTCGATGCTCAATTCTTAAATAAACACAAAAAAAGAAAGCAAAAAAGAGAAAGAACAGAGATGCTAAAAAAATGGAAGAAGAAATCCATAAAAAAGACTCAAAAGGAAAAAAAGTATAAAAACTGAAGAAGAAATACAAAAAAAAGAAGGCAAAGAAAAGAATCGTTAAAAAAGAAGAAGAAAATAAGAAGAACAGAAGAAGTAGAAGAAAGGAAGAAAAAGAAAAAGATTAAAAAAAGTTGCAAAAAGAAGAAAAGATAAAGAAAAGATTTAAGGTTAAAGTGATAATTTTACACAACGATGACATAAGCAAAAGACTATTTTTCATTGATTTTAAAAAAAAAGTACGAATTTTGTTTTGAACCTTTTATTTTATACAAAATTTCCAACAAATATTGTGATTTGGACAGAGAATGGAAACCCTGTTATGCTATAACATTGTGGAATGGTGCTAAACAAGTGTGAGGGATTTGTTATGAATTGTGCTTAAATTACTTTCTCATTTAGGGTGGGAAGGAAGTTGAACTCACACACGATGAGACGACCTTCATCAGTGGGGCATTGGACTTGACAGCAAAGGTATCTACTCTAATATCACCACTATCACCCCTCCAATCTTTGTGCATATCTTCATTTATCCATCATCTTTGTGCATATCTCTGATAATAATGGGAATTTACAGGACCTTTGCCTGCAAAATCTTATGGATATCACCTTATCACCCTCTGGTTCTGTCCCTAGTAATATGTATTTACTGACAATCTTTAAATCTGCTTATTCAATTTTATCCCTTTTTAGAGACGAAAACGAGACGAGACTAATACTCAAAATACAAGAGAATTATACAAAGAGTGGGATAAAAATAATCTGAGAAATAAATACACATACAAAGCAAAACAAAGCCAAAGACCCTTACAACTGAAAACAATGCTGAAAAAACAAACAAGGCAGACTGGCAAATTACAATACAAATGAAATGCACCAGAACCTAGAGCCATGAAAGAAATAATTGTTGAAGATGCAACATAAGGTGACAACTTTTTTGAAGATCCCAAAGACACACCCTTTTCAAACTCTTCTTTGTTTGCTTCTACAACAGAACTCGCCATCTACTCATCATGCTTCAAAACAATTACTCACACAAAGTTTTCTGAGAAGGATCAACCCAATACTATTCTGCAATCAGCTACTATGGATTTCAAATGATCTGGAAGTCCAAAGGGCAGAACTGATGGTGGCCAAACCAAACATTTTTAAGCTACTTTCAAATCATCTTTCAAATCTTCATCCAATTGAAACAAAGCATTAAGGTCTGTCTCTAAAGGCTCCGAATGTGACAGGCCTCTCCTTTCCTTCATTCTTTTCCAAATGTTCAAATTCTTCACTACTCACACTGAAAGGAGAATCAAATGTTGTCTCACACTTCTTTTGGCATAAAGTATCTCTCAGGAATTTCACCTTTGGGTTAGGCATTGAAAAATTAGAGCATTCAAAGGCTTGAAGATTAGAGGATTGAGAATCTGACCTATTAACTTGAGAGAGAACTTGAATTTTAGCCAATTAGCCTCTAAAATATCAGGATTCTGTTGGGGAATCAACTTCTCCTGAAGGAGTCTCTTTTTAATGGTTTCCTTTGGTCTCTTTCTGCTAACAAAATGCTTCGGAAAAGGCTTGAATAAGTGCGGGAAATTTCTCACTTTTGGTTGGCGCTTCATCCTTTTTTAGATGTAAATCTGACCGAGGAAGAAGTTGAAGAAGAAGCATGCGAAAGGGAGGAAGAGGAAGGGGAACTCTTCGAAACTTTTCCGGACAAGGGGTTGCAGTGATTTGAAACATCAAGAATGGGAGGTACTAACGGCTCAGAAGAAGCATGGGAGAGCTCTCTGGCAATGGAGAAACTTGTACCGGCATTACTTTTTTTCAATCAAGTTCTTTATCTGTAACACAAATGAAAATGTAGAAATTAAGATGGAATTCTTTTTTAATGAGACATTGGGCCGTTAATCTCCCTCATCATATCCTCCAAAAAACTAGCATCAAACGATCAATCACCAAATACGGGTCAAATCCACCCCTACCCCATACAAGGAATCCTGAGAAAACAGTGGTAACCCATAGAAGAATCCGAGAGGAGGAAATAAATAACCCATAGATGATCCCAATCGTTAACATGAACATAGATCCACGTTCTTCTGAGTGTTAGTAATGAAATCTTTTATTGACTTCTGGGAGCTAGGAATTAACCATATTCAATGAGATTTTCAAGTATGCTGGTCGTTGATCTTTTTGCTTGTTTCTGTGTTTACTGTACGGGCAGAACATATCTGTCGGTCGGACCTCAATGGACTGAGTGAAAACACCTGAGACAAATTTTGGCTTTCATTTTTTCTGCGTATCTTATGGAGACAAATTGATCTCCTTCGCTAACCAAGGTGTCATTTGAATCTTTGATAATCGTTTTGTTTTTTACTTTTGGTTTTTGTTTTTATTTTTTCAGGAACGGGTTGTTGTTGTTGGGTAACTAATTATTAAGTGTATTTGCATAAGGAAAATTCGTAGGTACTGAAACTCCAGTCAGTGCTGTTTCCATAAGGAGAATTCATAGGTAATGAATGCTCTTTCCTTGAATCTAATTATAAATGATTTGACCTCTTAATATATTATACTAGGTTCCTTCAGATGGTAGTCATATGGCCGCTGTAGTCAAGGTGAAGGAGAAGGATAAGAACTCTACGCATGCCAGTAATGAAGAGAAATACGGGGAAAAGTCTTCTACCTCTGGGATATCTCCACTTGTCACTCCCTTGCTCACAAAACATGACTATGATTTTGGAAGTAATGATGTTGATATAGAAAAAGCTCCAAGGAATAATGAACACAGGCAAACCATGCAGCAGAATGTGACTGCAACAAATAAAGTGTGCAATTTGTTTGAAGATATTGAAGATGGGGAAATTATTGGGATTATCACTTTAGAGGATGTTTGTGAGGAACTTCTGCAAGTGAGCACAACTTCCACAATTTACAGTAGAAATATTTATGAGGCAACCAATCTTTTTACACGAATAAAATTCATCTGTGGTGTCTTTTCTGTTTTTTTCTTCTTAAAAAAATGCATACCTATGTTTTAACATATGTTGTGAAAGAAGATGGCTGGTTTTCACCAACTTGCTTCATCGTGCAGGAGGAAATTGTAGACGAGACAGACGTATATGTGGATGTCCATAAAGGGTAAACAATTTTCCTTCCTTTTAGCATCAGTCTTATTTAGCTGATTGTGTGGTTGAATGTAGAATGTTTCTCAAATTTGTAGGATACATGTAGCTGTGGCACGAGCTCCATCAGCTCGTAGGCTTCCACTTGGCAGGTCAAAAGTCCACCGTAAGTTAAAATTTGTCCAATTCCCAAGTTGTTGAGTATTCACTGTAGTCTAGCTATTAGCAGCGTTTTTAAAAACTGAAAGTGATCTGACATCAAAGTATACTTTTTTTCTAGGTTTGTCCTGCTCAATTTGATAAGTCTTTTTGACCAATTATATCCATTTCGGCTAAGTTAAATCGTATAAGATTTTAAAAAATGAACTCGCAAGGTGGTGTTGCAATACCAAGAATACAGGATATAGGAAGTGCTTTGTTATTTCATGTTTGATTTTTGTTGTCTTTTGTTTTTCATGTGCATTCTTTGCTTTGATAAACAGGTATGTTCAGTAACTCCATGTTTACTTTTTCTCATTTCCATGAAAACTTTCCAAGATCTCTCCTGTTTCTTCTTCCAAAATAATAAGAAATAGGTGGAAAGATAGCAAGAATGTTACATATTATTTGCACTACTTGTTGACTAATAAATTTGTCTCTAGTGTTGTGAACATATGAGTCTAATAATTAATTTGTAACTCACAGGGAGTTCAAAGTAGGAAAGTCAAGATCCAGGAAAGCTGCGGGAGATTATAGATTCAATGATATTTAAGGATAAGGAGTCACACTGGTACTTCAACCGAGTAATAAAAAATGAATCAACCAAGTTTCAAAATGAATTCTATTACGTGCTTCACCAAGCTTAAACTCTCCATCTTCTGTAGTTTCGATCATAATTTTTATTTTAGCTTTAGAATAAAAACAATCATCCTTTGAAAGCTCAGTTAAATGTTATAAGCTCGCAATCTTGTACACAGTGTAGAGGATAACAGTAGCTGGAAAAGGAAGACTACACCTAATGTTCTTTTACCTGGCTAATTAGGCTTATTGCTAATATTTACATATTAGTACATTTGTGTTGATCTTTTATTAGGAGAAAGTAGAATGGCATCGCAAGTCCATTAGAAACTGTGGTTGTCTATTGAATCGAATGTGGAATAGAAGTTGGTCGCATGCTGATACAGTGCTAAATTATGGAGTGAAATAAATAGGGATATGATCATGCAACAGTCTTAGTGTTAGATGATGCGTGGATGGCATGGAGTTGTGTTGGAATATGGAATAAAATTTTATTAAACTATTTAGAAGAGTCTGGCCTAAATCGGACTTTCGAGAGACGAGAGATTTGGACCCTCCATAACATCCCAAAACAAGACATGCACTGACCTTGTAGACTGACTACCCCACTACTCCTCCAGTTACATAAAAGCGACTATTCGTAGTAACCCACAAACTGGTGGCCTATTAGCTGATTCCTGGAGATAAGAGCGTTAAAAAGAATAGAGGACTTAGCTTTAGGTAGACTAATCCATTGAACTGTTTTGGTATACAAATGACATGGGAAATTACTTGAACATGGGGTAGAAATTTTGGGTCCGTGAAGGATAACTTTAAAGAGATGGGTCCAAATGGAGTGTGAGCTTTATAGAGGATTAGTTGTAATAGTAATAGATTAGACTATCTTCCATCAGTTTGGGAGATTGGTCTTCTATTTTAGTTGAATAAATTATTAAATACATCTTTTGTTGTGTTCTTTATGTCAATTCAATTGCTAATTATATTATTTCTTCTTGCTGTCTAATCTTGTATCACATAAACAACCACAAAATATCGTGGACGCATGGAGGAACAGCAATACCGAAATTATTAAATTTTATCACTCTAAAGAACACAGTGTTACATCATGGTTGAAAATCATGGATGTGGTTAGAAAGTGTTAATATATTTACATCCATGCTATTTGAATCATGTTTGCTCGTTTTAATTGGATGATCTATTATCTTTCGCACGCTGCTGTGATTGAGAAGGTGTGGTGAAACTGGTTTAATTAAGTTCACATGGATGCTCTGCAAACACAGTATCTATATTTGGAAACTAAATGTCTTAATCCATCAGTATAAAGTTTGGACAATCTTCAACAACTTGAATGAGTTAATGACTTAGAGAAGTTTTAGAGTCCCAAAGAGTGAAGGTAATATTGGTTGAAAAGAGAAAACAGTCACCAAGTTTATGTTGGAAACAGCTCTTTCCCTGCAAACCTAGTGTAACCCTGGCCTTCTATTTTCTTCCAGAAACTAATAGGAATTTGCTCTACTAGACTTCTGGGTTACTTGGACAGTTTATATTTACATATAATCATTTATCCACAGTGAATGTAGGAGAAAATTGGTATACTTTTTAGAAAAACTAGTTGAAGCCTGAAGACAATTAGAACCTCAGAGGTACCTCAAAAACTATTGAATTTGGTACGGATTGAAGTTAAGGTTGTGGTGATTTTGTAGCCAAGTCGCAGCTTAGAATTAGAGGTTCTGAAGTAATCCAATGCTTAGGTCTCAAACTTCTTGATGTGACAACATGTGATTGAATTAGATTAACTTAACTACAGGGCATCCCATGATTAAATATAAGAATGTATTTTTGTGTGGTTATGAGTACTCCCCACGAGAATGAGAATGAGAATGAGAGAAACAGAAGGATTAACAGCAGAAGTTACAGAAAGGATGTCTGTGAATCTCTGTTTGTAATTTCCATGGAAAGGATTGTACAACATTCAGTTATTTCATACGGTGAAGTAAAAGAACAATTCTCTTCTATCCTACTTTCTCCTACCTAATTTACCAAAATTACAAGATTCTATCCTTCAATGTACATAATGTTTTGAACACATTCCATGCTTCAACTCTGTATGGTATAGTTAGTGTAAGAGATTGAAGTTGCAGACACAATTTTGAGTTCTCTTCAATCTCTTACTCTAGACCTTTAGCTTTTTGATGAGAGTAGTTTAATCATGCCAACAAAGAAGCATCACAGCACATCTCCAGATGATATAAAGTCTTGCCCTTTGCTCTCTGATTTGCTTTGAACATTGCTGCCATAACCAAATCTTTGAACTCCTCATTTTTAATGAAAGAAGAAGAAGAATTAGAATTAGATAGAGAGAGATTGAATTCAAGTTTGTAAGTTTTTGTGGCCTGAAGATGGGGTTAAGAAGGTAGTGATTATATAGAAGGTTTTATGAAGAGAAACAACATGTGGTGGAGACAGATGCTGGCCCATGATTGGTCTATTGTCTAAGAGAGAAGATAAACAGAGTTATTCTCCTTGTCTCCTTGCTAAGCCCACCTGATATGGACTCCTCATCTGTTTCTTCCATTGTAGGCCAACACTTGTCTAACTTATTCACATGACCATACAATTTAAGCCAAAAGATAGAAGAAAAATATCATTTGGTTAATATGAGATCAGTGGGGAGCAATTATGATGAGCATAAGTCATTGGGTCCAACTCTTCTTTGGTTGGTATGGAATTAATACCTAATTAAAATTATGAAGTCCCAAGAATGGGATTGTTTATATTTCAAACAGTCGAGTGGGTAGAAATAACAAATTTTGAAAAGAAATAAACTTGGGTGAGGTCCCTATTGCACCCAATCATGTGGCATTTTTTTAAAGTTATTGAACAATTATTATTTCTTTGTGTAGATTAAAGTGAGAGCATGAGCCTTTGCGTGTAGGCTAAATGATCGACCCAATGTCTATGAATAGTAAAAGTATAAGTGAGCTAGGTCGAAGTGCAAACATACACTGTCGATGATGTAATAATCTCAGAGTATTCTAAGTATCCAACCTAAAGGACTAACAATAGTTTAAATTGTGACTTAATGAAACCGGAGGTAACCAAAGTGAATTTGTGTTGCGAATAGACTGGAATGCAATTTAAAACATTAAATAATGATGATCAAACATGGGCTGAAATTGCTTCAACCTTTCGGGCTCTACAACAAAAGTGGAGTTGGCGCACACCAAGACACAGTGAAGTATGCATGAGCAGAAATCTACACTTATTTGGTCTTGTATCAAGTTCCTTTAAGAGTTCTAAGCAGCTACTACCTAATGTTCCCATGGGCAGTTGAATCCTAGATTAATTAAAGTTTAGTTTCCTTACCCTATGACGTCCCTCATCCCTAAAGTGACATGACTTTCCCTATTTTTAGGCTTTAAGTCTCATATCCCTTTGTGACATCTGTTTAGACGCTAGTCTTCTCATCACTAGAGTTCCACAAGTTTGTTAAATTAATTGATCACTAGTTTGTTAAATTAAGTAATCAAGTTAATTTACCAAAGCTTTCGTTAAAATCAATAAAGAGAATGCAAGTATAGTAAAGTGGGGCGAGCGCAATAGTACAAACCATAAAAATCCTAGGGTGTCCACAATGTTAAATTTCTATAAAAATTTAGTTCATAATAATTGACAAAATAAACTTCTCCATTAAAACAAAATCCATTGCTATAATGTAATTCCAAAAAAGAAATGCTAAAAAAAAAAAAAAACAATAACAACAACTCTAAGGCTACCTTGGAACAATTTCTCAGATTCTTAATCATTCCCTAGGTCATACGTTTTCACAAGATGAAAAGGCCTAGAGTCGATATACGCCTTCGAGGAACCCCTGTTCTTAAGGCTACTAACTTGAGATTTTGAGAAGATGTCCAAGGAGAATGTTGGAAAATGGCAGAAACTGTAGAGAAAAAGATGAGTTTGGTGGTGGAGAGTTGATACACTCGCTCGTCAGATCAGCTATTGGGACATTGGACGAAAAAAATCTCCAAAAAAAAAAAAAAAAAAAAACCCTGCTAAGCACCAAATAAACAAATAACAACTTTTAAGCATAATTATCCCAAATGAGCTTAGAGACAAACTCAATTTTCATAATAAGGTTCCTTCGTTAAATTGCATTTCATAGCATGAATCACTACATTACACGTAAGTATTGCTTTATTAGAAAATTGGTAGACCATTTATTACACTATTTTCTTATTATGGAATTGTATTTTTCTATTTTTTTAGTGTTTGTTTGGATTGCAAGTATTGTTTCATTGATATGCGTTTTAAAGAATTGAAATTTAAATATATAATATAGTTAATGTTTAGGGTTTAGATACGTGAGATAATTAATATATAGAAGTAAAATATGTGGTTAGTTTATCGATTTTGTACATAAAATCAAAGTTAAATAATTATTTTAATTTATCATAATTTAAAACAAATAATTAGACTCAAAGTATTAACAAATATAACACAATGTAGAAAAATCTACAAATATAGCGAAATTTAGATCCGACCCACTCGAAGTCTATAAGTAATAGACCATATTGCTACTTTCTAATAAGAGTGTATTAGCAATAGAGACTATCACTGATAGATTTTACTATATTTACAATTCTTTAAAAATATTGTTGTATACTTAATTATTATTCTTAAAAGTGGTACCCACGTAATTGCACAAATCATAAAACCATAGGTTACTGTATTTATTTTCCTTAGTGATATTTTATAACTTATTATGATACAACGAATGTATCGATTCACCTCTCATGTTAATATCGAATCGAAGTTTCAAGAATCGAAAACTAAAAACAAAATTAGGCCACTTCATTAATTCATCCAATTATTGTAGATTTAGAACAAGTAGAAGAGAATAACCCACGGATAAGTATGAAACTCAATCCTAGTTGTTCCAAATCCAATTATTACAATTTCCACAAACTAATAATATTGGCCGACATGCCGTCCACCTGTCATTGCCATCCGTGACACAAACCCAATTCTCAAAAGACCCTTTCCCTCATGTTCGACATGTCGTCCCACCTCAACCCTTGTCATGGGGTCAGCCCACGTGAGACTCTTGTGGGGTTACCTTTTCTTAATATATGCATCCATCCCTAAAGTCATGTAATCTTATCTTTGATTTGGTTACATTATTTATGTATTTATTTTTTTAGGGATAAGGTATTTGAGGCTAATTTGATTAGACATTTTTTATGGTTCTAAATAAAATTGTGATCCAATTCAAAGTTTACCCCACCATGCATGTTCTTAAGTGTCATTAACCAACTCTATTCCAACCTTTTTCAAAATTTGTTATGTCCCATTGTTTGAATCCAATTTCAAAGTTCATTTGATTCTTTTATCACACGTTTTCTAATAATTTTTCGTTTTGGTTCGATAATGATATAGAAAATGTGTGTATAGGTGTGGATTGAAGTGAAAAGGAACAATGTAAGGTAAAAGGTGATGGTTAATCCAACGTTGTGAAAAGTAGATATTAAAACAAGAAATTTAGAAGTGGAATAAGTGTTTATAGACTTATTTCTCAAAACTCAAAACCAAAAACTGAGATGGTTACCAAATGGTTGATGGGATAAAAGTTCATTGCAGCGGAAGAAACACAGAACGTTCTCAATTTTGTTTTGGGAAAATTTAAAATACTATACATTGGAAAAAATACAAAAACAGTTTACTGAGGCTAAGCATGTTTTTTAGATAAAATTACAGAGAAGAAAAACTTACTTTAGGGACAGTCTTTAAAATCTACAAAACTTCTAATTGTAGACACGAGTCTCTCTTATCCTCTGAGTAATTAGGAAATTGGCTTGTGGGAACCAATTTGGAAATTTTAGGAATTTTGGAGAGATACTTTTTTTTCTTCTAGACTCTATGCAAAACCTAGGTTATACTTACGCAGAAGGTCTTCCCCGGAGGTTAGAGAGAAACTGGGAAAACGTGGGAGCATCCCACGTTTCCCAAAAATAACTCCCGAGTTATTTAATTTAAATTTAATTTTAATTAAAATAAAATTTATTAATTAATTAACAAATTAAAATTAAATTTAATTTAATTAATTAAATCATATTTAATCAATATTTCATTTAAATCATATTTAAATGAATATCTCTCATATAA